>JAPMOQ010013963.1:3678131-4174218 GCA_026543055.1 Argiope trifasciata
TTAGGGTTTTTAAAGATAAAAGAATTCATTTTAATTTGTAATATAATGAGGGTATGCGGTTTGAGTACTTTTGAACCTTTTTTAAAAGACTGAAACAAAAATTTAACACAAAATTAACTGTTTATTCAGCACATTCAATGGAAAGTCGTGTTTTAAGTCATCGGGTCCAGATACATGCGAATAGATAAACCGATAGACAGCCAACCCATTAAAATTTTGATCGATGGGGTTCTATAATTTCGAGGCTAAATCTGTTTACCAAATTTTATCCATTTAACTTAAACCTTAAAGTTTATTAGATATGATATTCGTTTGTCCTTGAATAAAAAGATTTCCTGTGAATGGATTTCGAAATTAATCACAAGAAGTTTGTCCTTTCCGGCTTTTATCATTCACTGAAATTTTAGAAAAGTAGTCAAACAAAATTAAGATTGGATTTTAATTTGACCACCACCCTTTCTTAAATTTTAAATATTTTATTATATTTCTTCAAAAAGTGTGAACATTTGAAGTTTTCAAATATATTATAATCCTTCATCTTTAGATGATTTCATGTTAAAAGATATATTATGAATGAAATGCATCGATTACGGTTCTTTTAAACGATGTTTTTGTTCAGTGATAAGAAACAAATTTTCGTTGTGACATTTTAAGCCAATAAATTAATTTATTAAGCTTCATTAAAAGAACAAAATTTTCAGGCCGAACAGGATAAGAAATTAATTTGCATTGTGTAAATTATGTGTGTGCGTTGTCAATAACTGAGATAGTACAAGTCTGTTTAAAAAATAATTGCAGCAATATTTTATTCAGATAGAATGAATCAGTATTAAATATTTAAAGAATTGTATCGTAAAATTTTAGTAAAAGGTTTTTAAATTTAAAAAATATATGAGTTAATTTTAAGGGGTAATTCAATTAGGGTCATCTTATTGAGGAGTATACACATAAAAATGTAATTGGAACTACCCCGGCCAGCCAAGACATGTCCCGATTATTAAGAAAAATGAAAGATTAGACCGGCCGAATCATAATCAGGCGCAGAGATCATCTTAAAACAGTCTTTATTACGACGTAGCTCATATGCCTACCACCAACAAATGGATAAACCCCTACATTACCATGGTTACAGTTCAATCTCGCACCATAATTTATAAGAATAGTCATAATTATTATTTATAAGAATAAAAATAATCACCATAAGAATATATCGTCTGTTTCTATTTTCAATATGTATGTGTTAAGGATATAAATTTTGCTTTTTTTGAAATATTATTTTAATATCCTCAGTATAGTAAAATTTTACAATGAAAATATGTGACTAGCATAAAGTAGAAAGCTAATGATAGACAATCAAGTATTTTTTATTACTCTTCCCATTTTATTATTAGAAACGATTAAATAAAATGATGATCGATATTTCCATCCCCATCTGGACAATTCAGCATTAATTAAAAATTAAATTTTCATAAACTTTGGAAAAAAATTAAAAGGTAAAAAATCACTGTGGTAAAATTACGCATTGAATTCTTTTTAAAATTTATAAATAATTATCTTGGAAGGAAATATTTGTTTTAAAAAAAAAGACAAGCATGAAATGAATAGAGGAACAAAACGAATATAATCAAAAACTATACTATAGACCATAACGATTTGCAAAATATAAAACAAAAATTCTTAAAATATCCTTAAACCAGTTGGAATAGTCTCCCCCAAACTTTACCTCATACTCTCTAATATAATTTTATCTCCCTACCCTCCAACATAAAATCCAGAGCCTTGGTCAAGGTCATAATGACCACAAATGCTCAGGGCTTTATTTTCAGAGTCCCACAAATCATAGTATGTACTTCACAGTATAATAGAGAAAACCGGTACTTGCTTATTAATTGCATGGTATTGGTGAACAAAGGCTATGAAATATAGATCCTTGACTTGAATCTAAAATTTTTACTGAATCTCATACGGTCTTTGACAACTCTCGGTGATTAATCACTAGGTTGCAGCTAATACACAAATATCGCAAAATGTTATACGTATGTGGGACGTCTTTCCGCAGACAGAAACAACAATTTGAAATGAAATTATAATAATAGCCATAAGTTCACATATCGAATTTTAATTATTTAAATCATTATATTATTTGAGTTGTCACGTTTACATGCATTCCAAATTAAACACTGTCACCCCTCTTATAATAAAATTTGATACGGATATCTACATTTTAAAAGTCAACCCTATCTGCCAAATATTATTCATCTAGCTCTTTGATGTGATCTCATTCATTTGCACTCGAAAGTCCGAAGGCAGTTTCGTCTGCAAAATAGATTTGACGAAATCCAGTATACAGTATACAGAAATATACAGTAAAAATCTTATTTATCTAGTACAAGGCGTTTTTTATTTTATATTATTATTTTTTTTATCTTACTCATAAATAGACAGAACGACTGAGAGACATGATTTTGAAAGACTTAAACAGATTTCAAGTCTGAATATCGTCAAATTCTCGAATTCAAATTTTTCAACTTTTAATACTTTCTCTGAGTACACTTTGTACATCAGAGAGTAAAAAGCAATAATAAAATGTAAATTATTTATTTAAAAAGGATTTTGGATTTGAATTTCTGGCACAAGATCCTGATATAGAATATACTGCGCCGAAACAGTGTAAAATTTCTCCATTAAGATAAAATTAGTTTTGCATTGTAAAAAACTTCATGTAAAATTCCCACATCTTTAATATATAAGAAAATGTTTGGGTGTCCCAATAAAAAATCCAAGTTAAAATTGTTGGATTTAAAATAGTTACGCCGAAGGTCAATAAAGCGGGTGCATTCCATCAAAATGTGACGAACAGTTAACATAACTCCACAAGCATCACACATTGGGGGAGGCTCGGAAAAAAGTAAAAATCTATTTAAAAAGGAACTATTTATTTCAACAATATTATTACCCTTGATTCTCACGAAAAGTTCTACTTCATAACATACTACAAGTATTCATGTGAAGAAAGATATATTTAATTTTATGTTAAGATATATTAAATTTTTTAATAATATAATAGATTTAATACATTATAAGATGTATTAAATCTTCTGATACGAAAACTAAGGGGATTTCAGTATAACAATGATATTATAATGAGCGTTAAAACTCCAATTCCATGAAGAATGGATCGAGAAATATCACGTAAATATGATATTCAGTCCTCAAATAGATGGCGCTACCGGTCGGCAGTAGAGAAAGCAGTTTTTCATAAATATTTCTTAATTATCCGATACATATAGGCAAAATTTATTGATTTCCGACATTTTATTATCTCTATCTTGCTCTCGTATAAAACTTTTGGTGTTATAATTAACTTTTTTTACAACAATGTTTAAAAAATTGAGAAAAATATTACAGTTCTTTACTTAAAATTATTTCCTTATTTTATATTGTACGATTATCTTTTTATCATGGTCTGCTTTCATAAGGAGAAATCGATTCGACGCAAAAAATTGCTGTAATTATAAAATTCGAGATAATCATAAATAACTCAGATAATCAATTAATTCATTCTTATGAGTTATTTTCATTTATTCAAATCCATTTATTTCATTTATTCAAATGTTCTTTCTACGTTCTCGCGTATCTGCCATGTAAAAAAAAGTACTGTGATCTCAAAACAATTTTTACTTCGATAATACGCTTCAAACTTCCAAAAAAGTCCGAAAAGCACATTTTAAAGTTTATATCTACTATCTTCTAGTTGAAAGCTACTTTTATTAGAAATTTTAAATTTGGTATATAATCTTTACGGTAAATTTGTAGAATTCTATCAAATTTTTAACGAAATACATCCTCTGGAAGTTTGTCTGTCCGAATGCAAGTGAACACAATAATTACAATATACCATATTAATTACAATATACTTTTATACTATATATTAATTGCTATATACAACTTATTATACATTAATTACAATATACTTTTGATGTAATTGCGCAAAAATCTGGAAAAATGAAATTTGGTTCTCAGTTTGGTTCTATCTTAAATCTTAAGCAATAATTCATATAAAATCTTGAAACAATTCCGTAAAAAAAAATTGATTATTTGTCCGTCTGCTTTCGCATGTAGAGAAACACGAGAATTCAAAGACGCTGAGAATTAAATATATGATTCCCCTCCCATTTGTTGAATTGGTGATTCTGAGTCAAATTTTGCCTTCAGACGGGTGAAAAAAAAATCGAAAACTCGATACTCGGTTATCTTCACTGCACTACGAACTTAAAAACGCTCAGGTTTGGTACTCTGAAAATAAAAATCTGAACACTTGTAAAGGCCATGGTTTTGAGCAAGGTTATGAGAGGGAATAACACTTTTATTGAGAATTATGCTAGAAAATTTTGAAGAATATATTCCCTCAGATATCAAATTATCTTGCTTCGTAAATTTAGAAATTAATCAATCTAAATCGTCTGCTCTGTTTTCAAATTTTCACGCCCCATTAATGTGAAAGAATTTAACCCCTGACTGTATGTTGATTAACAGCAGATACTTTTGATGTACGGTAACATCAGTCAAGAACTTTTGAATATTCTATTATTGTAACTTTTTTTAATTATTATCCGAAATATACAAAGAAAAAACTATTATATTAAAGACATATTTAGTGCTATCGGAATTTCCAGAAAAAAACATTTCCGGAATTATGCCCGCTTGCTAATAGAAAGTATCGCAATCGTCGAACAATTAGCGAGATTTCAATGAATAACCATATTTAGAACTTCATGAGTATGAAGAAACTCTTACTGGAATTATACAATTTTACGAACATATCTCAAAATCGCAGCAAGCAAGATAGGGGAAATTTGATGAATGGCCTTTACTCCAAAATTGCAGTTCGGTAACTGGAAGTAAATGTGTCCGTCCTTCTGTACAAATAAAAAATATAAATCAATCAGTGAGAGATATCTCCCCTATACTTTCTCGTGTACTCTCTAATAAATGTATTTGTGTATTATTGAACGTCAGATATTAGTGAACAATAGTTACTAAAGGACATGTTAAAGTCCGACCTTTTTGCTATAATTCGCTAGATAGCGACTAATAAATAAATACCAGATTAACGATTTCGTAAATCGGGCGACTGTTTTTCAACTGATTAAAACCCAAATTTTTTGATGAACCACAATTAAAGTCACAAAATCAGAAACCTAATTCCATGTATTTAAAACATTACATTTTTAAGTTAAATCGTTTACATGTCTAAACTTTAGACCTTAAATGTTTGTACAACATTTTATACATCTAGCTCTTTTATTTTTGGAGCTGTCGAATTAAGTTATATTTGCACTGTCAAAAAAAAACGTACTTCTTCTCAAATGGATTTCGTTGAAAATTTAACATAAATTATTTAGAGTAAAGAGCTTTCACCAAATGTATCCATCTAGATAGATGTTTTTTTGAATATATCGTATTCACAAACAGATATAATTTCAAAACTGTGTTTTTTGAACCTAGCGATGTTTGAACCGTGAATATTCACCAAAATCGCAAGTTCGAATTTTTTTAACGATTTCAATAATTTCTCCTCGTATGCGAGAAAGTAAAAACGCAAAAAGTAACTGAATGAAATTTGGCAGGTAATTTTACCTCCAAAATTGCAGTTCCGTATCGAAATTTAAACTACATTTGACAAATAATGATTGACATTCTATAATGTCTATTTTTATTCATGTGAATGCAAAAGTTATGAAACGCCAACGCATCTGGATCGATCAATCCTAATATATAGGGTGCGCCACAAAAACCTACTTATTTGAAAGGTCAATAAAACCAAAAGAATTTCAGTTATTGTTTTAATTCTTTTATTTATTTAAGAATACAATATCTCAAATTTTTTTCATATAGTTATAAAAATGACATCGGTTAAATGGCGACACCTATTGTGCATACACTGATTTTTGAAATTCGTCTCCACTCTTTGCAGCATATCAATCGGTATGTTTTCAACTTCGTCGAGAATGTTGTTCTTGAGGAGAGCCATTGTCCGTGGTAGATCGACTTAAACCAGGGATTTCAAAGTGAGCTTCGTCACTGAAAAAAACCACCGCATCTTCAGGCAGGCTGTCAGGCAGCATTTCACATGCATTTTAACAGGCAAAAAAATCGCGTTCAGTTGATTCTTGCACAGCAGCCAATTTATAGGGATGAAATTGAAGGTCTTGATGGAGAATTTGACAAAGAGTGGTGTCAGAAATTCCCAGAGTAACTGCGTGTTTGCGAGCTGAACGCCGGGGAGAACGCAGAACTGACTGCCTCACTCTTTCGACATTTTCTGGAGTTCTGGTGGTCCGTTGATGTCCATTTCTGGGTTTAACGACATTCCTGAAATGAGTTAACCCACGACAGAATCGAATTACGGCCAGGAACAGGTGTGTGAAGAGAAATATCAAAGCGAGTGTGGAAGGCACGTTGCGTAATAACAAGTGAGTGATGTTGGAACAGGAGCTCTCGACGGCGAATGCCCGCTCTTCTCTAGACCAGAATATGACGGTAGTTGACTAGAGGGAAAAACAAACATGGGGATTTTCCCCTACAGTAGCAATACCTATCACCCCTCTACGCAGCCAACTCACTGCTCTGGAGTTATATCAAATAAGTAAGTTTCTCTGGCGTACCCTGTCTGATCCGACTCCGAAATTCAGTAATCTAAACGATCAACAAGTAAAAGCTCAACAATCTTTCTCGGTTATCCTTTTATCTACGAACTTAGACTCAAAACGTTATATTATCTACTTGTAGGAAAATAGATACGACATATTAAAATGCAAAACTTTTGGCTGTAATTGGCTGGAATATGACTTATTAATAAATACCAGATTAACAAATTTGTAAATTGGGCGACTGTTTTCCAACTGATTAAAACTCAATTTTTTTTAATGGACTGCAATTAAGGTCCCGAAATCAGAAACCTAATGTCATATATTTAAAACATTACATGTTTGAGTTATAAAACGCCAACGTGTGAAATTGATTATTCTTAATCTGTCTAGATCGATTAATCTGAATATATGATCTGACTCCGAAATTCGGTAACCTAATCGATCAGTGAGAAGAAGCTCTCTCTATTCTTTTTTATTTACGAAGTTAAAGTCAAAACATGTTATGTTGTCTACTTTTCAGAAAATAGATAGAACTTTCCCGTCGGTTAAGCAAATGTTTTCGGAGTTTACATCATTCAACATTGAAAAATATAAATGTTTAATTGCAGTTTATCGTCATATTTTTCATTTTTCGTGTTACCTATGTATTTTTTTCTTCGTGATAAAGCAAATGATTTTATTTTTAGCTAAAATAACATTTTCTTATTTTCGAATCTCATAAAATATTTCCTAACTATTAGAACTAATACAAACTAATCAGTTATTCTCCTGACTCTATCTGATTCAATCGGGCCGTGGGCCTGATTCCACTGAAAAACCGTTATGTAAGCGGATCTGGCACATATTAAATCCGTCAGGGCCAAACGTCTTCCAGCTGGTGTGATGGGGAAGTTTGGAGAGGGAGTACCAGTTCAGGCATGATCCTCGTCATTTGGCCACGGTTCAAAAGTTTACTCAATCCATCTCCAAAGAGAACTGGTGTTGCTTTAAAAGACAGGATGTTAATGTAACTAAACTTACTCGTCCAATCAATTGCATATTCTGTATAAGATAAGGGTTTATTTTTGGCATGTTATTCTTAAACTATGATGAAAGTTTCTGACAGAAACTTTAAAAAAACTATTGTATTAGATAAAGAGGGCTCGAATCTTCTTGTCGAATATGAAGTCATGAAATCTGAGGGAGCAATCATGAAATATAAAAGAATTTTCATTAAGAAAAAAAAATAAGAAAACAGAATAAAATAACTTTTCGTCAGTCACTTTTCAACGCTGCACAGGAATAAGATTTGCATTTGTTTCACCTAAAAAAGAAATCTTACGAACTTTTCCTACTGTACGTGAAAAACCTGCAAATTCGTGCTCTTTGATTGAAGTTTGTGGAGGTTTGAATCATAATTTAAAACCAATGCTTATTAGAAAATTAATTTCCCTTAAAGAAAAATTAAACTGTCTTTTTCAAAATATTTTATTTGTAGGGTTTAAAATGCAAGACAGGTAGAAAGAAACATGCTTTTATTAACAATAAAGCAGTTTCTTATTAAATGAATTATAGCTTTATTTAAAGACAAAAAAAATCAACAACAGGTTTTTCTCACATGATTTTACTGAGTTTTAAAAACATCCTTGCGGTCGAGGTGGCTTAGCGGCTTGGTTTCAGCTTCGGAAACGAAGAACTCGACTCAAAACCACATTCCATAGATATCTGCAGTTTATGTAGACATGTCTACACGTCTACATAAAGTCTGTCTCTACAGTCATGTCTAAGATATGAAGACGTGGTGCACTTTGAATCTGCTATCTTAGGCCCATCATCCTCTCATTAGTGTAGTGCGAAAGTTAAGACAGAAAAGCGTTGGTTCAGTAACCGTCATTGGTACCTGGCCGGCTTTCAAATAACGAATCCGTCCAAAAGTATACATATTGCTTTCAAACGAAATGCTAATATTACTAAATTTTTTTAAATCCTTTTTATAGCTTGTTACTTCTATTTGTTTTTGTCTTTCAAATATAATGAAATTTCATATATAATTAAATATTATATAATTATCCCATAATATGTTGCGTCATAATACATTTCATGTAACTGGGCTCCAAGTATAGCCTACACGTGGTAAATTGAATTTGAAATCATCTTGAATGATATCCCTGAAACATTCTTGCATACTCTTAAATACATATATTTGTTGATTATTAACCACATACCATTGACTAACAGTAGATACGAAACAACCTATTTGAACGCACTATCTGTTGAAAAATCGCTAAGATACTGTTAATACACAAGTAGGAGAAAATCGGATGATTAATTAGGATGCTTTTTTCCCGATCAAATCAAAATAAATTTAATATAGAACTTCTATTGCAGTTTCAAAATCACATCTAAATATAACATATTTAGAATATAATTTTGCCATTTTGAATAATTGAGCTTACGTATTTGTGAATGCTCATTCCGAAGATGATCTACTCCTTGACGGGTTTGATTTCAAATTTGATTCATAAATACAATTCGAACATTACATTTGTGAACCAAATTTTATTCATCTATCCCTTTACATTCCTAAAAATAACTTATATTTGAACAGCTAGACACCCAGATTTCTCCTAAACGAATTTCGTTCAAAATTTGGTCGAATATATAAATTTTGGGTACAAGCCATATACCAAATTGAATCTTTCTATCTCAGAGAATTTTTGAATTATCGTGTTTCCAGATATATTTCAAAAATGCGTTTCTGAGTAGTGTGAAACAATTGGATTATTCATCAAAATTTCGAGTTCGAATTATGTCTCGATTGCTATACCATCTCTATATATACTTTGTATAAAAGAGAATAAAAAATATTTTTGTAATGAAATTAAAGCACTCTTTACTTAGGATGTGAAAATGAAATTTCAAGATACGAGATGATAAATTCCCTTTTTTCTAAAGCATGTTGATCTATATCATAGATTCCCAACGTAGGCGATAGCGCCCCCTTGTGGGCGTTTGAAGCTTTCAGGGGGGGGGGGTAAAAGACCCCAGGAAAATTAGGGGTCTTTGATATGGCATGAAGGGGTGTTAGAGGATTAACCAAATATAGTCTACAATAACTTCAAGGCGCGATTCCAGGACATTGTAAGCATGGACAGAAAAGACTGGGTTTTGGATCATTTTTCCAATGTCAACACAGCAGGATCACCTCAGTTAGAAGAACTAATAGAACTGACGACAAAAGAGGATCTAAAAATTAATTTCAAGAATGGCCACCAAGAATTTTGGCTGCAGAAGTCTATTTCGCAACTGCATTCATGATTAAGGTCGATTGTTCAACAATTTCTGATAGCATTCACTTCTTCATATTTAGCAGAACGTGGATTTAGTGCTGCGGCAACATTGGAAACGAAAAGGAGAAATCGGCTCCATATTACTGAACGCGGCGATTTACGATTGTTTTTAAGTGAAATCGAGCCTAATATTGACAAGTTCCTTAAAATGCTTCAAATTCTGCCTTCTAATTAGTTGTTAGAAATTTGATGTCTTTGAATTTTAATAAAAATACTTTTTAATATAATTAAGTATGCGTTTTGATGGTTCTCTGAAACTGTCAGTTTTTTATTTAGGAAGCAATAGTTTATTATGTATTAATTCGTATCATCTAAATCCCTGCCTGTCCTTATGACAGGTAAGCTAAAATTTTTATTCTTTGTTTTAAATAAAGAAGAAATTCAATAGCGTTTCAATTCCAACAATATTCTATCTATTAGAATTTTTAATGCTTGTTTTCACCATGCATTATGTATGCTCTTATTTATCTGGAGTGGGAGGGGGGCAATATTGAAATATTCATTAGAAAAGGGGGCGCCAGTTCAAAAAAGGTTGGGAACCTCTGATCTATATTGTAGTGAAATTTGCTAAATAATTCGGTAGTTATAAAGATTTATCAGCTATAAGGCATACCGAAGGAAGGAAATAGTGAAATAGGACGATGTTTCACATGAAAATTAAATACGATATGCTCCGACATATTTATGTAGCCCACTGTGACGAACTCGATACCTCCTTATGGTACAGGGCTGCCATCTAGGAGATATTTTTTAAATTAGATTTCACCTTTTACTTTCTCCCTTACGGAGTTTGTATGAGAATGTATTATGATCGCCAAAAAAAAATCGAGATCGGAATTTAGACGAAGCTCATTGTTTCAGACCTCTCCAAATCCCAAAAACACATTTCTTGAATCTGTAAATCTGTACACAGGATACCTAAAAAGCGCAATAGGATAGTTAGATGTAATTTGGTATATAAATTTTAAACCATATTTATTGACTTTTATCAAATTTTGAATGAAAAATATTCAGAGAAAAGTTCATTTGTTTAGCTTTCCGAATGCATGTGAACACGATAAGTACAAGACCTAAAGAGATGGATAAATAAAATTTGGTAAAATTCGGTGTTTGAAATGTATATTTTTATAAAATTTTGAATCAAATCTGTCAAATGGTTTCTTTCGTATACATGTAAACGCAATGACTTAATTCAGTGAAATTTGGGATTATATCTTGCTACTACAATTGCAATTTCTGATCAGACTTTGTTTTTATTCCGTTTTACGAATTCGATTCTTGTGTGCTTGTGTATTAACAACATACTAGAGATTAATCACCATAAAAATCATAAGATATATTTACTAAAATATTAAATTCTTACCAAAGATCAGTGTTTCATAATTATTGATCTCTAATTCAGGCAAAGCATTTTCGTTCTGAACAAAAAGCCCACTGTTGTATGCCAGGCAAGGAAAATTATATATATTTTTAAAAAGCATGCAAGATAGTTCTGTGGAGACCACCCTCACCGGGTTATATTTTACCCAGTAGCGGGGAACTAATGCTTGACATCGGTTTTCGTAATGTCTTAGAAAAAGATCAGTTTAGTTTATTTTGAATCTTTCAATTTTGAATCTTTCAATTTTGAAACTAGATATGAATTATTTGGGGGAGCGGATTGACTTTTTCAGGCAATTGCAGTTGTTCTAACCACTAACTTATTTACCATATCTTACCTTTTCTTAAAGAACAATGACTTAGTAATAAGATATCGACATGGGAATCGAAATTCTGAAGATTTGAGACTCAATAATTCCGAAGATCTTTCGTGGACGAAGGATCTAATATTTAAATTGATCATTACATTTTCTTTGATTAAAATTTGTTAGTTAATGAGTCAATAAAGTTATAATCGTGTTTGAAACAATGCAAGGATTATTTAAAAACACGCCTCTAAATTTTGAACCATAGTCAGATAATGAAGATGATACCTGGTCTGGTACTGGCTCTCCAAACTTCTGCCCCACAACAGTAATATGAGGTTTTACCCACAATGTTGTATTCAATGTGCACAGAGCCTAGAATGGGTCTTTAACAAAATCGGATTTCGAACCTGCGGCCCTTCGTTATTTATTAAAATCTATTAATTAAATATAATTTAATAATTATTTAAATATTTGCAAAAATTATTAGAGAAAAATGTCTTGCTGGTGGTGTGATGCCGAAACAGGAATTGTTTTCATCATATAATCATGATTTAAAATTGCGTGATCCGTGCCAAAATTTTAGGTAATGTCAAAATTGGACGTTATTTAAATGAAACCAAAATTATATCTTCCTAAGAAATTAAAAATTCAACTTTAAAGAATGTTTCTCAGTTACCGAAATAAATATAAAAAAAGGAAAAGAAATACTTCCAGATGACGATCCTTAGCGGAATGAACTGGTTCAAGAGATGGTTTGATATGATTTTGGAATTTTGAAATGTGGTTAGATAACGAGAACGACACGCTAGCCGGCTCAAAACCATCAATAAAATATTTTTTTTTTCCTTAACAGCTTTAATGTGTATTAAGGTATCCGACTACGTTCGAAAGAAATTTTTTGAAAGATATAATTTTTTTAAACTATTTTTGGTTTTTAGATTTATTGTCAATAATAAACACTATAAATACAAAAACAATTATTTGAAAATATAATATATTTTGAGAAATGGGAAAATTTATAGTAAATTTTAATGAAATTTAACGAAAATGGTTAACACTTTACAAAAAAGGGTAATGTAGTAATCCAATTTTTCTTTCGACACAAGATATAGAATATAATGATGAATGAAATGAACCAAAATCTAAGAAACATTTTGAGATGCAAAGAAGTGATGGGCAAAAATATACGCATATACATATTTTTTCCATCAATTCACAACTTAATTTTTCGAAAAATATCGCTAAATGAAAAAGTATTTTCCAACAATAAAACTTTTGGTTCGTTTCATTGCCCATATTATTTAAAACACACGCTGAAATTTTTATGTAAATACCTCTATTAGTTTTTGAGATATTATGTTAACGGTGGAGAATCTCTATGAAAATTAATGTTAAAGACAAATTTTATATGAAAAATAGGTGACCCTGGATGGTAGGCAAGGCCTCCGTTTTCCCAGAAAAGAGAAACTGTTTCGGAAAGAGTAAAGACTAAACTAGAAGAAATAATAATAATAAAATTTTCGCCTATGTGATTGATAACCAGCGTTTTGAACGTTGATACCTTAAGCTCCTCTTCATGAAAGATTTTAAGAATAATTTAGTCTCAGACTCTGAAATTTTCAATTCTAAAGACGTTACTTTGACACCAAGGCTTATAAAAAAAGTAAGGTAACGATAAAAATTGTGAATAAAAACAGCTATACTCATTTAGATAAAAGAGAAATGCCTGACAATTTGTTTCATCTTTTATATTTTACATATAAGTCTAAGATTCTAAAATTATCAGTATTTGAAAACCCTAATTGTCCGTATGAATTTTAGCTACTCTCATCTTCGATCCTACCGCAATGACTCCATGGTAACGTTTCAGTTAAAAGCTCCATATTCAAAACCTGATTGCATTAGAGATCCATTGTGGGCCCCATGCACATTAAATCCAATGTTATGGGAAAAACCATCACTTGATGGCGTGATGTAGAGAGCTAGAATCAAACACTGTGTCATCCCCATCTTCTGACCATGTTTCAAAATTTTGAAACATGTTCCAAATCACTCCTTGGCAGCTTATTTTCAAAACGCGATGATATAAATTAACTAACTCATTAACGAATCATTTACTAATCAGAGAAAATTTAATCATAGAATATAAAGGTGGGCTCCGACGAGGCTTATTATTGTCCGCAAGCGTTGCCTTTCTGCTGTTGTCCCGTCATTGTCCTCGTGAGAACACTTGAGACAACGCCATTTGCCATTGTCCCGTTGTGGTCACATGATTTTCCGGAAGTAGGCGTGATTTTCTTTTGCGGACAATAATAAGCCTCGTCTGAACCCATTTTAACTATATACATTAATAGTGTTCTTGAAAGGCTCTAAATTTATAAAAGAATTATTTCAAAAATAAAACGCGATGCTATTTAAAGATCATTCAATAAATAAAAATAAGTTGTTCCGAGTTTTCAACAGGGTTGACTGATCGGTGTTTTGCATAGAAAGAAAAATTGTTTCGCCTACTTTTACAGTTCTCTATTTCTTATCTTTATTAGGCAGAATTTTCTATCGAAGACGAATTATAGATTTCAGCTTAGCATGGAACCAGGGAAAAGAAGAATTGTAATGAAATACTTGGAATATGAGTTCTTACACCTTAGCTGTATTCATAAGGATGAAATGCCGTTAGCATAAGAGCTGCATTTAAATATTAATGTTTCTAACGTGTCATCGCAAGAGTATTTATGAAACATTTACTATTCTATCATTTCATTCCTAATTAATATTAAGAGGAAGTAAGGAAAACCTGTCGAAGAAAGGAAAATTGTGTGTGTGCCTGTTACGTAGAAAGAGGGGAAGGAGGGAGAAATTATAGATAATTTGTGTATGTATGAGAGGGGGGAGAGGAGGGAGAATATTAGAATGATATATGTGTGTGTGAGAGAGAGGGGGGAGAGGAGGGAGAATATTAGATTGATATATGTGTGTGTGTATGAGAGAGAGGGGGGGAGAATATTAGAATGATATATATGTGTGTGAGAGAGAGAGGGGGGGAATATTAGAATGATATATATATATATGTGTGTGTGTGTGAGAGAGAGGGGGTGGGAGGAAGAATATTAGAATGATATATATATGTGTGTGAGAGAGGGGGGAGAGGAAGGAGAATATTAGATTGATATAAATGTGTGTGTGAGAGAGAGGGGGGAGGGGGGAGAATATTAGAATGATATATATATGCGTATGTATGTGAGAAGAGGAAGAATATTAAATTGATATTTGCGTATGTATGTATGAGTGAAAGACGGGGAGGGTGAATATTAGATTGATATGTATGTCTGTGTGAAAGAGAGGGGAGATGGAGATTATTAGATTCATATATGTTCGTGTATGTGAGAGAGGGGAGGAGAAAACTATTAGATTGATATATGTGTGAGTGTGTGAGAGAGAGGGAGATGAAGGGAATATTAGATTGATATATGTGTGTGTAATGATATTTTAAAATCTAATTTTTATTTTAGTTAATTTCCTGATTCTTATCTTAATCCCCATTAACTTCATCTTAAAATGTTCTCTTATTTCTTGATCCAATTCCATTTTTTTTTTTACTTCATTAATGGTATTGGAGCTCAATAAAAATGTTTAAATCAGCGGTTCTCATGTTCCGAATAAAAGGATAAAAATCTGTCATTATAGCAAATCTTGTTTAAAAATACTTAGATTTTTCAATCCTAAATGTATAAGCGTAAATAAATCCCTATCAGAATCTTATTGTAAAATATCACCGGGAAAAATATTTCTGATCTTTTCGCTCTCTTCTGCTTTCATATTGCTTGAGAACGGACGTCAGTTCGTTAACGATTGTACATAACATTAGTCTTCATGTACATCATAGGTTCCCAATCTTTTTTTGATCTGGTGCCCCTTTTTCTAGAGAATATTTCAATACCGCCCCCCTCCCATTCCAATGAAATAAGAGCGTACATAATGCATGGTGAAAACAAGAATTAAATTTAAAAATTACTGATAGACAGAATATTGATAGAATTGAAATGCTACTGAATTTCTTCTTTATTTAAAAAGTTTTAGCTTACCTAGGCAGGAGTTTTGATGATACGAAGTAACCCATAATAAACTATTGCTTTTTAAGTAAATAAATTGACAGTTTCAGAGAACAATCAAAACGTATACGTAATTTTATTAAAATTCAAAGACTTCGAATTTCCAACTTAACTAATGAGAAGGCTGAATCCGATGTATTTATTTTAAGGAGCTCGTTAATATCGGGCTTGATTTCCCTTAAAAACAATCGTAAGTCTCCGCGTTCAGTAACATGGAGTCGATTTCTCTTTTATGTTACCAATGTTGCTACAGCACTAAATCCACGTTCTGCTAAATATCAAGAGGCGAATGCTATCAGAAATCGTTGAACAATCGACCTTAATACTGAACGCAGTTGCGAAATAGACTTCTGCGGCCAAAATTCTTGATGGCCATTCTTGAATTTAATTTTTTGTTCCTCATTTGTCGTCAGTTCTATTAGTTTTTCTTCTAACTGAGGGGATCAGGTTGTATTGACCTCGGAAAAAGGATCCCAAACCCAGTCTGGAATGTCCATGTTTAAAATGTCCTGCAATCGTTCCTTGAAGTAATTGTAGACTATATTTGGCTAATCTTCTAACACCCCTCCGTGCCGTATCAACGCCCCCTAATTTTCTCTGCGTCTTTTACAGCCCCCCTGAAAACTCCAAACGCCCAAAAGGGGGCGTTATCGCCCACGTTGGGAACCTATGATTTACATAAATTATGCTGACAGAGATGGAATAAAAGTCAAGAATAAAAATTCAAAGTGTCTTCTCTCTCTTTCGCAATTATGTGGTTACTTTATATATATATATATATATATATATATATATATATATAACGGCTCTCAAGAAGGACATCAATTTTTGGAATTTCACTATTAATATCAAATTATATTTTTGTACTTGTACATTCCCTTTATTTAAGGGGGGAAATTGTATTATTGATTTTGACTCCCCCCTTTTGATTTTGGCTATTTTTATCTCTCTTTTTTTTTTCTTTTCTTTTTAAGTGTTCTACTTATATTATTCAACAAAAGATTTCCGACTGGTTAGACTAAACGACTGCATAAAACCTATATACTGAAATGAACTCACAAACAAAGCGATTCTAAAAGTTTTCTTTTCCTAGTTGAGAATAAATAAAATTTTAAAAACACAGATTCTGTGAATGTTAAAGTATTAAAATAATATCAAAATTTTATCAGGTATTATTAGTCAAATTCCTAATATATTTCATTATGTTCACTTAATTATTAGAATTATAAAAGTGAAAATCTGCTTCCCTAATAACGTGTGCCTTGAAGTCTAGATAAATAAAAATAAATGCATCTTAAAGATATATATATAGAGAGAGAGATTAAAAGTTTACTGAAATATGAAATTAAACTGTCCATTTTGTTAAAACAGGGCCCCCATAATGTGTGTACTATCTAACGTACATGCATAATTTAGAATCAGTGGATAAAACAAAATGGAATTCCTAGTTGAGTTATTCTAGACAAGCTATTTTTCTCTTATATAATTCAAAATAATATCCTTAAAAAACAGGTAGTGGTTCACAAAATGTTGTCAAAAATCAAAATGTTCGTCAGTGCTTATTTCCTATTAATCATTAGCCAAGCCAGATTTCTATAAATCTTTGCTTTGTCATTGATTGAACAGCATTTTTTTATGATAATGTGCTTTCCATTTTTGATTTCTCAGTGAATCATATTTGCCATTTAATACATTGATATACAAATTTACGGTATTTGTGTAAAAAATGCATCAAGATAATTCAATACTGTTAAAAATTATAGTTGGTATTAAATGTCTAATATCATTATACGATGAAGGTGATATTATTAATTGTTTTTTTAAAAAGTATAATTGTTTTTTGGAATTTTTTAGTACATTTTGCGTTTAAAAAACAAATCTAATTATAGAATTCAAAACTGTAGAAAACAATTTGATAAATCTTTTTCCCCATGACTATTCTTTAGTTCCATGTCATTCAAATATATTTCTAAAAATAAAAAATATAGTGGTGTTCAACAACTACCAAATAACAGGGAAAAAATTTATCCTTTCTTTCTTTCTTTTTATAATATTTCTTTTAAGTATTTATTATCCGAATGATAATATGAATAAAATAGAAAGTCATTTGAAAGTATTTAAATTCAGGCAAGTACATATATTCCAGAATTAAGTGGGAATTTATATTACTTCTATTTTGTTCTTGTTAGAATCCTGCTTAATTGATGTTTATAAAAGAAAAATGAAGTAAAGTAAATTTATTAATTTTAGGTCAAACTATTAACAGCTCTTTTATCCTATAGATGGCAGCACGAGCTTAATACTCGTCGAAAAATTGCTATGGTGTTTTTTTTTTTCATCCATTTTTTTTAATTCTGTAGGTATATAAAAATACAGAAAATAAATTCAGTGATGTTTCTTAGTTCATCGTAAACTCTTAGACATAACATAGAATTTATTTAGAAATACGTAATTATCAGAAATTCATACTTATTATCATATAGTAATTATATAAATATCAAGCGAGAAATCGAATTCTAATTGTCACCGAACTAAGGGAATTTCATTGCTCTTTAAATATTTAGCGAACTTAAATTAATAACAGCCGACTATGAATATACTGAAACATGTATGTATTCAGATAGATTTTTTTAAATAAAAGTTAAGTACAAATATGAATACGTTTAAACATATATGCTGAGCGGAATTTTCTACTTAATTTATATAGTGGAGATCGAAATGAGGAAATAAAATTTCACAGCTTGATTTTGAAGCGTTAAAAAATTTCTGAAACTCTAAATTTTTGATTTTCAAATGCTTTTTTTTATTAATATTTAAATTTATATTCAACTATCAATATATGGTTTCCAATGTTCCAAAAGATATTAGCTATGTAAGAAATATAAAAATATGTATAATAAAACTATATAATAAAAAAAATTAATGAAGTAGTGCGAAAGTTACAAAGACATTACAGATCTATTCTAGACCGCGAAGTATCATCGTCATCGCTCAAACATAAGAAAGTCTATTTAGATTAATGCAGAGTGAAATTACGAGTAAAATGAGTGAAATTACCAGTTTTCATGAAATTAAAATACACAACATACTTTTAAAAAATTAAGAAATTAAATTTAATTAAATGTTAATTTATTTTACTTATTCAACAGCAGCAACTAGACATTATGTACTCCTAAGTACCTCTATATTCATCTTCAATTATCTTTATTTTTTTGTACATAAGTCGAATATTTAACAATAACCTCGAAATTTACATAGTATATTGTGCAATAAAGCAAAGTTCTCTACAATACAATAATAGATATTTTTTTAACAATATTACAGCGTCAAAAATTTTTAATGAAATTGTAACAATATTGCAATCGCTTTCATTACTGTTCAATCAATGCATTATTGATTTATCATTACTTTAACAAATCTAAAATGTTATATGCTCTAGAAAAGAAATGCCTAATTTTGGTGTTATGACCACATACCGCATTTCAGCAATTTAGTACGTCGTGTTTTAAAGCTGGCATACCTATATAGAAACATAATGTCACAAATGTGTTTTCTGAATCAAGGACGTGTGAAACAAAGAAATAAATGTAAATTTCAAGATCATATCCTTTGATACAGCAATACATTTAAATACGTAGCATACAAGAAAGTTATACACATAATTCCTTGAAATTCTCAACCTCAAATTCTCACTATTTGATTATGGTCCGCAGATTACATCTCCCGAATGATCAAGAGAGTACAATTTTCAAGGATTTTAATTAACTCAAGAACTTTATTGCAGTCTAATGCATTCTATCACAAGAAGTAATGAAAACCTCGTTTAAAAAGGACTTTGAACACACTAAAATAAATTGCATTCTTTGTTTTGAGATTTTGTAGAATAAATGTTAATATGCTGTATACTGTTTAAATACTAAATACTAATACTATACTCTTTAAATACTTTGCTGTATTAAATACTACTTCTTAAAATTATTTTCTGTTTGTTTATGAATTCTGTAATATTAATAAAAAAAACCTCACACATTTGAAAAATTAATCCCCTTTTTAGATTTTAATTTTAATTTTTAAATTAATTAAATTTTTAAACACTTAATCCGAATTTTCGATAGGCCGAATTTTTATGTCGATCGCGTCAACTTTTTAATAACCCGATTTTTATATGTTTAATAAGTACTTTTAATCCCATTACAATTTGGCGTTGTTGGCTATCTATTCGAAATCATTCTCAAAGGTCCATATTGAATTTAACAACTAAAATCTTCTTGCAATCTAATCTATCTTTTGATAATTTTCAGGAATATCAGATAAAAAATCTAATATTCAAAAGTAAATATTTCAACGCAACAAAACGAAAATTATTTGCAAAGAATCATTTTAAATGGAAATGTCTCTCCATTTATAAAATAAGAGTATGGGAGTTTTCATGCAACAAAAACTAAAGAAGCTATCTTTTAAAAAGTGCCAATATTTTTTATGATTAATACACAACTAGTAACTTTAAGTAAACTATGATTTTTTCCCTCTGTTAGAACAAGTCCATTTGTATTTTTTCGACAGTTATTAAAACATTATTTTTTCTGGAATACACTGCAAATAATATCAGGAAATAGGTCAAAACTAGATGAAATAGTCCATGGAGGAAAAATAACGAATTTATCTCTTATTTTAAACATAATTTGAAATATATCTGTTGCTGAAATTATATCATTTAAATATTTTATTTTATTTATTTTGTATCATTAATGTATTATTTTGAAAATATAACTTATTCAGTAAAATAAAAGTAATTGAGCCGTAGGTGCATTGGTAAGTGACGGTATATCAGTAGTAAATTTCCTCCTAATTTCGTTTTTTCTTGTTCTGTTTTCTATCTTGCTTTTCCTTCGGGTGTATCAATTTTGATGAGAAGTTTCCTTTCTCATAGGAAATGCTTAGATTCCATGAAAATTCTTTTTGTTCTTTCACTTGTGAAGGAAATAATTAAAATATTGAATATTACTTTTCTAATGTTCGGGATATGAGATGTTACTTAGAAAATTAACTATGTTTCTTAGCTTTCAAACTGTATAGTTTGTTCAAGCACAAAAGTTCGGTTATTTTCGAAAAATCATTGTGTGAAATATTTATAATTCAGGACCAAAACAAAATGCTTTCACTGTTTTATAAATGCCCAGATTCGGAATATTGTAGAAGCCAAGAATATTAGTATATTAGTGTATATTACGCCATCGAATTTTGGGATTACAGAACTTTCCTGTCAGTTGCTTTTTGCTTTAATTATTCTTTGCCTGCATTTTCCTTTAAATATTCACTCAAAATTGCCTTAAGTTTTCGTATAAAATAACTTATATTTTCATTTCGAATTACGTGAGTTTATTTTATGACGAGAATATATTTGTATTTTCTAGTGAAAAAATAGAAAAAAAATTTACCCGAAAGGTACCATGCTTGAAGCTTCAGACGAAATGCTCATCAATCAGTGAATACTTCTCTTTTTCCTTTTACCTGTAAAATAATGGGAAAATGAACGGAACGTTACTGGTGTAACTTTTGGTTTCTAGAATTTTACGACAATTTACTACCGTCAGCAACCAGTAATATTCAAAGAAATTATTCAAAAAAATTATTTGGTTTTAACAGTCCTTTATTCCTGAATTAATATGTTTATCTTGTAATTAAAATAAAACTAAACTCACGATTATAGTTTTTTCTGGTTTTAGTAAGAAAAATGTTAATAGATGGCAGCACAAGCTTGAGTACTATATATATATATATATAAATGATAATTGAAGGTTTTATTCAAAGTGTACGAAAAGTGGGTACGATATTTTTACCCAAATGAAAAAAATGTATATAAAATAGGTTTATTAAATCATGCACTTTGTGTGAATGAGGATTATAAACTTAATTTTTCGGATCCAGAAAGTTATATTTGTTTAAAACCAATATCAATGATATTAAATAGAAATGGTGATACTAATGCTCTTAAATTTAAAAAAAATTAATATATTTTACTTAATTTCCTTTTTTTTATCAGAAATATTTTTTTATTATCTATTTTACCTTTAATCATTTGTATAACTTACTGTGCAAAAAAAAAGAATCTCGGGTCTAATTTTTAATAAAAATGTATATAATTGTACATTTATTTTTTAATAAAAATATAATTTTGATTTTAATTTTTTAATTAAAATTATCTAATTAAACTAATTTCTCTTTTTATTTATTTTTTCTGATAAAAACTTTTTAGTATGGTATTGCGAAATATTTTTGCAGACAAAATGCGTTCACGATAAAAAAAAAAAAAAAATGAGATCTTACTTTAAATATAACTAAAAAAGAAATTAATAAGAAGTATCTAGTATACGAAAAATAAATTTTCATCTATAGAGCTGAAAGGTTAAGGATCTTATTAGTCAATTAGTTAATCGATTAATATAGCTCATTTCCGATTTCATACCATCGGTGACACCTAGTATGCAATTTGGGGGAAATTTATTACAAGCTTCCATAATAATAATAAATATCAAATTAAATAGTAAAAACTAGAATATAGTTCAAACAAAAGTAATAATTGCCTCTTTTTATTACACTGATAAAAGCATAGTTTTGAAAATAGTGTTTACCAAATTTATTCACATGTGATAGTGGATAAATCTGATATGTATAGTATTGAATAGAATGTATTTCAAATGGAAGTAGGAAAATTGAAAGATCAAAAAGCTTAATTAGATTACTTAAAAACAGGAAAATTGTACTATCAAAAATTAAACAAATAGAATTCAAAATATAGTGCTTCGTATCGTCATTATCATACAATAAAAAATAAATTAAGAAATCAGAGATTTACTTGAAATGTGCATCACTTTATTTCAAACCAGCAAAGTTTTCTTTAGTTTTTTTATATGTAAGGTATTGTAATAAAAAGGAAAATTTTACTTATTTGTCCCAACTTTTTGATAAAATTCTTTGCACTGTTATTTATGGAATTTTCCATTACACATTCCTGAGAAGAATTTCTCCCATTTCAACAAAATAATTAACTCTTAACTGAGAAAGTGTGGTCTGTGAGACCACTAGCGATAGACTTTCGGTCAATCCCCCCCCCGGGGGCCGCGGTGGCCCGGTGGTAAAGTCTCGGCTTCGGAACCGGAGGGTTTCAAGTGCGAGACTCGATTCCACCGAAGAACCGGCGTGTGAGGGGGTCTGTTGCACGTTAAATCTGTCAGGCCAAATGTCCTCCCGCTGGTGTGGCGTGGTGTGGAGAGGGGGTTGCCAGTTCAGGTGTTGTCCTCGTCATCTGACCGTGGTTCAAAATTACGAGGTCCGTCCCAAAATAGCCCTCGTGTTGCTTTAAATGGGGCGTTAATATAACTAAACTAAACTACCACCCCCCACCCGCTTTTTTTAACTCAATTGAATAATTGACCCTGTAGCTTCCTGCTTCGTGACCTTTATTACACGTGCCTTTTTTCAACCGGTTTCAGGGGATATCTCAAAAAGTAATTCATTTTTTCCCTTTAAACGTCGTCTCTAAGACCGCTCCTCCCTCTTAGTCCCCCAGTGATAAACAAGGCTTAACAGACAGCTCTAAAACTTAGGCCTCGAAATATTATTCAATTTACTGATCCTAATATGAAATAGTGCTCCGGAGACTTTTAAATGAAGCATAAAGTGATTTCAGTGATGAGGATATTTATATAGAAGATTTTTTTTATGAAATTTCGCATTCAGTTGATTCCGATATGTATGTTCGAACATAATTCATATTTCTCGTGATAATGTATTTTGAAACATTTATAGATATATTAATATACCAAGAGAAGTATATACAAAATTTATACTTGTTGATTTGTATACTACTTAACCTTTATGTTTGAAATGCCCTAGAAAACTATGCTATGAAAGTCACACAAACCGTTAAAAAAAAGCCTATTTTACCCATTGTCAGTTTTTTAATTATTTTTCACATAATTGTTGAATTTTAAATTACATGGTTTTCTATATACCTTTATATACTGGGAAAAATTTTACTTAAAAAATATAAAGTAATATGTTTTTTCAAGAATATTATTTGTTGTAACATGCAATTTGGGAAAAAAAATGTATGTTCTAATGCATTTGCTTTCTTCAAAGATAATACATTTTGAAATTTTTTTAAAACATATCTATATATCATGAAAAATATATGCAAAATATATTGACAGTTTTTTATACTAATAAAGTCAGTAGAAAACTTAATTTGAGTATAAATTAAATGCGCTCTCGTAGACCGCACCTTCCCATTTAAAGCCTAAAATTCCACTTCCCCAATAAATGGTTAATTCTGTTCCGTTTAATTGCATTTCTTCCTAGAAAGAAAAACATTTTTTTTTGTTACAATTCTAAATGCTAATTTAAAAAAAAAGTTCAGTTTTTGTTCTTACTGTGTTTAATGATTACAGTTGAAGATCTTACCGGAATATTTATAAATAAATAAATACTTTTAATTTGTGAGTTTTTAAAGAGTAAGTTTAAGAGTTTTGACATAAGTGATCCAACAGTATAGTTCTAAGTTCATTGATCTTATGACACTGGCAACATGTTAGGCGTGGAAAGATCTGTTCTGATAAAGTTATTTCACTAGGATTAAAATACACGAATAAAAACGAATATTTTGTTTCTTATGGTCTAAATATCTTACTTTTAATTGGAGATTTACATTCTACCGAAAGGAAAACGTTTGATGGATTCCTAATAAGTAAGTACGATTGTGACTCTTGATTTTGTGGCTTTGCTGGCAACTAGAATTGGTACTTATGTGAAAGCAAATGATGTTTAAATTATTTTTATTTTATTTTTAACGTAATAATTGTTTTTATCTATTTCTATAACTTTGAAAGATAATCATAAATTTGATACTAAATTTATTAATTTTCGAAAGTTCTCGGTTTTAATTATTTTGTTTAACACATGAGTTAGATTATATTTGCAATAATTATATTATACGATAGTTAAATTAGTTTAATTATTATTTTAATAATTATATTAGTGAAATTTAAATTCTTACGTATAGATTCAATTATAAAAATGAAAATATTTACATAATTATTCCAATCTATCAAGTGTTGAAAAAAACTATAATAGGCATACGAATTGAATATACTCATGCTATATGTCAAAGACGGATATATGAAGAGTATAATGATTTGGGGGGGAGGAGTATAGATATATTAAAATTGAACTCTCATTTCAGAATAAGACCTATGGTTAAATCCTCCAGATATCATTCCAGCTGTTAATTTTCATTTGTCAAATGGTTATTCAATTTACTTATTTCTATATACTTATTGTGCCAAAAAGTTGTCGAAAGAGAAACAATAATTAAATCTTTTCTAACAACATTCAATAATGTTTCAAAACAGAAAAAAATAAACACATTTTAAGTAGAAAATTAAATGATGCAATATAAGTAATTTTAAACGAACCTCTTTTAGATTGAGCGAATTTTCACTTTATTACACAATCAAGAATTATTTATAGTTTTTGAAACCAATCAAATTTTTCTTCATATACAGCGTTATGCAAGGTGTTGTATAAAAATCCGAGCAAACCATCTTTAATAAATACATTAACAAAATATAGCAAATAAAAATAAGAGTAGACTTTTGCTAATAAATAAATTTAATTAGTTTCAAAGTCACCGCCTTTTGTAGAAATGCAGAAGCGTAAACGCTGATTGAAATTTTCAGCAATGGGCCGCAAGTCTTCTATCTTTAATCTATTGCATTTCTACCGAAGCTATTACTTTAGAGAATTGAAACTTTTTTGAGGTTCAGTTCCTTAGACTCCAAAATGGGCCATGCATTGTAATCCATGGGTTTGGGATTTGGCGAATATGGTTTCTGCTTTTCAGATGCTATCAAGTCTGGAAAATGCACCATTGTGACATTTTGGCCTTGTGAGCTCTTGCGGCCTCTTATTGAAATGTTTGATTTACATTGCCGAAGTGCGTTTTGACTTTCAGAAATACAACAGCTTCTAGAATGCCCAGCTGGTGCACTTTGATTTATCCTAACGCCCTCATCCATGCAAATTCTGCTCCAGATCATGGCAGACTTTGGATATTGGTGAGCTCAACAAGTGCCGGGATGCTTGTAGCGTTTGCAGACGAGAATTTATCGTTTTGTGAGTTATGATTTTGTTGGACGCTGAAAAGTTTCTCATCAATGAAAAGGAATCGCTTCTAGCACTGACTTGCATACCGTCTCAGAAGTTTTCGGCATCTTTGGAGCTTCAAGAGTTTGTTTTCTTCAGCGAGAAGCTGAATATTTGGAATTTGTAAGGTTTCAGTTCAAGCTATGTCTTTGTCTCATGGAAACCCTCGGATTTTGTCAAACTCGCTTTTTGAAAGTGTTCACCGTAGGTTTTCGTCAACTTCCTAGACGTCGACCATCATTTCCAATCTCTTTGAAACGACATTTTGCATAAAACACTGTTTGACAAGGTACATTAAGCAAACGTAAGAGTTCACACTATCATTTTCTTTGCTTGAACAACTCTAAAATAGCAGATATTTTACTTAACATTGTAAAAAAGCCAAAAATATCACATAAACTTTGAGATATAATATAAAATATTTCAAAATTAAAGTGGAAAACAAAAAGAAATTTTTAAAAAATTAAAAAGAAATTTGTTAACTTCTATTCTATGCAGAAATAACTTCGAGTTTTTTTGCCGCACCCATAGAAGCCTTCTGCCAGTATGTATGGGTTAACGAAGAAGCATAATTGTTACATTTACACCAGACTTCTTTTTACCAAACATCCAAAATATATAAGTTCAGGACACAAACTAAATATGAAGTTCAATAAATCATGTTGCATCAAAAAAATTAATCTTGAGACTCAGACTGGTGTAATTTAATGTTTATGCTTCTTTCAATGTCACTCTTTTGAAAACAAATAAAATTGAATTCGAAATCTTACCCTTTAAGATTTTTGTTTACTCATGACGCTCCTTTTTGACGAAATTCTGATTATGAATCAGAATTTATCATAGACAGAATAAATGAACATTGAAAAATATGAAAAGTCAGACAAAATTTCCTATACCCACGAATAAATAGCGTATTGACTTGTTTTTTTTTGTTGTTGTTATTAAGCTTGGTAATTGTTATTAATTATACAAAAAAATTGTTAACATATATATAATAATACAAAAAAAACCTACTGATTTACGTTTCTGTAAATGCTCTAAATAAAAATCTATGATAAAATTATATTTTAACTCATCATTTTCATAGCTAGTTATAAAAATGAAATCTTGAGTTTTGCATATTTAATTACCTGCATATTATTATAGAATAGGGAATTTTCATATTTAAGGCTTCGTGTTTTCTAAATATATTAACAACAATGAAAACTCTAAAACTAAACGTGAAAACAAAAGAAAAAGAAAAAAAAAATAGAAAATATTATGATAAACGGTTGTTTTTACAGTCTATGGTATATTTTTCAGTTTTAAAGTATTTAGGCAAATATTATAGGTTTGTTATGAAGAAATTAGATGCTAATTATACATTGGAATGAACTTTTTTTGAAAGTATTTGAATAATTTTTTGAGACATTATAAATTCTTTTTACAATAACTCGTCAGTCATAATAAATTATATTTCCATTGTACACTTAACACAAACATTGAGCATTTGAGTATCATTTTGTTCGTGAAGTTTAAATAATGAATTTTATAATAATTTTGTTCTAAAATGTTATTTTTTTAAGTTGATGCAATTTAAAGAATTTTTAAAAAATAGAAGAAATTTGTTTGGATTGAATTGGCAACCAAAACAACGCTAAGACACTGAGCAGGTTACATTGGATGAAGAAACAGAATTAATCCAAAAATAAATTAATTAGCTGAACGCTCTTGAATTTAAAAACAAAAATCAAGAAATCCTCGCGTCAAGGTTAAAATGCCTACACAAGGAAGACAAAAGAAAATTGAGGCACACAGCTGCCTCGAAACAATTAAGGAATCATTGATCCGTTCCATACCTGGAGATCTCAATCGATACACACTAATCCAGATAATACATTTTAATCTCCCTTGTATTCACATCATTATACCGTGTTATCAAAAACAAAAGTAATTCATTGTGTGTTTTAAAAGTATTCATTTTATTTTTATTCTCACGTGTATTTCAATTTAAAAAATAGAAAAGAAGGAAAAAGAACAGTCAGAAAAAAATAAACATGTATGTAGATTAAAGAAACAGTTTTAAAATATCCACAAACGCTGTGAAGCTTAAGTTACGCACAGAGTAAAAAATCTGACTATTGCAGCAAAATATTCCTGAATATTTAGAAGAATTATCACAGTAAGAAAAGATTAATTTTAACATTTGGTACAAAATATCAGGTTATCAAATGATAAAGGTTATATCTAATGTAAAAATGAATTTTTGTTTGCTCTTACCTTCGGCGCTTCCGTACCATTCAACCGATTCCGATCAAACTTGGTCAAGTTTTTGCTCGCACCAAAGCAAAATTTATGGGTATAAGAGAGTTATCATAGTACAATTAGCAGATCCAATATATAAAAATGTCTAATATGTAAAATATATATCGATTTTGTTTTTCCGTACCTTATGTGCTGTCGTAGAGTACAACACCCCATTGCGATGAAACTTGGTCAAGGCTTATTGAATCCAGAAATTAATGTTTCCACAATGACATCCAAGAAATCGGAGTGTGTGGAGTAGCAAAGGATTTGGAGGCTTACGAGTCGACAGCCAAGAAATTTATTTGTTTTTGCTGATGAAGGAAATACAAACAATATTGTCTACCCTAAAGGACTTGATTAATAAAGTCAAAAAATAGATTAAATACTATTTGTACTTCTACTTTACATATTATTAAATTTCAATGAATGTATTCATAATCGACAAGAACATAAATATTTTTCTTTCTAATATTCCCAATTAAACAAAACAACTGTTTTAAATTCCAAAGGATATTTCCAAAATTATTTCTTCTGCAGCAGCAAAGCGTCTGGTACCAGCTAGTTTATTACAAAAAATAACGAATTTACTGCATATCAATGATCTGTAATGCAACCGTAAGCATTAAACTGTTAAATTATACTAAACAAAATGAAATTCTAAGTTCATATGCATCGCAAAAATACACTGATGGAAAACAAATCCCAACACTAGGAAGGAGCTGTGCTAGATAAACGAAATTTGGTAGGCGTGTTTATACATCTGAAAGATGACGTCGATTCAAATTTCGAGCTACGCGCGTAAGTGTGGCGCTAGTAGCGACACTATGAACATGCAAATGAGCTTTGCTTTAAATAAGCGCTGTAAGGTTCGTGATCGTTATTTACAGTTGAGATTTGGCGCAGTTGGTTAATATTAGTCAAGGATGCCTCTGAGAAGACGAAGAAGCCATTATCAAAAGCTCACTGAATTTGAACGAGGTCGTGTTGTAGGGATACGAGAAGGTGGGTTTTCTTTCCGCGATATTGCTGAAAGACTTGGTAGGAATGTATCCACTGTGCATGAGTATTGGCGGTAGTGGTCAAGGGAAGGTACTGCCTCAAGAAAATCAGGTTCCGGGCTGCCACGTGGTACTACTGAGAGGGAAGACCGTCGTATTCGGCGCACTGCATCTGCAGCTGAAATTCGAACTGCAGTTGGCACCACAGTGACACAACGAACTGTTACAAATCGGTTACTTCAAGGACAGCTCCGAACCAGACGTCCTGTACAGTGCATTCCACTGACTCCAAACCACTGCCGTTTGCGACGTGAGTGGTGCCAAGCTAGAGCTCATTGGAGGACGGAGTGGAGATCTGTTGTGTTTTCTGATGAAAGCCGGTTCTGCCTTGGTCGCAGTGATAGCCGTTTGTTGGTTAGAAGGAGGCCAGGTGAACGCCTGATAGTGACCTGTCTGTGGCCTAGACACACAGGGCCTACTTCTGGAGTTATGGTTTGGGAAGTAATTTCGTATGACAGCAGGAGCACTCTCGTGGTTATCCCACGCACCCTGACTGCAAATTCGTACGTCAGTCTAGTGATACAACCTATAGTGATGCCATTCATGAACAGCATTCAAGAGGGTGTTTTCCAACAGGATAACACTCGCCCTCATACCTCTGTTTTAATCCAACATGCTCTACAGAGTGTCGACATGTTGCCTTGGCCTGCTAGATCACCAGATCTTTCTCCAATCGAGCACGTATGGGACATCATTGGATGACAACTTCAGCGTCATCCACAGCCAGCATTAATCGTCCCTGCATTGACCGCCCAAGTGCAACAGGCATGGAACTCCATCCCACAAACTGATATCCGACACCTGTACGACACAATGCATGCACGTTTTCATGCTTGCATTCAAAATTCTGGCGGTTACACCGGTTACTAATGTACCAACATTTCACATTTGAAATGGCTCTTCTTGCCAATGGCTCTACCAGTGATCTTGAAACATTAATTAATTAAATATGTTACCTAGACAAATGTATTCCTAAAATTTCATTACTGTACAATAATTTTCTCTTGGTGTTGGGATTTTTTTTTCCATCAGTGTATTTTAGCACTATTTAGACTTGTATTGCCTAAAAAAGCGTGGAGATCTATGAAGTCGCACGTTATAGTGTCAACATATTTGCTTTGGTTGTATATATATATTGTAACTTATAAATTTTAGTTATCTGTTATTATGAGTGTCATAATTTAGAGCTAATAATTTGTTATTTATTACGAATTTGGCATTGCAATGAAATTTCCGTTTCAGAAATTTAAACCACGAAATTCTCATTCATTACTTGTTAACAAATTTTAAAAAACGGGTATTACATGAAAAGTACTTTTACTATCTTTATTTTGGGAGTATTTTATTACATAATACATATATTTTCGTATAATATTAATTATCAAAGAAAAGGCGATAAATCAAATGTCTACAGAGTGAGGTTGCTTTCCTTAATTTAAAAAGAAACGGAAAAAATAAATACCAGATATTTCCGCCATATTCGTTTTACACTCTGTGTCATTTATTGACTACTGCATTGCAATTATGATGAAAAAGAACTTAATGAATGTCTGCTATCTCTCGGAAAAAAGATGTTTTTCCGCTTCCAGATTCAAACGGAAGGAAGCTTCAAAAAATTATCCTTAAATTGATGTAAAATAAACCCTATTTTTTGCTTTCTTTTTTAAAAAATCTGCATTCGGTATTGATACTTGATATATACAAAATAGAGTTTCCTAGCTAAGTTCGGAGAGCTACTATGGAATAATAACTGTCTCATTAAATAAAAGAAATGGTCTCTTCAAAACTTTCTCACAAACTCTTTAATAAACGTCATACCTTAAAAGCCTTACATTAAGGGACCTACTAATTTTTGATTTGAATTTAGCACTTTTGCTGAATCTATCGTGTTATCCTTGGCATGCTCTCCAGTATTCCTGGCATATCCAAAACTCGAATTTACGTTTTAGACATATTTTTCTCAAACCGATTGAAATAAAAAAAATTATATAAAATTCCAAGTGTAGTTAAAAAATCACATACCAAATTTGCTACATTTAAGTCATTACTTTTTTAAATTATGGCGTTTACATGTTTCTGAAAGTACAGACCGACAGACAATTAACACGTATTTGGATTAGTCTAAAATTTGACAGATGTCTACATTCTAGAATTTAAATCTGTGTACCAAATTTTATTTATCTAGCTCTCTTCATTTGTAATTATCGCATTAACTTATTTTCAAATAGTCGGCCAGACGAAATTCCTCTGAATAGATGTTACTAAAAATTTGGTATAAATCTGAAAATTGATGTAACCATATACCTGATTTCAGCCTTCTAACTCAAAGAGGTTTTGAGTTATCTTTGTCACAGACAGACACAGGGATATTTTACAAACAATATGTTTTGTGATTTTTTTAACTCAAGGAAATCTAAAACACGTAGATTCGTCAAAATTTCGAGTTCGAATTTTTTGACGATTACTATACTCTATCTCTCTATACTATGTATACGCGAAAGTAGAAAGCACACTTCAGATCTCCAACCCATAATTACTTTTTCAAACTTGACAATTATTAAAGTTCAAAATCCTCAAATGTCATCGCATAGCTAGAATGTAAGTGGGTGTTGATTTCATTGTATCTCCTATATTTACTATAGCGTAGGATCTTCTACATTATGCAAGATATTATACCAGAAGAAACTGTAGCCGATGTGGAAGTAGCTAACATATTGGTAATAAGAAAGGAATTACCTGTAAAGGTTGTATCTGGAGTAGGAGAAAAAAGATAACAGCGAATGAAATTTTGATCTTAAATAGTACTGAATAAAAATGAGAAACTCCATTTTTTAATCAATAGATTTGTCATTTCATAAATGTATTCATCAACATCCAAGGTAAAAGTCCGTTAAAAGAAATTTTTTATCTTCAAAAGTATTCCAATTTTCAAATTAAATGGTATTAATGGCAAAATGCAAATTTAAAAACAACTGCCTCAACTTTGCTTGAGACTTTCGAGTAAGGCGGAAGAAACACCCGCTTGTTAGAAATTATTATTTGATTGAAAAAAAAGACGGTTTCCTATTTAACGTTGATCCCAAACTTGTCTATTTCCGGTTTTCAGAAAAGAGTAGTTTATTTTTTAATGTATATGTTATTTTCATCTTATTTGGAATCAGGTCTAAAATTTAGGAGTCTACTCCATTGAATATGTTTTAAGGTATAATTATTTACCAAATGCGACATGAAAAAAATATATATAATTTTTTGTAATTGCAAAAATAATTATGCTTAGGAAGACAATCTAGTTTTTCTATCTAACAAATTTCACATTCATTCAGTTGACCATGAATGCTAACATTCGATTTCAATTTTTATTGTATGGTCAATAGAAACAAGTAATATAAAAAATAATTCAATTCCTACTTAAGTCAATAAAGAAAAATTTCTTTTTAGCAACTTTTTATTAAATAATTACAATTAATATAAATGTGTACATACCATTAACAGAATCACAATATTAAGAAAAATAGAAAGAGAATTTCTTTGCAATTTTCCATTTTAGTTTCTATATAAGGTGGTGGGCTATTATTTTTGTTTTTTACTATTTATTCATTTTCTGTATTTAGTTTCTAATTTATGAAGCTGATGATAGTCAATAATTTCTCATCACAATAATTGAACTCGAAAAATAGTTAAATCCTTGCATTTTACCGATCGAACTACTGTTAGTTGATTTCAATTTTCATTGCAAAGTGCTAAAACTCTATTTAAAATATTAAAAATTAATTACATTTAATTAATGGATTAATATTTTAAAAAACTGTATTAACAACAAGTGCAATCCACTACAAGTCTTACAAAATGTATTTGAATTTGAGTGAATGATTAAAAAGTATTTTATTATCGATTGAAAATTTGAACAAAATAAATAAATAAATATAGAGAGTGCGTGTGGGTGAACTAATAGTAAGAATTGCGAAAAAGAAAAGATAAGGCAGGAAATATACCTAATTTGGATTTAATGCATTTTTATCTATATTTGTTAGTCAGAGTCTGACTTTTAAATTATTTGTTGATGTGAAAACCTCTTTAAAAATAAACAAAAAGAAAACAGTTGGTACATCAGTTATTTATTTCCCTGATATTGAGAGGAAAAGTAAAATTTCTAAAAACTTATAATAAAATTGATTGCTTCAACAATGTGAGCTCGTTAAAAGGAAAGAAGGAAAATGGCGATGGATTTTTGAGCATCAATTATTTTCAATGAGCAGTTCGTCTACGTTTTTATTTATTTATTTATTTAAGAAACCGAAACTCTCACAACATCCGGAATACATTAATCTGGAAAACTTAGGCGGTTTAAGCATTTATCAGATATTGTCCTTGAAAAGAATAAATAAATCTACGAGAAACTTCTTCATTTTAACCCTTTATTGTTATATTCTTACCTCCTCCAAAAGATTTTTTATGTAATCTTAAAAAAGTATTTTAAAATTATAAACAGGGTAATCAGATGTTTAAAACTGGATTGAGTTTCTTTAATACTCGGAAACGCGTTAAGTTCATAGTTAAATATCATTTCAATTCCAAAGGGATAAATCTGTTAACCGCTGTCCTTTCACGATGTAAAGATTTCCGTAGCGACATGAAGTTCCAGCGTTTGGCATTGAAGTTAAATTCCTAAAAAGATTTTCAGAAGTGAAATACCACTGTGTCATGTTCATCACTTATGCATAAGATATTTTTATATTTAATTATCATCATTTGTTATGGAATTTGTTCAATAAAATTCAACATTCATTTTTTTTAATGAACAAAAACTGTTGATGTAGTTGGAATTTCATAAAATTAGGTATCTCCTATTGATCATTTTATGCATATTTTGACATCTTTTTTGAGGTACTGGTTATTTTAATATTGCAGTTTATAACATTTTAGTTTATTTCTTAGTGAAAAAAATGGCTAAGATATAAATAAAATTGGATGATATTGCAGCAGTTTTATTTTTATGTAATGTAGCAATCCGCACAGTCAACCTAAACATGCAAAATAAACTTCAAACTTAAATATAAGACATCACCGATTTTGAATTCCAAGCAATTCCATGATTTCTAAATAAAACATCTCTATGAATTATCTTAAATTGAGTGGTAAGTTCACTTACGAATGAACATTAGATGATATTTTTTGACTTTTAAGTGTTAAGCTGAGGGGTAAATATGCTTACTGCTTCCCCCGGAACGATCTCTGGTAAGTATATTTACCACCCCTTATTTCATAAATTAAATGGCAAATCAACGAAATTTTGATGTTTTAGTATTTACGTCTTCAGTTTATCATGATATAACCCTACAAAATTTTCTTTGTTATTACCCAGGATTTGTACTCTATAAAGGATTAGATTATAAATCTATCGAATAAAGTTCTTTTTTATTATATTTATAAATAATTAAAGATTCAGTTTCTTTTTTAATCTTGCATAAACAAGTTTTTGGAATCACAAATTTGTTTTCATGCTCTTTGAGAGATTTTTTTTTTCTATTTTCAAAATGAATCATTACTGTAAAAGTTTATGAAGTTTCCCTTTAAATGGCTGTTGAATATCAGTTTATGTAATCAATCAAATATTCAAAGAATGTTTCAAATCACTCTCAATATGCACGTTTTGTAAATGTTCAACAAGGTTTAATCCGGAGATTATTATCATTTTCTTCCTACTTCCTCCTGCGTCATGTTTATAAGTATGATGATAGATCTTTAGAATGTCTGTCTATAGAAAAGATTTTTGTTCTAGCATTTAACCTGCCACTACTGTTTTATTTTATATTTATGATTTTAGTTTAATTTTCCCTTTATGTATATATATTTGGTTGTACAAAACTCATGTAGATTTAATGTTGTTTTTAAAATTTATAGATGCATATTTAGAATTGGATTTTCCTGTTTCTCTTTCTAAAATTGAATTGTTTATTAATATGGATGCATTTAATTCAACTTCGAGTTTTAGCATGAAGTTTTAGTTCTTATTTTCCTCCTTTAGTAATCTAACTGAAAGAAAATTGCATTGATTTTAAAAGGTTGTTCGCACTTTTTCATTGCATACATGTTGTAAAAATGGATTTCACCTCTGAATTTTTCCAGATTATTTAAGGTATCATCTTTTTTCATTTTTCACAATAAAATCTATTAAAAAGAGAACTCCTAAAAATTTTTTCGCTTGCTTTTGTGACAAATTGAAATAAAATATTTAAATTATAATAATAGGAGTTAGAAGAAGCTCTATATCATCAACCGAAATATACAGACTCGAACAATGTTTTATACCTTTTTGAATATTTAATTATACGCATTTTAACCGATTTATTTTTACTACACTGGGCTATAAATGCAAACTTTTAAATGTAACCTTTTTTAAAATTTGTAAAGACAAAATAATATAATATCCTTAATTTGATATCTATTAAATATAAAACAATATTTCACGATTTGATTCCATATTTACAATAGTAATATCCCTTTTTGAAATATTTTCTAGCATACTTTGAGCGAAATCTAAGTTTAAAATAGGATCGGTAAATATTATACAAAATTCTTCACTCATAAATCTCAACTGAGTTTCCCAGAATCGAATGTAAATATCTAAACCGAAGTAAAATATTTTAACCTGAATTTTATATTGTTGCTCTTTCAATGAACGGTGTAACATTATAATTCATGTGCTAGTTAATGTACAAATAGAATAATCAGCGGATGATTAAGCGAAATTTAATATTCATGTCAAGTCATCTAATTATAATTCTCGGCGTAATTCTATCGAAGTACTTTTTATTTTAAAAGAAATCTTTGCTTAGCATTCACTGCTAACGTTTTCCTTTCCAACATGTCTTGGGTGCTTTGAAATTTTGAAAAAAAAAAACTCTAATAGTTAAGAAGAAGTACTTATTTGATTTTATGCTTTGATTGTTGAATTAAGACACGTAAATGAAATCATGGTTCAAATTATCTCTGCTTGACTCCATGCCACCGCTTACAAAATGAGATTCGAAAAAACCTTAAAAAAGTTCTTACAGCAAGTTACCTTTTGGTCCCATGCTTTAAAAGCTATGTTCTTTCTTTTATAATTTGAAAAGCAATTCTTTCACGTTTTATTTTCCCTATTACATCCTGCAGCACTAAAGGATGCAATTTGTCCTTTTTCAGTGCTGAAACTGTGAATAACCTTTTATTTAACCAAACAGAAAGTAACACAAAAAGTAATTTTAAAAGGTTAAAAATTTGTTGAGAAAGTTTTAACCAAGTCAGTGCTTTATTATGTTCATTAATTGTATTTTGTATGGAAAATGAAAATGAAATTATCCAATTAATAATGTTTCTTAGAAATAGACATAATTGGAACAAAAAAACAATTTCTATACTTCTTTTTAATTGAGAATTCCTTTAACGAACACATAATCTCAGAAACATATCTGATTAAATATCTTTAAATCAATTTTTAAAGTCTGGTGTACCATTTTTCGGATTAAAACCTTTAAGTCATTAGACTTTCTAATGTATTTCCTATATTGGGTTAGAAGGTTATGAGGCGGACTGCAGCAAATAACAACAAATCTGTAACCGGATTTATCATTTTAATCCTCTTCGTATTAGAATATGCATTCTTGTTTGAACTAATTATAATTTATCACAGGAAGTGAAAAAGTAATTTAAACATAAGAAAATAATTCAATTTTTGCATGTCATTATAGTAGAAGTATTTTCACCGTTCCAATATTTTTATTATATATAAATGTTTCTTCAAATAAAGAATACATAAGATTATTTGATAGATGATTAATGAATTTTTGATACATAGTTCAGATAAAACATCGATAGGTAATAAATTCAACCGAAATGCTTATATTTACATATAACATTATATAATGAATTATATTTTTAATGCACAATGGTATTAGTAATTTCTTATTTACACTTCCAATTATTGAATTTGCATTAGCACACAAAAAAAATTGTAGTAATTAATGTTCTATGCGAGCTTGTTTGTTTATAAATAAATAATCACTTTTAAATTCCTTATATGAAAATCTGCGAAGTGAACATCTAAGTTTTTCAAAAATATTTTGTACTGATATTTAATTCTTATTGGAGAAAAAGTCATTTTGTACTAATAAGCTGTGGAAATCGAAAAAATGCAATCAAAATTATTTTGGGCATTGAATGATGTTGCTTTCTAATTCACGCAAATAAGTACGCTATAAAAAAAGTATCTCGACAAAAAAATTCGTCAAATTTTGCATGTACTTATAATAAATCGGATTGCAAGCGTTTCCCTTTTTATTTGTAAATGGATCCACCACAGATTTTCAAACTCTAAAGAGAAGTACATATAAAATTGCTTCCTGCAAACTTCAAACGATGGATTTCAATTCAATAAAGTTTTCGGTAAGACATTTTCTTCCAGAAAAATCCCTCAATATACAAAACATTGCAAATGAAGTCTTTTCTAAATTTCTTTTCCACATTTTTATTGAGAACTATATAGCTTAAATATAAAGACATTAACATTATAAAAATGTAAAAATTTATTACATATTATCCATGAAGGAATGCCAAAAATTAAAAAAATCCTTAGTAAAAGGGCTCAGTTAAAATTTCCTTTCCATGCAGTAAAGGTTGGTGTTGCACTTTTGAATTGGTTACATCTTTGACTACTTTTGTTTGTGGTTGCAACTGATGGAAAAAAATCTGAAAGAAAATATGTGTCTGATTTAACTACCAAACCGTAAGTATTACAAAAAAAAGAAACATTTTGTCTGGTAGCAGTTTTTGATACCATTAAGAAATGATATTGATCTATGCTTACTGTATGCATAATAATATTCATATTTTGTGTAAAATTCTGATTTTTCTATCCAAACCATAACTGACGTATAGACCTTTAAATGAGAAAGTTAAACATGCTGCCCCTTGTATTATTACGATGCGTTGTTCCTTTGACCACTCCAGAAGTACAATATTTCATATTTAAAAGAAACTAGGAATAATTTTCATCCAAGATCATTTCCTGAAATTAAGAAGAAGATGGTAATTTGTGTACGTCATATCTATATACATAATTTGACTCTTGGTCCTGTGATTTGTATTCATTCCAATCTGAAAAAGATTGGAATGAAAACAAATCACTGGACCAATCACAAATCTGAATAATATTGGTGTTTAGGTAAATATGTTTTGGGAGTTCAAAGTAAATTCTGAAGGAGTCTATTTTCATTTCTCTATCGAGTGGAAGTTTACTCTTGATAGAAGACTAATTAAAATATTTCTGATTTTTGAGCATATTTTTATCTGTAATTTGATATATGATATTTTGCAATCGCTTATTTCTGAGAGGTTTAACTTTAGATTATTTTTCTTTGACAATTCTTTTCTTGTGAGCTTGCTTTTCTACTTTTAGACTGCTTTCCGATTTTAAATTTACTTCAGGAGACTACTTTTCGCCACTTATATAAACATTTAAATCAAGATCTTCAAGAATCACATATCGAACCAAGTTTGAAAATCTGCTCTTCTTACTTCATGTCAACCACAAAACTCACGCAATTGTTCTTGTTATTGAGACGACAGAAAAAATGGAGCGATTAGCATAATAATTTATCCACCAAACAATCAACTAATGCAGTCGTTAGACAGAGAAGTATTTGACCCAAGTAATAGATGTAAACATGAAATGGTGAAATTGGTATACTAAACCTGGCTCCAAATAATCTCATGGAAGGGTTCAATGTTATAGGTTGTAAGTTTTGTTCTCTTTAAAGAGAATATTTTTGCTAATGATAAGTTTCTGCATTCACCTGTAACTGATAGGTCGATAATTCATCCATACCTCATGCGCGACTCAGCAATGTGAGTTCACCTAACAAGGTTTTGACCAAAACTTTGACCTATCTTAATATAACTTCCTCTATCATTTTTCAAAAGTAACACTATGTTGCAACTTTGGCCATCGTGTAAAGCTATATTTTTAAAAAAGATAATTAATTTTTTTTAACTGGAAATTGTGGATTTTAAAAATATTCTTTAAATTGCAAAACTAATTATAACTCAGATTAGAACTTCGAACACAATTGTGAATTCACACATGAAGCAAAAATTCATATTGAAAATTGGTCAAAGATGCAACACTCTTTATATAGTATAGAGTAAAAATATAAGAGTATTTATTATTTTATTTGGAATTTCTTTTATTCCAAAAAACTCCATATTATATTTATAAACGTAAATGAAGCATAAATTTCAAGAAATGCCATTTAAAATAAGTTAACTAAGTTTAAAAATGTAAAATTTTAAATAACATCTAAAAAACTATATTTTCCGCAACGTTTAAGCTTTTTCTATAATATAAAAGTTCTATAGTTTTCTATTAGTATAAAAAGGAAAAAGGTCTCGAACTCAAAATTTATACAAATTTTTCAGACCTCTTTGATTCCGAAAAATACTTTTTGAAATATGTCTACCTGTGAACACAACATAAAAACATTATGATGTAGATGTATAAAATGTAGTATATATACTTAACATCGCATTTGTAAATTTCAATCGAATTGTAAACGAAACCCATTCAGAGGAAGTCTGTCCATCCGGCTATCCAAGCACAAGTGAACAAGATAACTACAAAATATAAAGAAATAAATTAATAAATTTGACTCCCATGTTAGCAAATAAAATGCAGATTTTTTTAATTTTTATTAAATTTTTAATTAAATGTATCGAAGTGTTGACTGTGTGTTTGATATTTTTACATGCAAGATTCAAATCGATAAAATTTGATATGTGATCTTGTGATTACGTTTGTAGTCATATATCGAATGTCGGTTTCAAATACAAATTCGATTTCGATGTCTAAAAGGACTCAGAATAAGAATTCGATTTTCGTCTAATATGTGTCAACCACATGGCAACTCATTGCTAAAAAGTTAGCAAAACTCTCTACAGATATTCAGTAAAATTGCTATATTCCCATCAAAGATTAATATTTCGTAACTATTGTTCACCAATACCATGCAAGGTAATTGAGACCTTAGCCAATTTTCACAATTTTATACGAAAAAGGGATAACACTTTCATTAGAGAATATGACAGAAAGTTTTGATGAGTCCACTTCCAGCTGTAAAGAGCCGGTTTAAAAGATTGTCATCATTTTAAAAACAAGTTAAAAAAATAACATTCAGTACTTGATATGTTTAAAAATACATTTTTCTTGTTTATATATCAATATTTCATTTATAATTTTGCAGATTCAATATTTTTAAAAATATCAAATTCTAATCTTTCTAAATTCAATTAAATTAAATTCGGTGTAATAAAATACAGTAATTAACCAGAAGTAGAATTCAACTCAATCCACAACAAATCAATAAAGAATCTTAGAATCTTTTGAGTTATCGTGAGTTTCCTGATTGTATTTAATGAAATCGATCCTTTTCCTATTTTAGTATCGCAATATTTTACATTAAGGTGATACATTCTCCTGAATATTGGTTCCATCAATCATCATCATTATTATTAGCCTTTAATTGGTAATCCAAGTTGGTTAATGGAGCATCGAATGAACTCAGCAAATGTTAACTGTATTGCATTGTTTGCGCTTGGAATAACTGAACCTTCCTTCTTTGAGAATGCCATGACTGGTGAAATTTATCTGACCTTGCAATATGAATGTGTTATGTCACGGATTCATGTTTTTAAAAATGAATGGTTCTCCCAATAGGGTTGAGCGCATCAGCATTATTATAAAAACTTGAGGTCCTATCTTGATGAAATTGTAGCGAAAATTGGTTAGGATAAGGAGGTAGCACTGAATTCTTCTCCCTTTCACAGTACGACCTGAAAGATTTCTTTCTGGGGAATGCCTGACACATATTTATTAACAAAAGTCATTGAGACCATATGTATATTCCCCATCTCCTAAAGAACTGATTCGAATTTAACCAAATTTTGTACATTTATTATGTAAGACAAGTTGAATGGTGTCAACTTTTCAAAGTGCAAAATTTAATTCAACACATTAAAGACGGGGGATCTTGACGAAAGTATGCTAGGTAACGCGGAATAAATCGTAGAACTACGACTCCCGCCTTTAATGTGTTAATATTCGATTAATTGGAAATTAGTAGAAATTTTAACATTTCATTTCGGAGAAAAAAGTTTTGCCAGAAATGTTTTAGTACCATATTTTCGAAATTTTACTATTTTAGTTATAGCAATTTGAATTCAATACAATATTTTTTCAATTGTATTTATTTTTTTTAATTAATAGCATTAAAATTAATATTAACTTTGGTCTTCTATATCACTATTTTTTAAATTTCTGTTTCATTTAATTTCATATCATTTTACAGGGCTTTCATGTGTTGAGGTTTAACAATGACTAAAAGTAGGCATAAGGCAAAAAAAGTAAAGTTCTTACCAGCAAATGGAAAAAAGCGGTTTCAGGCAATGAAAAATTAACCAATATTTTAACTTTTTTTTCCTGCAAAATCTCAGTGTAACTTTTTGGGGAATAATTTCCACCATCTTAAAATTTTCACCTTTACAAAGATACAAATTTCATTTTGTTGCAAATTTTCATTTAATAGTTATTAATTCTTAATAAACATTTTCTCAAATGGCTCTGAAATAAAGAAATACACTGATCGCAAAAAAACTCCCAACACCAAGAAAAAATTATTGTACAGTAATGAAATTTTAGGAATACATTTGTCTAGGTAACATATTTAATTAATTAAAGTTTCAATATCACAGGTTGAGCCATTGGCGAGAAGAGCCTTTTCAAATGTGAAATGGTGGTACATTAGTAACCGGTGTAACCGCCAGAATTTTGAATGCAAGCATGCAAACGTGCATGCATTGTGTCGTACAGGTATCGGATATCAGTTTGTGGGATGGAGTTCCATGCCTGTTGCACTTGGGCGGTCAATGCAGGGACGGTTAATGCTGGTTGTGGATGACGCTGGAGTTGTCCAATGATGTCCCATACGTGCTCGATTGGAGAAAGATCTGGTGATCTAGCAGGCCAAGGCAACATGTCGACACTCTGTAGAGCATGTTGGGTTACAACAGCGGTAGGAGGGCGAGCGTTATCCAGTTGGAAAACACCCCCTTGAATGCTGTTCATGAATGGCAGCACAACAGGTTGTATCACTAGACTGACGTACAAATTTGCAGTCAGGGTGCGTGGGATAACCACGAGAGTGCTTCTGCTGTCATACGAAATTGCTCCTCAAACCATAACTCCAGGAGTAGGCCCTGTGTGTCTAGGCCGCAGACAGGTCACTAGCAGGCGTTCACCTGGCCTCCTTCTAACCAACAAACGGCTATCACTGCGACCAAGGCAGAACCGGATTTCATCAGAAAACACAACAGATCTCCACTTCGTCCTCCAATGAGCTCTAGCTTGACACCACTCACGTCGCAAACGACAGTAGTTTGGAGTCAGTGGAATGCACTATACAGGGCGTCTGGCTTGGAGCTGTCCTTGAAGTAACCGATTTGTAACAGTTCGTTGTGTCACTGTGGTGCCAACTGCAGCTCGAATTTCAGCTGTAGAAGCAGTACGATTAGCCACAGCCATACGCCGAATACGACGGTCTTCCCTCTCAGTAGTACCACGTGGCCGCCCGGAACCTGGTCTTCTTGAGGCAGTACCTTCCCTTGACCACTGCCGCCAATACTCATGCACAGTGAATACATTCCTGCCAAGTCTTTCAGCAATATCGCGGAAAGAAAACCCACCTTCTCGTAGTCCTACAACACGACCTCGTTCAAACTCAGTGAGCTGTTGATAATGGCTTCTTCGTCTTCTCAGAGGCATCGTTGACTAACATTAACCCACTACGTCAAATCTCACCTGTAAATAACGATCACGAACCTTACAGCGCTTATTTAAAGCAAACCTCATTTGCATGTTCATAGTGTCGCTACTAGCGCCACATTTACGCACGTAGCTCGAAATTTGAATCGACGTCATCTTTCACATGTATAAACACGCCTACCGAATTTCGTCTATCTAGCACAGCTCCTTCCTAGTGTTGGGATTTTTTTTTTCCATCAGTGTATATAAGTTCGGTTTTGTTGAGTAATGTCAAGACAAAGTACTCTATAATTATTTTTTATTTCTGTTTTATTTCAATGCATATATATTTAAAAATGTATTGTGGATTATTAAATTTTATTCAAAAGTAGTCATTTCATTAAAAATATTATACATAAAAGGATTTTAATCTCGAGCAAAGCTGTAAATATGAAGATTCATTAGTGCATCCTTTTTGTATCGATAATGACCGTCGCTTTTAAACCTTCAAACGTCCTAACTGCTTTTCAATAATTTGGATCTTGCATTTATTATGAGCAATGTTGGTGAACCTTGTTAATCATCTGATATTATCTAGCAGGTAAGCGCAGATGAAGGACTGCTTCGATTCTAGAAATACTGCAAATAAAATAAGATCTTCAGATGGGCTAGCTGCCTTTTTCAATAATTTGGATTAGACCATCAAAACGGGTTGTGGTGGCGAACTCTGTTAGTCATCTGGCTTTTCCTAAGAGGTAAGTGCATATGGAAGATTATTTTGGATTCGAGTAATACTACAAATGGAATTATAAATATCATTTCCTTCCAAAGCTACATGTATCTATAACTTGAACTGAAAGTTCAACTGAATTGTAGAGATTATAGTTTTAAAAATTAAACGAATTAAGTTGGTAAGTTTAGAGATTTAAATCAAAAATATTATTTTTATTATTAATTACATTTAAAACATCTTACTCCAATTTAAAAACACTATCTTCAACTATGATTTTGCATTTATAAACACCAATCGCTCATTCATGCTTCTTACATTTTGAAGAAGTTGTTCCAACTACTCCCATTGATAGATCGCTGTCTCCAAAACTAGGTGGTCATTCAAGTCTCACACTTTGCTTTGTATTCTAAAAGCGTGAAGTCACTCTACATAAAAGTAACATTTCATATATCAAGCTTATTACTTGCAACAGTATTTTTACAGGCATTAATACAGCATATTTCAATGGTACTCTGATTTATAGAATTATTCATGTTATTCAGATAAGTGAATTTACCCGCATAAATTTTTCTGAATTTCACTCTTCTTGACTTAATCAAAGTTCTGAAATCCAAAAAATTGTGGGTATGAAACCTAATTACAAGTTGATTTGCAATTACTTGCATCTGGTCGTGTGATTTAATATGTTGACAAAATGGGTAAGTTTGGAGAGTGAAAATCCAGGCAGTTTCCGCGCTTTTTTTTTTCGTTTATTGCTACAAGCACTGTCTCATATATTTTTCATATTTCTTCAAAGGTGGATTTTAATTTTATATCATAAAATGGATGAAATCTCTATTTAAAAAAAAAATTCTGGTTTTTTTTTAAACATTTCAAAAATATATTATGTAGACCCTCTTAACCACCTTTTCAATAATTTCTTCGTGTATAATTCTATTAGTGGCAAATTAACTAATACATATTGGAATAATATTCAACATGACAAAATGATGAGTACATTTCTTCCGCAAGGAAAGGAAAATTCTTATGACTTAGTAATACAGAATTTGTACCGTTTCATATAAAGAAACAAAGTCTTTTTCTGGCATAATCTATAATGCCTCTAAAAAATAGGTAAATTATCAAATTTTGTTAATTAATTCAAGGTTTCTATATAAGAAATGAATGCGAGTGAAAATTGAGTATTTCTTCTGCTTTTTCAAGATTTAGGATTGTGAAAGCGGAGTAAAAGAAAGAAACATGAACTGTTTAACTCAGTCCGTGTCTATAAGTAGCTTAGAAAATTTATTTTACGTTACAGGGATCATCAACAGATGATTCCCTTTTTATTTATAATTTCCAAACATATAAAGATATCCACAAACAATTTTACACTCTTTATTACTTTTATATCGACGTTTATTCATTTTTTGCGTGTTTCTGGCTATAGAGTTCATTTATATAGCTTCATTTTGGATGTAAAGATTTACCCTTGTTAGGGGGTTAATAATGCATTCCAATGATTAGTGACATTAATAAATTTTCATTAATAGTTTTTCCATCAAGAATAGTGATAAATAAAGTCACTTGGCAAAGAACATTTTAATATAAAAAACGCAACATTTCACTTGACATAGAATGTGACGTATTTGCTATATTTTATATTCTGACAAATTATTCCGTAAATATAACGATTCCGAAATGATGTATCTCAGAATAAAGATGTTAAGGTTCAATTAGCCGCAATACTTTATTTTCGACTGGAATCATCAAATTGTGAAAACAGTGAATTTTGAGTGATTAAATGTGACTCTTTATAATAATCATTGACATAAAATCAAACTTCCCTCTTTTACCGAGCTTAATTTCTGGAAATAAAAAAGCATCACTACAGAGTGATGAATGAATGAGCTTGGGTTTTCAGCTAATAAAAATATTTTTTGCAAAATGATAAGCAATGCGTAGATTTCTCGCATAAAATAAAAATGATTTATTTCTTCTTCAGGCCTTGAACTGATATTAAAAAAAAGTATTAAATATTAGCTTCTTAAACAGGCTATCAGAGACTGCTTTGAAAAGATATGCTGACAATTTGTAGCTATCTCATAGTACGCGCGTTGAGGTTGTATTAATTGTTGCTATCTTGAGATTTAATCATACAGTAGCATAAATCAAGAACAATGACAGTGAGTATGAACGATGATTTAAAAATATTTTATTGAAAAAAAAGTTTTCCTTTCGAGATTTGTATCTATATGTATTTACTTTGTTTCTTTTATTCATTAAAAGCAGATTTCCAAATTCGTTATATTTAGAAGCAGACTGAAAAGCGGATTTTTTAATGCGTATCAAAATCAGATATTTCAGATATCCTTATGATCCATCTTATAATGATACGCATTAAATAGTTTTTTTAATGAAATATTTCATTATTTAATTTTTTTTCTTTTAAACTATAGACTACAATTTTAATGTTATGAAAAAAGATAAATTTCTAGTTATATTTTAGTCAATTTCATGGTCAAAGTTGTGCTAGTTACATTAAGAATTTTCTATAATGTTAATATTATGATAAATTATTTACTCAGTCTCAAGTATCAAAGACAAATATTTATTGCATATCACGTTCAGCACGTAATCTTGCCAAGGTTTAATATTAAACTTTCTTCACAGTTCACTTTCCAGTTTTATGATGCAACGTTTGAAGGCTGTTAAGTAATTTAGTGTCTGACCATTATTCTGATTTTTTTTTAAAAAAACCTTGTTCATATATCTATATTGTGACATCTTTTATGCATTTTCAGGTAGCAATGACAATTTCATATAAATATCTCTTTTATTTGAAAAATGAAAACTTTTCAGATATATTCACCTTGTTTTATATTTTTTCATACTTTCTTTCATATAAAAACAAAATTTTTTATAAGTTTGTATCTTCTACAGTTTTTATAGAAGGTAAAATACTACAAGAAAGTAAGTGTTAATATATGTAACATTTATGTTTCTTTCTTGACAAATTTATTTTTAAATTAACATAAAAACTAATTTTTTAATAAATCAAATAAAATTTAAATAAGAAAAACATTACTACTATGGGTTTAATCAAGGAAAGAAAAGTCATTGTAAACGGAAATATCAAAATCCTTGAATCTTTTATTGGAAGTAAACAATCGATCGCTTTCAAGAAACACAAGCCAACTGGACCGCTTTTCCAACTGACTATGATTTCCAAAGAAATGTTTTCACAACCATTTTTTTTTAGTAATAGTGATATGTTTTGTTAATTAAGTTATTTTAACATCCTGTTGTGAAGCAACACTAGGGCTATTTTGGGACGGACCTCATGATTTTGAACCACGGTCAGATGACGAGGACGACAAATGAGCTGGCACCCCCCCCTATCCACACCACACCACACCACAGCAGAGGGAGGACGTTTGGCCTGACAGATTTAACGTACAAGAGACCCCTTACACAACGGCTCTTCGGTGGAATAGTGATATGACCTCAAGTATAATGTTCATGTTGATATTAGAATCATAAATGCAATATTCTGCCTGGTGTAACGCATAATGTTGTCAATAAGGTCTTTATGAAATTGGAAATCACTCAGCAGACAAAATTTTCAAAAAATATGGAAATAAATTTGTGTTAGTATATTTTATACTGCACAGAGATTAACTGAAATATATTAATTTTATATCAATCATTCTTTCGTTAAATGTTACTGTTTTTAAATAAAACAATGAACTGCAAAAAGGTGCTCATATTTGGTGGAGGTTTTCCTCAGTCAATTGTGGGGATAGGGTATTGCTGACTTTAGAGTTTGAGATCATGTTACATTTAACTGATGATTACACTTTATAAAAGATCGCAATTTTATTTTATTTTGTCTGTTTTCCTTCAGTAACCTATATATAGGGAGTTTTGCCATTGACTATTGTGGTCGCCCACCGACCAGGTCTAAAACTTGGAACATCATATGAAAGCGCCGTTGTCAGCTTTCATGTTGTGATTTTCAGGATAATGCTACTATTAGTATTAAATTGATCATTATTATGAATTGAAGTTTCCTCAATAATAATCGATGAACTGAATAAAGCGATTTGAATTTTGTTTTCACCCCCATGTCTTTATCAAACGAGTTTAAAATATAACAAAGTTTGATTTCATTAAGACACTGCTACTTCGCATACCTCATGATGTGTATCATTTGCAAGGGGATATTGGTATTCCCTACGTTGATCAAATTGGAATCTATGTCAATTTATTCGGCTGATTACCACAAATTAACATTTTCTCTTAACACTTCTTTTGAATTTTAAAAATGTAAAGTCATATAACACAAGAAATGAATAACGATACATGATTCGAAAGATTACGCCGAATTATCACGAAAAACTTCATTTGCAATTGCATCGCCATTAGTGACTGTCATTTAAGTCGTATGATTTTGAAAATAGCTTAAATCTCAAAGGCATTTTACGAATTTTTCAAAAGTAAAATTGCTTTGATGGCATATTTACATGTTTGTATTTTAAATTTTGAATTTTATAACGAGCTTTAGACTGAAATTAAAAATCTTTCCGCCACACCCTGTGTTTCAAATTATGGCCACCAAGTATTTGAAAATTTATAAGAATAATTTCTCTTCGAAATGTCCACTTAGCAGCTACTTTACACATATGTTAAATTGGAGACATGATTCTTATTCCTATGGTGCATGGTTGTTTGAGGACAAAGAAATACTTTGACAGCTGGAGAAGCAACTTTTGAAAAAATATCTTAAGGATATGAATATTTAAATATAAATAGTTAAAGAACTTTTTTAAATGAAATTATAGCTTTTGATAAATAGAAATTGGTATTCAAGATAAATCTAAATATTTTAAAGATAATTTTTCAAGAATAAATACTAATATGGAGATCATTTCAACTTCCCATTTTCTCTTTTGAAAAAAGCTTTCTTGCTGAATAAAGCAGAATTTCACATAAATTTCTTTCTCTAAATAAAATGCTTGAAAGAATAAAAGTTCAAACAATCGGGATGCTCATTTATTATTCTTTTATGAGAATGCTATTGTTGCATTTGCAAATTTATAAAGAATAGATAACCTGTAAGTCTTTTTCAAAATGATTCAAAATTTCTCCTTAATTATTTGATAAAATTGCAACTTGATAGAGCTCTAATGTCAAAATACCTTTCACCAATTTAAAGACCTTTTTTTAGATGCAAAGATATTGACAATGGATAATTGACTTCGTATTCTAGTCAAAAATTAATTTGTGTGTGTGTGTCAAGGAAACAGTGGGTCATCTTGAATCAAAGTTTAGAAAAGCGCATCTTATTTTTCCTCTTCCTTTATTGACTTATCTCCTTCTTTCCGATAACTTATTACAATAAAACATTTTTTCCAACGATAAAATAGTTTTTTTTTAACAAAAATGAAATATATATAAAAATTATTGAAATCTGAATAGTAATTCTGAACTTTAAACGCATAAACAAAAAAAAATTATAATATTATTGCCATAAATCTAATTTAAGCAAACTGTTTTATTGTTCAGTGAGCGTTATTCCTAAATGAAAAAGAAAAATCAGGATATCAATGTATGAATAATTCAATTCTGTCCAGAAAAAAAAATCCCAAACTTAAACTAAACAAATAAATATTCTTTTTAAAAGATCATAAGTAATATATTCATCCTTTTTCTATTTCAAATATTCGATGCACCATTCTCAATTTCCCATTTTAAAATCTGTTCTTATAATAACGTAGCATTTATTTTTAATGCAGGAAAATTCAATTTAACAGAGATTTTGTGAGTATAGGAATATAAAAAAGCTAGATTTCAATCTTATAACAGTTTTTAATCTCAAGCCGAAAGAAACGCAGTGAAGGGCCCCACTAGTCCTCGGGCATATGCCCGGTTGAACGACCTTACGGACACTAGCGATTGGTTTCAAAGATATTGCCACATCTTCATCATCTTTACATCGCTTTCATCGGGAAAGCTTATGTTCCAAAACCTGTATCTCACGAATTAAAGGAATCTGAGTACTTCCGTTTATTCCCTTGATTTCATAGTGTATTGTATTTAGCTTTTAGTATTTAATTCTGTTTTGTTTCAAGTACTAGTATATTGTACTTCTATATTCTGGGCTCACTTTTATTTTCTTAAATTCTTCTAGTTTTATTCTTTCATTATACTCTTCCTATAGGCAGTAGTATAAATTGACAGCATGCCCTCTATTTGGGGATTTTCAGGATATAACCCTTAGAGAGTAGAGAATCAGCATAATTTATTTTTATATAATGATTCTTTATAATAATAACATCTCATTTCGGGACTTTCTAAGATGTGGATCTCAGAAATCTTACCGATTCTACTAACCTCTAACTGCGCCACCATCATAAATGTTATTAGTTTAACAATGATGATTAAAAACTGAGGAAGTACACATTATATCAATTCAGAAATTTTCTTACCATTGGGTACTTCAGTATCTAAGAAAAGAGCAATTGTAATGAAATGGAAATTAAAGCTATTTATAGTGATCGTTAAAATTCTCTATTCATTTTTATTGTAATTATAAAATTACATTTTCAAGGCTAGCTTAAGTTTCATGTTTTAAACAGCGTTTTTTTTTATTTATTTATTTAATTTTTTTTTTTTAATGAACAACCATTCTTCTCGGCGGTTTTAATGTGATTTTCTGGCTATTGCTTAGGGTAGAAGGTATATCGGAAATTTGAAAACTGATCGTGTATCCATTTAACTCTTCTTATTATAAATGGTTGATATCAATACATTCGGTTGTAGATTAGTGTATTAACATTTGATTTAGTTTGAGAGAGAAAGGGAGGTTAATATTACTATAGAAATTATTTATATCATGCGTGCTGAAAATGTTTGAGATCAAGGAGTAGAGCTGATTCTCTTGAGCAGTACAATAATTGTAAAAAATAAATTATCTCCATATGTCTAGTTCAGCTTGCGAGCCAATTTTCATAGAATTAGGGAAAACTGAAAAATAGATCTGAGTACCCCTTACGTTCACTACGTCTTATAAGCTTGGTTATTTTTTTTTCATGCATTATGCCTGAAATACACTGATGGAAAAAAATCCCAACACTAGGAAGGAGCTGTGCTAGATAAACGAAATATGGTAGGCGTGTTTATACATCTGAAAGATGACGTCGATTCAAATTTCGAGCTACGTGCGTAAGTGTGGCGCTAGTAGCAACACTATGAACATGCAAATGAGGTTTGCTTTAAATAAGCGCTGTAAGGTTCATGATCGTTATTTACAGTTGAGATTTGGCGTAGTGGGTTAGTATTAGTCAAGGATGCCTCTGAGAAGACGAAGAAGCTATTATCAAAAGCTCACTGAGTCTGAACGAGGTCGTGTTGTAGGGCTACGAGAAGGTGGGTTTTCTTTCCGCGATATTGCTGAAAGACTTGGCAGGAATGTATCCACTGTGCATGAGTATTGGTGGCAGTGGTCAAGGGAAGGTACTGCCTCAAGAAGACCAGGTTCCGGGCGGCCACGTGGTACTCCTGAGAGGGAAGACCGTCGTATTCGGCGTATGGCTGTGGCTAATCGTACTGCGTCTGCAGCTGAAATTTGAGTTGCAGTTGGCACCACAGTGACACAACGAATTGTTACAAATCGGTTACTTCAAGGACAGCTCCGATCCAGACGCCCTGTACAGTGCATTCCACTGACTCCAAACCACTGCCGTTTGCGACGTGAGTGGTGTCAAGCTAGAGCTCATTGGAGGACGGATTGGAGATCTGTTGTGTTTTCTGATGAAAGCCGGTTCTGCCTTGGTCGCAGTGATAGCCGTTTGTTGGTTAGAAGGAGGCCAGGTGAACGCCTGCTAGTGACCTGTCTGCGCCTTAGACACACAGGGCCTACTCCTGGAGTTATGGTTTGGGAAGCAATTTCGTATGTCAGCAGGAGCACTCTCGTGGTTATCCCACGCACCCTGACTACAAATTCGTACGTCAATCTAGTTATACAACCTGTTGTTCTGCCATTCATGAACAGCATTCAAGGGGGTGTTTTCCAACTGGATAACGCTCGCCCTCTTACCGCTGTTGTAACCCAACATGCTCTACAGAGTGTCGACATGTTGCCTTGGCCTGCTAGATCACCAGATCTTTCTCCAATCGAGCACGTATGGGACATCATTGGACGACAACTCCAGCGTCATCCACAACCAGCATTAACCGTCCCTGCTTTGACCGCCCAAGTGCAACAGGCATGGAACTCCATCCCACAAACTGATATCCGACACCTGTACGACACAATCCATGCACTTTTGCATGCTTGCATTCAAAATTCTGGCGGTTACACCGGTTACTAATGTACCAACATTTCACGTTTGAAATGGCTCTACCTATGATCTTGAAACTTTAATCAATTACATATGTTATCTAGACAAATGTATTCCTAAAATTTCATTACTGTACAATAATTTTTTCTTGGTGTTGGGATTTTTTTTCCATCAGTGTATAATGTTTAGAAAACCAATCAATTAGAATTAAGTTATAATCTGCTTGTGCATTTTTCCACTTTATTGCAAGAGTACATATAATGATAATTAAAAAAATTTAAAAAAACAGTGATTGAGTAGTTTAATATTTATATTATTTTGAATGAGGTTAAAACTTTAAAAAAAATTTGTGACATTTGTGATAAATATTGAGTAGAAATGAGATCTATACACTAAAACAAAAAAACTTGAACTTTAAGACGAGATTAAAATATTTCTTGTAAAATTATTTGCTCTGAAGTTATAGCAGAAAAATGGCAAAATTTAAGTTAATTTTTGATTAAGTTAACGTTTAATTATTTTTGCACTTTGCAAATTTGACAGCATTCTTTCTTTTTTATTAAAAAATAAGTGTACAGAATTTCGTTGAAGCAGCCTATTCGTTATGGAGGAAATATGGAACATGCTTACTATTACCACAATGACTATACTAAGATAAGATCGTGGAAATTCTTTCATTTGAATCCTCTTTGCAGATCAGATTGTTTTAGGAAAATAATTTATCTGTAACATATAAGAAAATATTGTGACTCAATTCAATAAACTATAATTTCAAAATTTCCATCTTAATTTGGTAAAAGTTTCCGAAGTTTCTTATGTGTTATTAACTTTTACGTAAGTAACAACAGATTTCCTCAGATTGCATACAAAAGAGATTAATATTTAAAAATCTCTATAAATAAAGCTGTCCTGCTAAAGAGTATGATATTCCATATGAGATATTTGAAACGCATACTCTTTCAGTATTTCTAACTTTAACATCCTACTTTTTCCAGCTTCGCCTAGAATGTTTCTTTTTGTTTTATCCTTGTGTTAAACATTTATTTATTATTGTCCACGCTTTCTGCTTCTGGTGTAGCGTCATTTCTTACTTTCAGATATTGAAATGTGGAAGCTTTTAACCAATCATTGTTGCATTTTGATATTTTATGCAGTTTTATCTCTATTCTTTTGCTTTTATGTCTAAGTGAAATCTTTTTTATTAAATCTATATAAATAAAAATGAATGTTTGTCTGTATGTGTGTTATGCGCTGCCATACCGCGCATTCGATTCCGATAAAACTGCGACTACTTATTACTTACATTTACGAGAAGGTTATAGGTGTAATAAAATAATTTAAACTATTTTTTAAAATTTCGGATCTTTTTACTACATCTATAAATCATGGATTAACCACCAAATAACTCTCCAAGAAAACACAACATGTTCAGTAAAGATGCTAAGTTCAAGCAAAACGCTAATATTTCGCAGCTATTATACGTAAATACAGTGTAAATTTTTCTCTGGGGAAATAGTTTTATTAGAGAGCGCGCTAGAAAGTTTTAGAGGAACCAATCCTATAGGTTTGAAATTTTAACTAAACGTTTAGTAAAATTTTAGCGTTTTTTGCAGAAACTTTCGAAAATAATATAGTACAAATAATACTGTACCACCTTAGTTTTTAAAAAATTATCTTTTCAACTATATTGAAGATTTTATGGTATAAATATATTTTCCATGTTTAATCAGTTTTAAAAGAAAATATTTTTATCACATGTTCTAATATTAAACTTGAGAATACTAAACGAATATTAAACGAATTACAAAATACAATAAATAGTTTCTTCATTGCCCTTCTGAAAGAATACCAAGCTTTACAATTCTAAAAATATACACAAATCTTATATATAAAAATAAATATCTGTTTTTAGAATAGAATAATAAAAATAGAATAAATTTTATATATGCTTTTTATTATGCTTTTCCTCGTTCAATTTTCACTGTCGATTAGAAAATAAGTATCATTTTTCCTATCATTCTTAATCAAACAAGATAATTATTTCAAATTTCCAACGATGTTTCCAAGATTATTTCAACTGCGGCAGCAACGCGCCGAGTACCAGCTAGTGCTCTATATTTAACGATTTGTTTTGCGCTGAGTAGCTAAATTTGGCTCTTGAGCCAATAAACACTACCAAATCAACAGACATTATAGATTTGGCTCTATAAATTTTGACCGAATGAAATTTATCATTCTGTCTTGATATTCTAGGGGGAAATTATATACGATTTAGCAGCAAACAAAAATCTACATGTATGTAAATTAATTTAAAGTTTGAAACTGCAATGTAAATTATTAATTATGTATGCAATTATCTTTCGAAGTATATATTTTTTAAATAATGTACTTGTACATGATTCCATTTCTTTATTTTGAAGCAGGATAAACCAGATTATCAGATATCTATAAAACAGATGTGGCTATTTTTAGCGCTTTGAAGTAATTTCTCAACACCGTTAAAACCAACAAAAGTAGTTTTCTTTTTCAATTATTGAAATAAATTCTCAGTTTAATGAAACGTTATGTTTAAATTCATTGATTTAAAATTCCTAATGTGAATTATCTGTCCCTATTTTTAATCGAGATCTATTATTAAATACTATTTCAATCTCCAAAGTTCTCTTCTACCTCCGATCGTAAAATCTTTTGAGACCATTGCAGAAACTTGTTATTTCGCTATTCTTAACCATTTGAGAAGATTCAGTTTCGCTGTTACTTCACGATTCCTTTTGAAATGCCGTTGAACTTTTACTAGAATAATACCATTTGTACTATTCTTTCATTAGTAATGGACTTTCCTTTATTTAGCAAAATAAAGATAAATAATTGACTGATTCCAATATAATGGCACCCGTATTATCGATTGAAGATGTCCAAAATGCCATTCAGGTGTGAATTTTCTTTCAAATAAAAAACAAAAATATCTCGAATGCAACAACTCATAAAATAAAACAAAAGGGTTCGTTATTGATCGAGTGGGTTAATGACACCAAGTTGCGCATTCTTGGGATTCTAGAACCTATTTCATAACATTGAGTACTTACCACCTGAACTCAAAGGAAATAAGAAAGTAAAAATTAAGGAGAATTAAAAACAAATTCTTTTCAATTTTTTTTACTTTAAAAATATTTAGTTAATGCAATATTAGTATAAAATGTGAAATGTTATATATATTTTACAAAAAGTAAAAATAAATTTAAGCAAACAATAAATTATAGAAAACCTTTCATAACAATGATTTGGCTTTGTATTTTCACTTTATGGGGAATGCTCAAAATGAAATCAAAAGTTATTTTCGGTTATTTTCCTTTCCACACAGTCATTCGTGTTTTTTAGTTATCGTTTCCTAGTTGCTTATGATTTTCAACTGAATAATGGGACTTTTGTCCCTAATTGGAATTTTGTGTAGTTGTCTCATTTTAAAAATATGCAAATTTTTGAGTTTTTCGATCTATATTTTTCTTTGTTCAAAATGCTTGAATATTTTTTGAAGAATAAGATTTTGAAACCTTTATTGAGTTTTTCTTTTTGAAGGTTTTATTTATCACTGACATTATCGCGCTCTAATGCAAACTAAAATTATTATGATTCAGGAAGAGGTTGCCTGAAAGCCTTGTTTGGTCTGAAGTTGGGACATAACAGCGATATTCATATATTGCTTTTCCCCCTGAAAAAAATTGTCCTATTTTCTGAGCTTCAGCTTTCTTGCAAATTTTTGATCATCTTTTTATGTTATTTATATGAATTTTGTTAACCTGACTTTCACTTCGGACGTTTAAACAATGAAAATTTTCAAGTTTAACGACTTGGGTTTTTCTTTGTATAAAATTCTTAACTATTTTTAATTACCGTTTTAAAATAAATATCTGAAGTCTTAATGAGGTATTTATTTCTAGAATTTTCACCACAATCTTGCCCTGAAGTTCCTAAATGTTGCAAATTACAGACTAAAGTTATTATGATTCAAGCGGAGTTCTATTTAAGAACTTAAGATCTTAATTTCACAGTAATGTACACATGTTGTGCCACCCTTCACCAAAAAGAACGTTAAGAGTCACTGATAGTGTAAAGGAACGTTGTCTCTAGACCCAACTGTGATAAGCACGTAGTTCAAATTATTCTTCATTCTGATTATAAAATAAAAGTTCGTTCTTGACAGGTTTTACTTTTTAGACTTGTATTCCGACCTTTAGAGTTCATTCTTATAGTATATCACAACAAATCTATTATGTTAATACACTACTTTGAATCATCAACCTCATAGGATCATCATCCTTGAGTAATATTTGAAAATTCAGTTTTTAATCCTCAATTAAGAATACAGTGTTAATTTTCCTAACATTTTTGTTGCTGAATTTCAGATTAATATTCCATATTTGAATTCATATTCTTGCCTTTATTCTAAGATAGATTTTAACCTTGGAAACTAGTTATGCAAGTAAACTAGTACGGAAAAAAAGGTCGAACTAGTTAATTTATGCATAGCTAATTCAGGCTGTCAGCCCGAAGGTATTTTTATCCTTTCTTTTGGATCGTGAAATTTTAATTGTAAGATATTAATTTTTCATTGCTTGAAAGGCTTAAATAAGCTTGTGATTTACATTTTCTTACCAACGAATCACAAATTACTTTTGCATATTATATTAAAAAAGCAGAATCTTTCATAAATTGAGCATTTTTTCATGTTTTATAAATGCAGGGTCCATACCTATACCTTTATAAAGTAAAATTATATTTTAATAAATAAGAGTTAGAGTAGTAGCAGTAATGATTACTTACATAATATAATCATACATTATAAATTCAGAATAATTCTCCAGTAGCGAATTCGGTGATTAAAAACTATGAAGATAGCTAAAAAAATTCAATTTCGAAATTTCAAACAATCATGCAAAACCAATGAATTAGATAAATTAAAGACTTTTCTTCAATATATTATTTTTTAAAAAGAAGACACCGTTGTTTAAAACTTATAATCAAGCTAACTTTCTCATATTATAACAGTTTTGATAGATACCTGCCTATAAATTAAATAACAAAGATTATTCACATTTTAAGTTTAGACGCTTTGTCGTCTGTAATACAGTTTTTAATTAGTTTACATTAAGGAATTCAATACTTAAAGCCGTATCTGTATCTGCCTCTTAAATTTTTAAAACCGTTAATCATTATTTAGAATTATGGGCTTCAGAATCCTAAGAAATAAACTAAAGAAACCATAGATACTTGGTGTATATTTAACAATTTTATCAGTTTTTCCTTTCCTTTTGCTTTACTTTTTTTCACTTCTTCTCTTAGAGTTTCATGTTTCTTAATTCGAATTGTTTCATTTTTGTGTTTTCCAGCTCCTTATTTTCGTTTGAATTGTGTCTAATATTTTTCAATTAAATGATTACACAGTTTAAATGCTAGAGCACTGCTTCAACAGCAATTGAATCAACAATCGGAATACAGGAATGAATCCAAATATTATTTCTTGCAATGAAATAAAGAAAACTTGTCTTTTTTCCATAAAATATATCTCCTAAAATTCTTTAAATAAGGGGTTTACTCAATAATATTTTTTCTTATTCTCAGTTATAGAAAAGAAATGAAATTACAATACAAAACTTATTCAAATGATAACACGCGTTTGGTGCACAAAAATTACTTTTTACGCTTGCCGCTTTTATCACATTACTAAATTTTCATTCTTTGAATGCGCTACAGTTGGGATACATACTAATTATATTTTTCAACTAGTACGGGAGTGACACTGATATTACCATTTGCCATAAATTAAAATGATTATTTATATTAAGCATATGATGTAAATAATTCTAAGATGAAAAGTGGTCATTTCTTCAGGATATTTTTTTCCTATCAAATATTCCTCTTTTCTTCATTGGTTTATGTATGATATGAAATACTTACTAACGCTATCTGTTGTTTTTAAAACTATTATTTATTCTTCTGTTCAGTGCTTTGAACAAAGATAATCCATTATTAGCAAAATGCCTTGAATATTTAATTAATCAAATATAATTTTTGAAACAAAATGTAGATCGTATGGATTATTATCTAATTTTTTCAAATTCCAAGCTTTAATGTTATATGTATATATACATATTAGTCTATAGCATATAAGCGTGCGCCATTCTGTTTGACGGAAAAGAGAGTCCTATATTAATTACCAATATTGCGTAACCATTCCCTTATCGACCAAGAATTGCATGGCTAATGGACAGCATATCCTTGAGCCCTCTTTTTAATCCAGTAGAGTATAATTCTATTTCTTCTTGTTGCAAGGGTCTTTCAAAATAAAATATTAAAAACCTCAAGAATAGATAAGAATTAATTGAATTTTTCAGGTTTCCTCGAACTGAAGCCTCATAGTGCTGCGGTTACAATCTTAAGAGGTCGTGTCTGAATTAGCATATTTATAAGCAAGGACTTTGGTCGGCAGTTCGAACAGCATATTTCCCTGTCGTCCCAAAAGCAAGACAAAACACATTAAGAAGCCTCTATGTGAATTTTAATTCAATGTTCAATTTTAATTCAAAAGTACAATTCGTTACTCAACAGTCATTTATTTGTATTTTTGCCTTTATCGCAAATTTAAATTGGCGTTCAATATTTTTCATAAAATTTTTAAAAGGCTATTTTTACACATTAATTCATTGGGAGTTGTAGAAACGACGATCTTTAATTATAACAACCCTGTATATGTAAACTTCAGATGAGATTGGAAAACTGCCAGGAAGAATTTGAAATGGAACAGACAACAGAAATTAGATTTCTAAACTAGCATTGTTTTATGGGATCTACAAAATTCTTCCCTCAAATTTATCAATCGTTTCTTTTAGTTTCCGATCCTTTCGCTACCGAAACTTTTGGATAAAAAAATCTGCCCAGAGTTCATTTCTCATAGATCTGGTAAAATTCGTTTCGTTATAGACAAGCCCAGTTGGATTGCAGGTCTTTTTAAAGAAAAACTGAAGGTACATTTTTTGTACTTATCTTTGACTTTCACTAATTTATAACATACATTTACCAATCCAAGAGGCAGGTTGGATGCCATTTTGCTTCTTTTAGTAATGAAGCAAAATGGCATAACATCTGAAAGTAGAAATCAAAACCAGATTTTTCTACGAAAAAAATGTCCTATTCTCTAGTGATTCACTAGAGAAATTAAAACACTTCACCAACCATTCTCTTATCATAATCCAAATAATTAAAAGTTGAATTATTGTTTTGACTGGAGTCTTTGGTTATAATATCTTACCAAAAATCCTGCCTCTGTAGAACCCTATTGTTTAAGACGCTACCACTTTAGTTATATAAACATCCCATCTTTTTTTTTTTTTTCCACTATGGGGGCTGATGAACAGCGATCCATTCCAAAGACAACACATAAGCTGCAATCCCATATTATGCTTCAGCACCATAGAAGTACTGGAATGAAGCTTGAGAGACATGGGGGAAATATATTGGACAAAACTGCTGTGCAGAATTTTAACACTTTTGTTTTTGCGTTTTATTATGTGAACCGGTTTTCATATCTTCTTATACTTTCATTAGTGCAGCTGCTTTGAAGATGCATCCTCCACTACCGCAGACTTTTTCTACAATATGAACACTTGCGTTTATTTGCAAATCAATCTTTTCAGCAATTTTTTTCATCCGCAAACCTGAAAATAAGGAATTTTTGCAGCCTCCTTTGAAATGTAGAAATTCTTGTGCCAACACTCCAATTTAAATTCAAAATATAAAAAGGAATGCCATTGGAAAACTGCAACTGAGATTAAGCTAGACACCGAGTAACAGTTTCAGGTGTACTATCCACATGGGCAATGGAAGAATTTCTATTGAACAACAAAAAAAAAATACTATATTTTATAGAGCAAGTGTTATTTTTTTAATCTCGTTGTATCACTAATAAAATAAAACTTTACTCATAATTTTTATATCGCTGAAATTCCCATTGCAGAGTTGGTTGGATAAATTTAAGTGAAACAAGTTTGCATTTTTCTGTTGAACACGTAATTGCATAAGACATTTTTCCCACTTTTGAGGTATCCAAAAAAGTAAAGACATTCAATTATATTAACATCCCGTTTTAAACAGAATTTAGGCTATTTTGGGTTTAACTTCATAATTTTGACATAGGGCAATACCAGAGCCAATTAACCGTCTCCAAACTTCACGCAGCACCAACGAAAACCGTTCTGACCCACGGTGTCTGATCTAGCTTGCACCAAGACCACATGCGCGACAGATCTGGTTTCGAACCTGTAGCTCTTCAACCCCGAGACTGAAAGCTTGTTAATGAATATGTTACATTTCAAGAAATACCTTCAAAAGTCGATTCAATTGCATTCAAATTGTTCTCAAATTAATTTCGAAGCTTAAATTTTGGGGGAATGGGAAAATATTAAAATATCAGTTACATAATCAGATTTCATGAACTTATAACAAATTCTTTCTTAACTTAAATATACAGATTTTAAAATCATATTTTTGTACTCCAAAAGTAAAATGTCTCGGAAACAAAAATCAGCGAAATTTGACTTTTCATATTTGAAGAAATCGAACCGCATCTTCAGATGGGTAAAATCTCGTATGTATCCATCGGAAAGATAAAAGTGGGATAAAAGCTACTCTTAAAAAATTCGGAATGTATATAATGCAATACTGAACATTCTTCTACATCTCCTGTAAAATGTTAGAATCTATAATTTCCCTCCAACAAGCCGATTTAAAATATGTAAATCTTATTAAATTCATACAATTGCAAATGAGTATTGATCTCCAATTGTGTTAGATTCCAGCCTGCAATCGCATTTGAATAGTACATTGCTCAGGAAGTAATGCAAGAATTGTTACAAATTTTCAAAAATGCTGATTGAAATGGATTATTTTTGGAAGTTTTGAGTTGTTTCACAAGAGGGAAATATGCGTTGTAACGAAGATAATAATCACTACATTTTAGATCTACAGTTAAGTAAAAAAAAAAAAAAAAAGTGTCAAGAATGTTGCATTTTATCTGTAGTTCTCGAAGGTAATTGAATTCCTTATAAAACGAATTCTAGAGTGTAGCAGGGAATGTAACACATTGTATGAAAAATGCTAACATATACAGGGGGGAAAAACCTTGATACTATGGTATGTTTCAAAAATTTTAAAGACAAATAATGCTTTACAAAATATAATTTATTGATATCACAGCTGTAAGTAAAAAGTGCGAAAGCACTAAAAATCAAAACTAAAAAAACAGTTGGTTAATACAAACATATAAATAAATAGATAGATAGATGAAAACAGTCTCCAAATGCCAAGATTTGCCACCAATCTGAAAAAGAAAAAACCTATTTTAGAGAAATCGTAAAACATCAGATATATTATAACATGTTAAAATCATACATCAATTTTTTTAGATTTAAAATGAGAGCAAGCAATCATTCGAAAAAACATTTACGAATTATTTGGCATACAAATTCCGCAAACAGAAGTTTTTTTTTTTTTTTTTTTTTTTTACCATATCAATATTTTATCATCAGGAAGAAAAGGGGCTATTTTCATTTTATTCCTTCTAACGATTTACAATTATGTAAGGATCTTGTGAGCATCCCATTAGAATTTATAGCTCGCAGGTGATCTGGAATCATTGCAGATTTAATACTACTCGAAAGCAGATTCAAGATCAAAATGATACCACCTTCAATTGAAAACAGTAAATGGCTAGTTCTCATTCTTTTCCAAATAGAAATGAATTCCCTCGAGTAGAATTAAAAAGATATATAAAAAGGGTCGGGAGGTATCAAGCTTTTACATCTATTCGAATTTTAGGAATACATTTCCTTTTAAAGGATACCGATTCAAATGAGAAAATGATCTGGCCATATTTAGAATAAATCAATTTCAAAATAAATATGTATAAAGACATATCAACAAAATATTAAGAAATATGATTTCAATATTTAACACATAAACCAATAATAATTCCGCTTAACAGAAGACTATATGTAACTTTATGTAATAACAATTTTTTTTTAACGATTTCCGAAAATAAAGCTTGTCTTTAAACTTTATTTTTCAGATATTTCAGTTTACAACAAATTTTCAGTCATAATTAAAATTTTACGACTGTCAATCCTTATTTAACTAGATGAAATTAAATATATGCAAATATTTGGCTTGCATTAAATTACTAGAATTTATAAAACAAACAATTCGTTTGCAAAACGTACGCTACCTTCTACCGACAAATAATACAACAGAATATTGGTTACGCACTAAATCCAACTGCATTTCAGAATTGTTTTGAAATCCCTCATTGTAAATTAAAGTGTAAATTGTTGCTGTAAAGCCGTAAAAAATAGCAAACTGAAATTTCAGAATAGTTTAGTAAAGAACGAATGTCAATGAGATTCGCTAATATTATTGGAAAACCCAAAACAGAAAAAAAAATCAACTACTGCATCAAATATTGAACACAGCACTACTTAGACTGAGTTACAGAATGCGATTTGCATTCCGATTTTAGAACTTTAAGCCCTATTAAAGTTTAATCGAAAATTAACTACACAATCTGATATGAACTAAAAATTAATCCTTCACTTATTCAATCTCTCAAATATCCATAAAAAAGCTACTACTGATTTTTCAAAAATTCAATCACACGAAACTGATAAATGTGAGAAATCCGAAGAAAAAAATAAAATATAGGAAATGCGTCTTTTCTGTGAAATATATTTCAAAAATAAACAATTTCCACTTAAATTTGGGTATCTTTTTAGTAAAATTTTCAAAACAAAAATAGAAAATCTTTATAAAGAACTTCAACAGTCTAATTTGTGTATAGAAAGAACGTGTTCAAGCATTAAGACTCTGAAAAGTATTCGTTTTCAGATTAAACATTCGAGCATTAATCAAGTTTTTTTTTTAAATACAGTATAGTAAGGGATTGAATATATCATGCTTTGAATCTGTTATTAAAAGCAATCGAATCTCAACAGTTAAACAATAAAATAATGTTTGCCTGGATTTTTTTTATAGAATTTTTTATTGGCATTTGTTTTTCTACGTTCGAGAGCTTTGCTGCCGGATGAGTCAGTGTAATATAAGAGCGGTGGATGTCCGGGCAAAGAATTCCAGAAAATGGCACATAAGGTTCAAGTTAAGTGACGTATCATTATCTGCAGAAACTATTATTATGTGTGAGATTTTTTAACACTTCCTTCGCAAAGCTAATGATCGCCAAAGGATAAAGGAAAACACATCGGCATACTTTATTATAGACTGAGCGTGAGAACATGGCTATGCGAAATCTCATTGGCCCATTGAACTTGAAAAAGGCATCAGGAAACCGGTAAATTTTTTTTCCAAGACAGTAATTGGTGTGTGAAGCGACAGCATCAACATGTAAAATAAATGAAAGAAGATCGATGAAGAATTAAAAACTGCGAAACAATGTTAAAAAATTTCACAAGCAGATTTAACGACACATTAAATGATGTCAAGTTGTCTTTGGACTTAATATGTGGATTAAATGGGGATCATCAGGATTAAAATTAGCGTCAAAAGTTTTACTCTCTTTCTGCCAAATACATTTGTCCATGTATCTTAAACTTTCAGAAAACGTACTTTGATCTGAAGTTTCTCTTATCCACGAAATATTTTAGGCGCTATATTATTTAGAACAATTTATACCTTCGATTTTTAAAACAATTAAGCATTTATATTTTAGTGAATTTTCATTTAATTTATTTACTTATTAATTTTACGTAGATATCGTTAAAATAGGTCTAAGATGGAAAATATACAAAATGTATGCAGTAATAACAATACAAAACGCTTTAATTAAAGAGCAAATTCATTCTTGAAATAAAATTTTTAGTTATGCAACTTTAAGTTGTTCAGCAATGTATGCAGTCCCCTTTTTCGTATTACAATCTGAATTATTTATATTTAATAAAAAAAGAAGTCGCAAAAAAAGCATTTTTATAATTGGAATATTGGAAATTTCAAAATTGGATTTTGAGATTGGAATTTATAAACTATGTTTCATTTAATTTCAAGTCTTCTCTTAGTAAATAAAATGTATCGCACTTACGTCTTTATTATAATCTATTTTCAAATATCATTTCGACTTGTATTTTGAAATTTACTGGGAAGTAAATTTAATAAAATATTGATCTGTAGAGTATTCATGTATATTTTAAACCTGCAATCGGCAGTTAAAAGAATTCAGATTACAAGTGTTAAGAAAAGTTGCCAAAGAAATAATTGAAATGGTAATGGGTCTATTTAAGAAAATTAGAATTATCTATTCTACCAAGGCCTTTTAAAATTTCTTGAATGCACTTAGAGGACATAACGTTTAACAGCAGTTTATATCATTCTGTATTGGAAGTTAAAATATAAAATTATGGAAACATTATAGAAGGCAATCGAAGAAACGTTTTTATCAGTGTATGAAAATATTTTCAATCAAAAATATACAGAGCAAAATTAAAAGCGTGAAAGTGCGAGTAGGAAAGCTTCGAGTAACTCGGAATCGCAATCCCATTTATATAAATATTAGAATATTTTACAAACAAATGGTTGTGTTTCTTGAGGTATTTGTTGCTTTATTGTCTACCATCTTTCGCACTTTAGGATTTTACAATTTTTGTTTTGTCTTCCAGATATTTGATAAAAAATTGTTTGCTTTCAGAAAGGAATTTTCTTAAAAAAAATTTTTTTTACATTTATTATTTTTTAGTTTTTAGTATTGCTTTTTGGCAATGTGGTTTTTATATGGCTACGAGGCTTTTAAAAAGATTAACAATTCATCGTTACCAATGAATCTTCCGCCAAACTACCTTTGAAATGATATATATAGGGATATTCAAAACTTCATACCCACATCAGCCTTACTCTCAGAAATGTATCTTTTTTATTGAACATGATAATCAAGATTATAACATTAAGTGTGATTAATAAAACAGCGAAATTGTAAGTAAAATTTAGAAAAAGTATCTTTTTCAGAAATAATTCATGTATTAACTCAAACATAAAATACACTTAATTCCTTATGCTATTTAGAGCATTTTTCACACTAGAATCATATCCCTATCTTTGATGACTTTGAAATGAGCTATTGGCCCATGTTTAAAAATGGCATCCTGTATAATCCATATCTTGCTTAAAATAAATTTTGAAAACACTTTTCTCAAACGAAAATTAAAATGTTGTGCTCTATATTTTAAGAAAAGGAATGCATTTTAATTGTTTTCGATTACATAGGCGAGTAAAAAAGTAAGCGGAAGCAGAGGATTCACCTTCATAGTAACTACACTAATGAAAGAAGCGTAATAAAAAGGTATGGAAACCGGTTCACATAATAAAATCGTAATGGCTCGTGAAGCTGCGGGACGATAACTACTTAAAGATGCCGCAAAAAGCAATATTGCTATCGAGGCCAATTTGCAGAAGTCGTGGGATAAATACAACGCTCTTTGGCGGTAGAGAACTCTTCCTGCTACCTTTATCACTAATGTTAAGAAAGTCATTCCAGCTGGGCCGCTAGAGGCTGTTTTGAAAAAAACTGGGGCACATTTATGTAGACATTGGAAGAGCGAAATATTCATAACCACAGCTAAAAGGTAACACGACTTTCGCTCTTCTTGCTTTCTGTGAACTAAATTTATGCAGACGCAAAACAAAAGTAGGCTTCTTTGAGTTTTGAAAGCTTCACAGTTTGTTTCAAAGTAAGTGTTGCCATTTTCAGACAATTTCGGCCAATCTCCTGTCCAAATTTATATACATTAAGAAATGAAGGGCGCTTAACTCAAATAATGAAGCATCTTTTCTCGCCTGTAACTATAAAAAAAAATCCGAAATTGTCCTTATAGGTTTAATTTTGACGGATTTAACATACACCAGGTCATCGTACTGGTACATTGTTCGGATGGATGATCACTAGTGCAATCGATCCTATCCGCTATCTTTAGATCCTGCAGCCAAGACTATCTGAAGATTTTACGGGCAATTAAAAACTCCACGATACATTATAAATACATATTACAACAGGATACATATTATAACAGTATAATGCATACTATAACAGTATTTTACAACAGTATAAATGCATGGCTAGGAAATGAAACAAGTGTACCTATTGCTAAAACTCCTAAAATCCAGATAAAAACCATACAATATTCAGGCATGCCAATAATCTGTCTATGTTTCCTGTTTATCAAATTCCAATGACAAAATAATGGTGTGACCGACTGTCGTACTGAGATTTAACTTGTATTCAAGCAATTCATTTTCAGAAATTTGATTTGAAAAGAATCATTATATTATACCTTATAAAAGAATTAAAGAAATGTAATTCAAATTAATAATTCGAAAAACTGCACTTTTCTCCACAGAGAAAATATGTATATTTGAGTCAAACCCTAGTCAGAATTAAAACTTGAAGGGGAAAAAAACACATAGGACTAAACATTGCGGCCTTATATTGTAATAGTTAAAATAACTAAAAATAAGTGAAAATAAAAATTTCCAATCTCTAACCGAAAAAGTTGGTCTTCTAGACAGAGGAAATGAAAACTGTACTTGCCACGTAATTTATTTATAGAAATATTATGCAGTGAGCACTGTGTCAAAGCGAGCACAGCAAATTTAACCAAAATCAATCTCAATTTAGAATGAACAATTAATTATGGATTTGCATTGCCAAAATATCTTCACATGGTTTATTTTCGAATAATTCTTGTAATGATAAATACCGAATTATAAGTATTAATATCAAAAAATTTAGTTAAACTTCTGATTTTTATAATAAAATTATATCTATAAAAGTCTTAGTCATCGAATTTAATAAATTCATTTGATTTTTTTTAATGTCAGTTTTCCGATTCTTCACCCTCTCCCCCACCCTCCTTTTAAAAAAATATCAACTTCTGTAACCTTTGATAATTTCCATATTGATCGCTCAGATAATGATTTTGTATTTATTGTCATATTAAAAATATACAATAGAAATCAATGCAAGTTGGTAAGAATATTTTTTATGGTAGAATTCATAGCTCATTTTCATTGTTTGGAAATTAAGGATGTTGCTTTCACCGGAACTTTGGAAATCCTTAAGAGATTTTCACTATTAACTACTCCATTTTAGAGCAAGTTCGTATTCATGAATGAAATTTAAATGAAACTTTAGTATTATTATCGGGGGAGATGGACTTATGAGCAACATATTTGAAAAAAGCAGAATAAATAACAAATATTCTTTCATTTCCCCTTTCATTTTAGATTGGTCATATTAAACTTGGAGCATATGAAGCCAAATGCTTCCGTTAAGAACGTAGGAGTATGCACTGACCTATCATTTCATTTATTTTTAATGACCGAAAATACTTCACCCCCCCCGTATATATAGTAAAGAAAGTTATTTTAAAAGAACTTGAAGTTCATGTCAGACCCAAACACATCCTGACCCGAGGATATAACCACATCTTGAAGGAAACTTCATTAATATATACACCTACTCAACTTTAAACTTGTATTTTATCCTTAAGGCACATTTCAAAGGTAGGAATCGGAACTCAGCGACTTCTTACAGGATTTGTAGACGACAGCTCAATCTCTTATGTACACAGAGGATCATTTTCCACAAATAAGTGAATATAAGGAAGTATTTAAAAATGTGCATACCATTAAGCTATTTAAAACGAGAGAATGTTTGAGGTAATTCATCGTTAGAAAAGAAGTCTACAATATATTGGTCCAAATAAGCTAAATTGTGCATAAACTTTGATTTGAAAAGAAATTTATTCTATTTACTGCATACTATATTTTACATATTTAAATTTAAATCTATAGAATTTTTTTAAATTTTCAAATACTCCTTCCCATTTATATACACATCTACAAGAAATGAAAGGAGAAAACCAATTTTGAATTATTTAATTATAATTAAAATTTGATTACAATTTATACAAATTAAAAAAATTATCGATATCAAGTGCAAAATGCTAGCAAGTTATTTTATTAACAGTTAATTAGTTTAAAATTGAAAAGTAGCACAAATTTGTGACGCTAATAATGCACTGCTATGCTAGGATCATCATTTCACATAATGTGTTCAGCAATTCTCTACATTAAATCCAAGTGATAGCTTATATTTATCCATATATCCAAAATGAATGAATAATTTTTAAAATATATTTAGTTTAATATGTTTTTGATTATGTGGAGTGTTCACCAAATTCCTCTCACTCGAATATGAAATGGATTAATTTTGAATGCCGGCGCATATCTAAAATATTTTTAACTAATTCATTCAATATGCGAGCGCATAATAGGATAAGATGTATCACATTGCATTGCATAGTAATCTTTAACCGATGAAGAAATCAACTCTTCAAAAAGCAATTTTAATGGCTTAAGATAACGTTTCGATTACATGTCAAAAAGCACGATTTATCTTCTTTGAAATCTCAAACTGAAGATTTAAAATATCAAAATAATTGGCCATTTGGAGGCATTTAATAAGACAACCCAATTTCGAATAGCTTTTATGCTGAGCTTTGAAAACGGAACGATTCTTAGAATGCTGCTTTGAAGTAAAACATCAAATAAAGAAGTGAAAACTTTCTTAAACTATGTCTCTTCATAGTCGAGTGCCTTTCACAATTGTACGAAAAGACGCTGGATCCATTTATGGGTTACCCTTCCAGTAAAGGAAATACTAAATTGAAAGAAGCTAGCTCCATACACAAGAATTAAAAAGTTATAAAACACTTTCGCATTCGATCGTATTTCTTCCGATAACAGGCAATGGGAAGTTCTAGAGCAGGGCGCAAATCTGAAACCAAGTAGAGCATTAAAAATCGCATGTACAGTTATTGAATTCGACAATAGCTGGGGGCAAGCTTGCAGCAACAACTGTGTGGTCGTCTGTTTTGCTTTGAGGTAAAACAATCTTGGCCATTTACTACACTACGCCTGAATTAATGTTCAGTGACCCAGGTGGGGGAATCGGTTTACTGTAAAAAATTCATCAGTGACTTTATCAATACGCTAGAATTTTTTAAAAAAAATCTGTATCTGCTTAAGTTCTTTTAACTGAAACTGGAAATCTTGCTAATAATATAAGGTGGTTAAAATTAAAATATCTTTGTTCAAAGCACAGAGAAGAAGGATACCGGAAGTTCGTCCGAATGACAAATATAGTGGAACGTATTTCAGAACTTGGAAATGCGGGAAGAAGAATTTAATAAAAATTTGCATGTTTTTAGGGGGGCGGGTATCTTATTTTACTTGATATGCATTACTTAAATTGACCTTTTCTTTTCAAAACACTTGTTAGCTTTCATTGCACTTCTATAGTATTTATCAATCGTTCTTAATATCCTTTGTGATTATGATTGAATTGTTTTTTCATCTGTTTATGAAAAATCATTTTTTCCCTTCATGTTTTAAAACTTATAGTATTTCCATCCATGCACATCTTGCATTCTTTTATTACAACTGCTTGTGTTTCCTCTAATATTTTGAATAGAAAAACGGATTTTAATTATCTTGCATTTGCTGTAAAGAAACATGATTTTTATGCAAATACAATTAATACCGAATACCTTTATGTATGCAAGAAAATTCATGGCTTGAGTTTCAGGCAGATATGAAACTTAATGAAGACAAACATTTGTAACATTGTGATCGTTTCATTTACGAAATAGGAGATTCGAAATCTGTACTCGTTGTAACTCAATTTACAAGCCCTTTACTGCTGATAAATTTCTAAAACCGAAAACATGTTACTTCTAAAATCTACAAGTCCTACCGCCTGAAATTAAAATTTTAGAAGTATTAAACTCGGCTTTTAAGAAAAATTGCAGATAAATGGCTAACAGTTTTGTGATAAGACTGTATATACGGTATTAACATGTACTGTAATGATAATATTAATCTAATAAAGAGCAATTATACACGGAGTGATTTATATTTTCGCTAAATAGCATTGTTCCTTTTATTTAAAGCGAGAAGTCACTGCTCATTGCATGGAAGGTCTCAGGCTACACAACAAAGATTTTACTAATTTACGTTGTTTTGTTTTTTTCGATGATATTTAACTTAAGGATCACTGCATTTAAATATCCGTCTTTTGTAATTTAGAGTTAACATTAACCTTTAAAACTATTCCTTTTACAAATGTAAATCACTATAGCTTTTGAAAAGAAATATGAAGCCCATCAAAATTCAGTCTGAGTAAAATAGCGATGTACGAAGAATACAATTGGAAAAGACTGTTTAAATGTAGATCTCAATTTCATAGTATCTTCCCCATAAAAAATGATTTTTAACAACTTAAGTATACAATCATTGTTGAAACAATACATCACAAAAGTTGCATTTCGAAAAATACCTGTCACAAAGTGTTTTTCCAATTAAAGAAGAATCAACCTTAATTTTATCTTGGACAGTTCCTTATAGGCATAAAAAAAATAAATAAAATTTAGATGTTCCAGACATTTTACCGAGACAGAATTTCCAATGAATGCCGTGCTATTCTTTGGGTTTATCCGAAGATCATAATTTAGATCACTTATCGCTACAACCCAGAATTACTCGATTTGATATCTCTTAAATTTCCTACAAGGAAAGAAGAAAGCCAGCGGGAGACAAAAGATTCCTTTCAAGGCCTCACAGAAGACAATTTAATAAACTAGAAACTAAAAACCAAAAATCATAACCACTTTTTCCGTCTTTGGAAGAAAAAAAAACCTCAATTTCCTCAAGTAGTCTTATGCCCCGAGTACTACTGCATTTTGCAATTTATGGAAACCATTTCAGTTAAGTCTGAATCCCTAGCATAAGCCATAGCAGCAAACGTCTTAAAAACTTATATAGGCTGTATTCGATATTAATAGTAAAATTAAGTTTAAAAAAAAATGCAAGATCATTAATCCATATATGCAGAAATCACAATCCCTTAAGTTTAGTTTAGTTATATTAACGTCCCGTTTTAAAGCAACACGAGGGCTATTTTGGGACGGACCTCGTAATTTTGAACCATGTTCAGATGACGAGGACGACACCTGAACTGGCACCCCCCTCTCCACACCACGCCACACCAGCGGGAGGACATTTGGCCTGACAGATTAACGTAAAAGAGACCCCCCTCACACGACGGTTCTTCGGTAGAATCAAGTCTCGAACCTGAAACCCTCCGGTTCCGAAGCCGAGACCTTACCACCAGGCCACCGCGGCCCCCACAATCCCTTAAGAGCTACGATATTCAGTCCATTTCTTTTTTAATTTAATGAGAAAATTTTCTCAAGTAACAATTATTACCGAATTCATACAACGCGTTATTTTAACTGAATAAATATTAAATCTTTCCACGTTTTTTAACAGAAAAAAAACTTCCATGGAACAAAAGGAATGAAATTTAAAAAGTACATTAGAATTCTTTTTTATTAATTCTGCGTAGTTGACATAATAAAAACATTTCAGAAGTTATTCGTGACTTTTGCATATATTTAGAATAGAAAAAAAAAATAAGAATATATAAATAGCAGATTTAAGCATTTTAGTATCAAAACAAATGTGAGGAAATATTTGACGCAGTATGAACAACATTTCATTGGGCTATAAAATTATGGAGGCACATTTTCAATTAAAGAAAAACATGACAGATTAAAATAGTATATGTTTGTGTGTTGGAGTAAGAAGAAAGAATAATTTCCTGAAATTAAAACCATCAAGCTCTTGTAACAAAGCTTATTTTTCAAATATTTTTATTATAATTGATATTCTATTAATATCAATTATAGAATAATCTCATTGTTTAATCTCAGATTGAAGTTTTGAAAGAGGTCTCATTATTTGAGAAAGACTAATGCCGTGTCTAAAATTATCTTAACATTTCTCATGGTCAATAATACATTTACTTTTATTATCTCTATATCACTGCATTATTTTGTATTTTCACCATTTATTAAGCAAAATATTAAAAAGTGCATTAAAAAAGATTAAAAAATTACTTTTGGAAAAGTTTTGTAGCTGCACTCTGTTTCGGATTTAATATTTTTAATCAGTTTACTCCATTAATACGTGACACCAATTAATATTTTATATTATACAAGCAGTAAGGTAAGCAAGGTAAGTAGATGTCGTCGTTTATCGCTAAAAATATACCGAGTTTAATAATGTCAAGAAAGCCAAAAACGGTCAGAAGCTATCTGAAACATTAATTTTTTATAATTTTCAAAATGAATTTGTCAAATTTGCCTTTTGTTTTCGCTTTATTTTAGCTTCCATACTTTTTTCGTGTAAAATGCTTTCTAATTGAAGCTGATTTAATTTTTAAAATAAGATTAAAACTAGCATCAAAAACCATTTTGAAACAAAGAATAATCACACTGCAATTAAAATATATCCTTTATATAGCTAGTTATTCGCCAGTTTTGGCTTTCTCTTTGAAAGACAGAGAACTGTTGCGGTATGTTTGCGATAAAATATATACAGGAAGAGTGCGTTTTATTTCCAAATTTAAATTCAAAACACTAATAATTATTAACATCTAGGTATATTGAATATCTCTCCTTTAAAAATAATCTTTTCTTATCCCCCCCCCACTTATATCTTATTTTTTAAAAATAGCTCATTCCAAAGTTTACATTCTAGTAGCCAAAGTTTACATGATAAAAAAGTAAAACTTTCAAGTCTAGACTTCAAATTAGTTTAGTGTTTTTTCAAGCTGCAATCTATGGCTGTTTTAATCGTCGAAATATAATTTTGTAAAATGCGCATTCTATAAAATGACATTTTCGGAGGAAAAGACATAAAATAAGCGATTATAGTTTAATCAGCATGAAAGAATAAGACAATAACGTAATTAGTTAAACTGTGACTAAATGGTTTCAAATTCATAAATCTTTTTGTCTTACCTCTTTTATGTGGGCAACTGACTCATCCGAAGCTCGAGATTTATGGCACATAAAATGGAATGTTTATACAGAGGACGCTTCATCTAGCTCATCGATAAAAGACACGAAACTTCCCTCTTCAACGCTCGATTCCGTGGATGCTAAGAATTCTTCCTCTTCTCTGATAATGGAAGCTAAAGTCTCAAGTTTACATCGCATTTGATCCCTGTCTGCTTCAACGTCTTTTAGCATTTCTCGTTCACGGTCAAGTTTTTGTTGAAGATCAGTCATTTCATTGTTTACAGCGGCCATTTGTGTGAATTTTTCGCTCAAAACAACAACTTCTCTGTTAATACTTTCAGAAAGTTTCAGAATGTCTTCAAGTTTATCATGTGTGGTTGCAAGTCGAGACTTTAAGTACATATTTTCATCCACGAGAAGAGACAAAACCTTCTGAACTGGCTCGGTTTGTACTGGAATATGAGAAACATCAAATTTGATGGAGGTGCGCTTTTGAACTTTGGAAGGTGTCAAACCTTTCAACATGTCATCAGTTGGAGCACGTCCTTGGGTCAGCAAATTCAAACAGACATTTTTCTTATCATTTATAATGGTATCAATATTTTTCAATTCCTTTTGCAAAACTTGCAACTTTTCTTCCGATATGTCACCATTGTTAATCATATTGGTAACATTTTTGGAAAAGCAATCGCTCAACTTTTCTCGTTTTACCTTCAAAGATTTTATGTATCTAAGGGCAGATGCTACAGCTTTCATTAGTTCTTTTTCTTCGACAGTTATTTTATGGATTTCTTCTGTTCTCTTTTCATTTTCCAATTTCCATTTCTCAAGCTGTCTTTGGTACGAAGACAGCCGAGACCTGTAATTGTTTTCTTTGTTGATTGCTTTCATTACTGAACATCTAAGCTGTCGAGATGAAGCAATAATTTTAGTAGGAGATGGATTTTTCTCGCCAGTTAGAAGTTCAGCAGGTGACGGGTCTTCTCGGGTAAGCGCTTTGTATATGCGATGCACCAATCGAAATGGTGGCTTTATGGCTTCGAAGCCTTTATTGAGGCAGCGGAAAGGCAGCATAAAAATTTCTTTCTGGATGGTAAAACAAAGCACTATTGCTCGTTTTGGCATCTGAATGCATACTGTATTTCCCACGTCAAGTACACTCTTGATACCGGAAGACAGTAATCCAGAAGCTTGGCTTACCTGAAAGAAATTATGGAATATTAGAAAATTAAATATGTAATAATTGAATGAATTTTCATAGTACAGGATGCTTTATTAGAATAGATAGAATCATTCCCAGACTGACATTAACATTTGAAATTAAGATTTTTAATTGAAAAACCAATGATATTAAGATCCTAAAATTTTACGAGAAAAACCAAAATGTGTAAGTGCTCGAAAATATTAGATTTAAGTTGCTAGTCATTTACAAAATCCATGTTAAAAGCAGCATAACAATAAATTTTAAGCTTCATTCTCTTGAAAATAATGTAACAAAATTAAAATACAACTTATAGTAAGATCTATTCATACGGTAACAAGATATTTATCACCAATTATGATGACAACATGTAAACGAAAATTATTATACAACGTGGATTGAAATCCACGTAGCTTACTGTCTGTTCTCAACACCTTTCATTAAAGGTGAAAAGCCATAATGGTAATATGTTAGTGTTTGCAATTGGTGTTGATATTAAACTTTAAAAAGTCAGTAAAAAATGTAAAGTACTCCATCAAAATTTCAATAAAAACTGAATAATTTCAACAAAATTACGAATTTTCAGACCATAACCAAAAAATAAATTTCTAGTAGGAACTACAAATTTGGTTGTAAAGTTACAGCCAGTTTACTACCTGAAGTTCTTGTATAAACGAGCACGTTTTGAATAACCAACATTAAAAAAAATATTATATTCCTTTCTAACGCTTTTCGAGAAATCAGAAATAGTGGTTTAAAGTGATAAATCGAAGACTAACTTTCAGATATTGTGAACATAGGCAATCTGAGTTTTAAAAATAGAGGGCATTAGCACTTTAATGTTGTCCATATGCATCATAAGTAATTCAAATTGTCTCTTCTCAAACTGATATCAAATATTTCAAAGCCAAAATTTCATTTAATCCACAAATACCTCAAACTTTAAATGGATTCTTAATTGAATCAATGGGATAGCTTCTTCCAGAAATAGATGCTATCAAATTAGGTGGTAAAAAATAGTACTTTTCGGAAGATAAAATCAATTCCAATATAAATCGTAATATAAAAGCTAACAATAATGTAATGGGAAAAAAGGGGGGGGATCACGAGGGTACTGAATTATAATGTAATGGAAATAAAGAGATAAAAACTAAATACAATATTCTCTAGTAATTAGTAATAATTAGAAACCAAGGGAAAATGTACAAATAGCCATCCGAAAGGGAAGATTTCCAAATTTACTCCGAACCTAGAGTAGGTAATTTCTATAGCTTTCCAATTTTGAACAAAGCTAATTCCTAATTTAATTTTGAAATCTGAAAACAAATACAATCGCCAGAAACAGGAGAGGAGAGTTACTTTGTGTGTGTGCGTGTAGAAGAATCAATTCTCCGATCATTAAAATTTCGGTAAAATTTTCTACAAAATAAACAAAACTTCAAATTATTTAAAAAGTAATCAATTTGAAGAATTCAATAAAATCATACTCTTGAAAATCAGGCCTGAAGATGACAATTGAAAAAATTTCAAATAAATACATCAGATATTCTGCTAAAATTCGGGGTATATTTAATACTTTGCCGTCTGTATATCTCGTAAAAATTTCTTCGCTGGGCGTCAGCAGTTTTTGAAGTTATCGGGAGATTATAAATTGTCAAGTTTTACTTATTGATACTTCACGTACTACACCACTTTGTGGCATAGTGTTAATAGCAATTTTAATCACAAATTGAATAAAACTTGAAATATGTCATTTAAAGATATAGTTTTAACGTTATCATGCATTATTTTCAGAAAGTAATAAAATTCAAAAGACATTTAAATGTTTGAGGACAAATATAAAACATGATTTAAGAACAAAATCATTCCTTAGAATAATATTTCTGAATTTCAATTAGCATTCGAAATTCAAGGCTTCCAGACTTCTCACTATCTCAGAAATAAACAGATAAGAACAATTAATGATTAATATAATACACAGACAAAATTTCGTGAAAATAGCAGGAAATCTTAAAACTTCATTTGCCTTTAAAAAGTTAAAAAGGGAAAAGAGCTACGAAATCTTATAATGTCAACTAAAAAAGCAAACAGTTTTTAAATTCTGAATAAAACACGGAAAATGTAAGGGAGGTGCCTACTCCAACTTTATGTTGCGTATGAAACGCTATTTAAGGATCGTATCTTTTGTGGACCAATCATAAAATTCTGTATTTATTACAACATAAGTTTTAGTTACGTATCATTACGCTTATATACTGTGAAGTTAATTCTATAATTATTAGGTTCTATATAATTATCTCTCAGAATAATTGATTTGTCTGTTACACATTCGCTTTCGATGAGCTATAAAAACATTTAGTAAAGTTTTGTCAATCTTATGACAATTATAATTTTACTCCAATGTACGTTTCAGTGATTTAAGTTTTATGCCTTTGTTTTAAAAATCCTTGACAAAAGTTCATAATCCAAAAAGGTATTGCAAATGTGAAACCATGAAAGACTTCGCATTATGTAATAAAATAGTTAATGATTTGAAAAGACAAAAAATAGCACAAATTTAAAAGTTATATGCTTACATATATCCCAATGACTATCATGTTTACCTCCGTCTTACGTTGACAACAGAACAATTTCGGCAAGTGCAAAACAAACATACGATGCAAATATTAAGAGCTGATTATCTATCCACAAAACATACATTTCCTTATAAAAATTGTAGTTGCTTGTTTTTCTTAATTACAATCCTTTTATACTTAAAACTGAGTGCTGAATAAACTGTTAAGTACCTTATCTCGGATATTTAATAAAATGCTATCAAATGGTAAATTAGGAAAGAAAATGGCAATAGATAGTGAGGAGGGGAAAATACCAAGCAACATTTGAAGAAGAAAAAAAAACTTGCATTTGATATATCTCAATTGTCCATACCATATCTGTTTAAATAAATTCAAGTCCCCCATCCCCAAAAAAATGCCTACAACAGGGTTAGTGAATTGCATAAACAATGTCGTACCCATCATTTTTCTATGGAATATGAATATAAAATATTTAAAAATTGTAAAAATGATCAAGACAGAAAAATACCAGTAGTAAAAGTGATTCACAAAGATGCAAAAATATTAACTCAGACTGATTAGATCAGATTTGCTTTCAAGAACTCAATAAAAAGATCCAGAATTTTAAGTATGCTTTAACCTTTAATTTTTACTGTTGAATTTGAAAGGATGTTGCAAAGTTAAATAATTTAAAAAAAAAAGGTTAACACTCGTTACTTTTTTAAAGATTGAAACTTGGAACCTTCATTTGCTACTCATCAGTATTCAAGAAAATGCGCGCATTTGGTCACAGAACGTCAGTATTACTTAATTATGAGGTAAAAACTTGCATTTCATGAATCGATTTCCTAATAATCCCTAACAACGAAAAACGAATTCGAGGAACGAAATTTTAACCAAATTAATTTTTACTCGCTAGAGAAGTTGATAAACAATATACGACTGCAACAGTCTATAAACTTACCACATTAACTTGAAGCACTATTTTTTGCACTTTCAGCATTTTTCTAACGCGAAGCTGCATTTTGATGCACCCGTTCAAGAAGACCCCAGCACTCGGAAACATCCACAGTAACATAATGCCTCTCCCTGATGCCGCTTTCAACTGCTAAGAAAGATCCAATTGACGTTGGTTCTATTGTCCAGTAATTGAGGAAAAGTTTCACTTAACCTTCGACTTTCCCGAAGAGGGTCACACAGTGGTGAAAAACATTGGTTCCACGTACATTTGACGTAAGCAAGTCGTATTTTCGCAAATGCGTGACTAATACTTCTGGCAATTCTTTGGAGGATGCGATCAACAAAATAAATTTCCGTGTATTATAAAAAAGGGAAAAAAGATTCTCAACGTATGTACGAGAACTTTTGTAGTCAAAACAAGTTCGGAACATTCGATTTTGTTTAGAGTGAAAACACGAAGGCTCGGAACTTGGTTGAAAGCTACAGCATGAACAGTGGGAAAATTTCATGATTTTAAGACGTTTGCGGCCACGACATACTTCACAATTTGGACCATCTACATAGATTATTCCTTCTTTACTATCAATTAACTGTAATATAGAAAAGGTCATCTAATTAGATAGTAGGTATGAGCCGATTGGATCATAAGTGTGAACTACAGGCGAGTCATGCGGCATTCAATGCACTCAAATATCTTTAGTAAGAACACTTAATGAACTTTAATTCCAGATTCTACACTCAGGCGCAATTTATACTGCGCTGGTACAAAGATGAACCAAGGACATTTAAGGAACATCTTTGAATCCACGTAACCCAATACTAGTGATGATGATGTCGCATCCGTGTTTCCACGGAAAAGGGGTACAGTAGCTTCTGAGGGTAAAGACCCCTGAGCACTCAGAGGGTAGACTTCCAGCTCGTATGATGACACATTCGCTTGCATAACCCCTTTTTTACGGGGGGGGGGCACATTTATACGCCTTACAGATGAACAACCATGCCCGAACCGAGATTCGAAACCGGGACGCCCAGATCACGGGAGATATGCTACTCCTATACCAGGACGCAGGCAATACTAATGATTTCCTTTCTTATTAAAAGTTGCATCAAAGAATAATAAATATTATTTCATGTTTTTAAATGTTTCTAGAATAGAATGAAATGTTTCTTTTTACTTTAGTCCTTCTGAATTTAACAAATCTAAAATGTTTTGCACAGAATTCATCGAAGGAAATTTTCAAAAAAATACCGCCTAAAGATTCTCTAACATTAACCAAATAAATAGAATTTGTTTTGTTATAAGTTATAATGTGAAGAGAATATCATAAATTAAAATACATCGGTTTTTAAAGCAGACTTGTTTACCGCTTTTATTTAAACTCTCCATGGCAGAATTTACCATTAAATTCAGAATAAGTTATTTCAATCATTTCTATAAAGAAGAAATTCAAAAGATTAAATGACGGTTCGTTTTCTCTTCAGCCATGATAGTTTCTTTCCAATTTTCTTGCCTCTATTCAATGAAAGGCATTTTGGAGCGATAAAAAATGCTTTTTAAAGGCATTAAATTTAGTTTTCTTTCCATTGTTATCCGAATGCAGCCCTTTTTCCCATTCAAATTGGTATTGTACTCTTCACTTTTAAACTTGCCAAAAGCCGCAATTATTGGTTTCTTGAGTGTAGGTTTTAGAACTTTGAATTGATGCATTTTATCTTAGCAGTAATTTCATAAAGTTATCAACAGAATATTACTTAAAGTTAATTTCAATACAATATAAAAGAAATATTTTCACGAAGAATCTCTTTCAACAATGTACATTTATAATAAAAATATCTAGTCTTTTCATTCTCGTAAAAGAAATTAAGATTTAAAAAATGTGAATTTATTAAGATAATTTAGTGAGATTTAAAACTTGCTTAAAATTTGTGTGTTAACCCATTTGGTCTCTGAAAAGTGGTCAGATGCATAGCTATGTACTCAATACAAGAACTTGTTTATTGATTCAAAACTATATTAATATTCAATTGTTTTTAAGTTTAATTTCTCCGCAAATTCAATCAACGACTTTTTACCATTCTGTAGGCATTGTTAACAATCAAAATTGAAAAATACATAAATTAAGCTTCATAATGATGCATCGTCTTGAATGGCGTCAGAAAGGAATCGTGAGAGTACAAAGAGTTAAATTTTGTTGAAAATAAATTCATGCAGGCCCAATTTTATTTCATTTAACTTGTGTGAAAAATATTGAAGTTATCAATTACTTTATTATTTTGGATGAAGTTGATAAATCTACAAAATACTTTATCGTATGGACAAAAACTTCTTGTCTACATGCATGTTGCAAAAGAAATTGTTCAAAAAATATACAAGTTTTGAAGCGTGTCGAATAATAGAGTTTCAGATTTTTCTCACAAAGATGGAGACAAAAAAATATAGCATATTGCTCCACAATTAGTGTTGATTATATTTTTATCCAATGCAAAATAATAGTCGAAGGTTCAAATAATAGATTAGGTTTGAGTAACCTTTCCCCTAATTTTTAGAATCGATTCTAATAATGTATATCGTTACCGAAAGATCAAAATATCATACATCAAACACTATTTGATAAAATCCACCAGGCAATACCTTTTTATATCGCCAACAAATGTCGAGTCCCCAAATTTCAAAATTTAAAGGGTTGTTTAAGTACATTAAGTGGGAAGTTGAGCTAATGCAATCTACGGATTGAAAAAAAAAAATGTATGAATTAGCGGGTCAAAATGAAAATTTAACTATAACAGCTCTATAGCTTTGTTTATTTCAGCAGTCATCTTTTTTGCTGATGACAACTTGGCACTTCTTGGCAACACGAAGATACAACTAGTGAACTAACTGAATTTTTAATATACGACCTTTTGATAATTTAGACTCAAAAGCAAGAAACTTCAGATAACCATTATTTTGTCAACTATTTGAAAAACAGGTCTTTAATTTTATTTAAAATATTATTAGTTTCCATAATTACTTATAATTTTTTAGCCTGTATGGAATACAATAAAAATAGCATTAATGAGATATTCTCTATGACTTTGTCTTTCCAAAATTAGCATACAATACTTCAATATATGTATAAAATGGTTGTGTCAAAGATTAGCTTTATTGCATACCTACAATATAGATAAAGATTCTTTGATTAATACAATTTTATTCCTAAACAATTTACAGGTTTTTTGCATGTAATAAATTTGTGGTAAAACCTACATACACTATTTCAGTCGTAGCTCTACACGAGACCACACAAATTATTTTAAGAAACAATGCTAATTTGATTAAACTTCACAGAAAACACGTGCAACCTGCAAGTACATTCTTTATAGCAAGCAATCAAATGACGATGTTTCAAAATTATATCTATACCTTCAAGATAATTTTAGGAATAAAATGCGCATTCATACCAATTAACTGTCTCGACTCGTACTGAAATTACTGTATTTCAATGCATGCTCCATAAGGAAACTTGCAATCAGATTAATTATTTTACCTTTTGACATTAGGCTATAATGTGGAGCTATCTATCCTTGTAGACTTCTATCTTTCCTGTCTTGTGACAGAATCTTTGCTTCATCAAAACACGTGCTTTTTTTAATGCAAACAAAGAAAAAAATGTCTTATCTTCCTACAAATTTCGCAAAGAAAGAAAATTATGAGAATTTCTAACAGTACGTTCAAAATGTGTAGATTTCTTTTTCAAAGTTAATTTTACAACATGAAAAGTAATCGAGGATTCAAAACATGAGAAATGAGTTGAAACAAAAATTTTGCTGATTAATCCAAGTAAGAAGCAATTTATAATTCGCCAAATGTGCATTTTACAAATTACAATATTTCATAGGTTTAATATTTAATTACTCCAAAACAAAAATATTCTTTATTAGCGAAGCGATAGTTTAAGATCTGCAAAATTATTCAAAAAAATATCTCAGATCGATTTTTTTTTTAAATTTTATTTCTGCTCATTAAAGGTTGCCTATAAAATTCCTGCGAAATATTATAGGCATGTAACGTTATAATAACATATAGGAAAGGAAGAACTCAAAAATGACTAGTAGATTGATGTGCCTAATTTTTTTTTATATTAGATAATTTCTTATTTTTCAGAATTCACTGTTGACACGTTACCAGTACTTGATAAATTCTCTTCTCATCAGCTGAAAGAAATCAAAGCACTCAAAGGTCTCACATACATTTAAAATGTTACATCATTCAAGAATTCCATGTGCTGATAAAAATTTAACTTCTGTTCATGAAATGTGGATTTTTTATTCGGAAAATAATTTTTTGGTTAAAATTTCTAAAACTATTTTAGAATATTAAGTTTTTTAGTGCTTTTTGCGAATTCTTTCTATAGCATATACTTGAAATTACAACAATGTGAAAATGCATGCAGAATTTACAGACGCACGCCTTAATCGTATTTTTGATTCTTGCAATATATTATCATAATTAACAACTCCTTTATAGATTGCAAATATTTGCAAGGGAGTCTAAAATAAAATGGCTACAAAACGCCATTTGACGCATGGTCATTATTTATATCAGCTATCTAATCAAATAACCCATTCTTTATTTTAGTTAAGATACGATAGAGAAAGAATTCTTCTAGATAGTTAGAAACACGATAGCGAACGTGTCAATTAAAATACTATATGACGAATTCCTATTGCGTAGCACCCAGTTCTTCCATCATTGAATTGATTGCCTCAGAAAAGGTTTACTCGCTTTCAATAATATGATGAAGCACAATAAAGCAAAATATTAGAAGTGATTAAACATTCATTTTTATGTACATTTTTTTTTCAAAATTATTAAAGTGTAATTTGGAAATTAAGGGGACTATTAGACACTCTTTTCAGTAAGGATTACGAAATTTGTTATGCTTATGAATTAAAATATAAATACGTCAATTTTCTCAAGCATATTAAAACGAAATATATATCTTTTTAAATTAAAAAAAAAAGTAAGTTTTTAAGAGATTTAAAATATTCCAGGTGACTTGATTTTAATTTTTTTTTCTTATTGTCCAAAGCAAATTTATTTTGAAGAAAACTATTTATGATTTTGCAATTCCAACGAAATGCTAATTTTGTATAAATATTTTTATGCACATTTATTGAATTTTCACAGGCATTGTTTCTTTCTAACTAAAACTGACATAACGGGCTAAAGCAAAAAACTCGCAGAATAAAATGAATACACCATTTTCTATTAATGACTGACCAAAATCTTCATTATCAATTTCTTCAAAAATTACGACACCTGAAACATTTTCAAAGATATTTAAATCTAATCACAACATTGAGAAAAGTAATAAAAATGCACTTTTTTCTCTTCTTAAACCCTTCAAATATTCGAAAGAACAATACATTTTATAATACTGTTTTAATTGAATAAAAGCTGAAAAGTAGTTAGGGATGACACGATAAAAATAAAATTGAAACAAGCAAAAACGGACGAAAATGTGCCATCCACTGTCCCCTTAAATAGACAGCTAAACTGTCCACATTTATTAATTGACAATTTTTAGCCTTTTAATTTAAACATCTCAACCTTTCAAAATATTCCGATATAATGAAAAAATATTCTACCGCTTATCAGAAGGAAAGATTTTAGTTATTGCTCAAGGCCAAACAAGTTTTTGAGATGAACTCAGGAATAATCTCTAACCTCTAAATCTAATAACTTTTTTTTACCATATCAAAATATACAGTATTTTTTCCTCCTAAACGCTTAATAATGAACACAAAATATTACTCAGTTCATGACTGGTCTCGTTATATATCAAGTCATCTGTGTTTAACAAACTAGAAACACGACCACTAATCATTGACGCATTCATAATGACTTTCCGCTTCAATAAATCGTTTACAAGTAGCGATTATCAATGAACTTGTACCCTTGCATATTTAAATGTCGTTCATCTTATTCAAAACATTATTTAGAGTGTTGGATAGATACGAGAAAAAAAATTAACATATTAATAAAAATACAGAACATTGGCTCAATAAAAAAAATGTGTTCTCGAATTTTATTTTTACTAAGAAAACTGTCACCAAAATAAGATTCAAATTTGAAGCATTGTCAGTCTATTTGGGTGAAATCAAAACAAGTCTATTTTCAAAATTTTAAATAACGAAATTTTTTTTTTAACAAAGTAGCCCAGTCTTCAAATATTGTATCTCAAATACTACAATCATCTTCACAATCTTTAATCCTTTATTAATTTAATAGCAGTTGAAAAAAGTAAAGAAATGATCAATTTAAAAACATTTATTTTGAGGTTGCGCTTTATAAAATATTTATGAAATATCTTACAGTCAAACAATTTTAAATATATTTTTTTTACATTTAGCATATATTTAAATATAAATTGAATTTCAAGAATTCTTGCCAGAAAGAATTCTTGCCCAAGAAAACCCTTTAGAATTTAAAATGCAATATTAAATTATCCTGTTGCAAAGCGCTGTAGGTTCAAAAGGTTGGTTTTAAACTGTTAAATGCGGAATTCATTTTTTTTAAGTTACTCAAGTCACCCTTTTTAAAATCAAGCGATAACGCATAAGCATGCCGAAAATAATACAAATGGTTCCACATCGAAAAGTTCGCAAAATAAAGTTAAAAAAATTTATTTTTTATTGTATTAAAAAATTGCATCGGCAGCACCAAAGTAAAATTTTTATTGACGTCTATACACTTTGAACGCACTTAATTGGTTAATTAAACTCCTTAGAACACAGTGATACGACAGAATCGTGTTTCTAATTACTGAATTTTTAGTTTTACAGCTACAATTACGTGAAAGTATTATGTAATTTAAAATGTGAAAATCACTTCGAAACGCTTGAATGTTTAGATTGCTCCTTATATTAGTATGACTATTAGAATAACAAATGTCCCAAATGTGTCATCTAATTAGGAAGTTAAATTCTTAAATCAAAAGATTAAAAGGTAAGCTTTGTGGTATTTTCATGGAATAAAGACAAGAGGTTAAACATTTGAACACTAACTACAGGAAAAAAACATCGGAAACTGACCCTCTGAAACTTTCTTTAATAAATAAATGTACCCTTGTTTCTCCATATAAAATTGTGGACTTAGGGAAGAGACTGCAAATGCCTTGCTTGGCATTGACAAATAATTATAAAACATGGATCTTTGACTCGGTAAAAATGTTAGATCTATGCCAATCATACGGATATGTATTTTTGGATGTATTTTTTTCAATGATTGAAAATAGAATTTCATACTGAACAACTGTTGTAGTCACTAGATAACATCTAATTTCATGGATTTAAATCATTGTGTTTACATGCATGCAAAAGTATACAAACCTTTGATCGGCCAACCCTTTGTCAGAAGGCTTGTAATATGGGAGAATCTACACACTATAGATACTTTATATGTATCTGTTCACTTTATTTGTTTGTGTTTACAAGTGAATTCGATAATTACAAAAATAAATCAGGCATATAGATTTCCTTCAAATCTTGATAGAAATCTACAAAATTTATCCAAATTCTATGTACCAAATTTCATTCGTCAAGCTCAAAGCGTTTGAATTGTGTTGACAGATGGAAGGGCAGACAGCATCAAAAATGTTTTCTTCAAATTCAAACAAGTCTGAAACTTACAGGTTTGTCAAAATCTCGAGTTCGAATTTTTTGGTAATCGCAACACTCTTTTCAAATATAAATTTTTGCATAAGACAAAGTAAAAACTATTTATAGCATACAAAATTAGAGTTTTAAATAAGAATATAATTAAAAGAATCGAAATTTCAAAAGAAATGCTCATTATGACGTCAATTGAAGAGCACATAATGACGTCAATTACTAATTTTTTTTAGATGATACGATTCATACATTAAAGGAAATACTGGCCTTCCTAGTTTCTAACGTGTTAATTGTTTCGTCCCGTAAGCGTAAAAGAGATGACACTGATTAAAATACAGCGTTAAATCACAAGGAATAGCACGGCATAAATAAAACGGATATGCCAAATACACCTTGTCAAAAATAAAATCTACAATAGAGCAAAGTTATTTATAAAACTATAGCAGAAATAAAGAATACAACAGTAATACTAAGGCTTCTTTCTGAAATTTGGCATGTTATCAATTACGTTTCTTTATTTATGGGTTAGGAACTGTAAGCTTCAACGAGGTTAGTGTTAGTAATTCTCAATCTTTTGAGAGAGACATTTCTTCTAAAAATATTTTTTTTTAATTTCGTTTAGATAAATACTTGCATAGACTTGAATAATTTCTTGCACAAATTTTATGAATCATAGCTGACAAATATATGCAAAAATAAAATGGCATTTTCACCTTGAGATCAGAATTATGTCTTAATATCAGTTTCATATAAGTAAGGCTTCCTTTTTTATACGAAGAAAACACTAAAATAAATCAAAACATTTAATACTTGCAAACTGTATTTTGAAATCCAGATTTAACACAGATGAAAACATGATTTTTTTAATGTTTTCTTAAATTTTCAGTTCAGTTCATACATATTAAGGTAAATTTATCTTATTTACATTTTATTTTATAAAATTAACAAAAAAAGGAAAAAAAATAGCTTCATTTAAAGCAGTTATTTTGGTAAAAAAATGAATGGATGTATAAAAAAAACAGAGTGATGATGGAATAAAAAAACCTTTTCTGCACTTTTTGGTAACAAGGATTAAGAGAAGCTTTTCTTTCTTGTATATAAAGATAATGTACATAATAAGTCCAATGGGAAAAATGTGGTATGCAGTTGCCGTTTCTACACCATAATTCTATCAAATTTTGGACAAAAGCAATCCATGTAAGTATGAAGGAAAAATAACGAATTAGATATGCGAAATTTTGTATAATGGTTAATTATTATAGAATTGTTAACCCAATACAAGGTTAACTGTCGGTCGATGTGTCTATTTGCGGGAGTGAATACGGTAATTCAAAAGCACAACGAGGTAATATTTCAAAAATTGGCCAAAGCTACATAAATAAAATTCTATGTGTTATCTTAGCATGCATAAATAACTTGTAGATCTATGCTGACAGAATTTCGGTTTTAGTTTTGTGTTAGAGGTGTTTATAGGCGCAAGAACCATGTTTGGATATAATGCGCCAATACTGAATTTCGGACCCGAACAGTGTTGTGTGCTAGTCACAAAATCTTAAGAGCATTTCTGTCGATTAATATAATGTGATTTCATCTTATCTGAGGACTAACCCAACAATCAGAAATTTTTAAAGTATTACGCTCAGAAAATGAAATTTATTAAAACCTTTGTTATGTATATTGTTATATTGGATGAAAGGTAAGGGTGTCCGATGCATGTAACGAGTTAATTTGATATGTATGTTTAATACATCTACCTTAACAAATATTTTGACTAAAACAAGCCCTAACGTATGTGCACAAAACAGTAGGATATTAATCTCTCAAAACTCTTCCATCGCCTGAGCATCTAAATTTTTAAAATATTAAGAATCAAGGAATATTTAGTCCACAGAAAAGAGCAACCACTATCTTGCTGGATCAGTTAATTCTTTTCAGATTTTAAAAATATATCGAAAGAATCCGTGAAAGTGTAAAAGATCATTTGCATAACTTTCCCACTCCATTATGACTATTATATTTTAACTAAACATAGCTTTCGGCGGAAAAGCAAGGGTGATTCACATTAATGTATCCGGTTGACAAAACAAATTCAAAAGAAAATCTTGTATTTCTAGCCTTGGAACCAAAAGTTTTATTGCAGTTTTGTGGCTAGAAATAGAAACATCTATATTTCGAGCAAATTTTTAATAAAAGTTCACATTTTATTTTTCAAGATTCAAAAATTTATGAACCATTTAAAATCTATAGCTTTTTGAATAAAATTTAGTCAAATTCCAAGTTTATATTTTTGCAAATCTGATATATATTTTTAAATATTGAATCATTAGTCTCAGCTTACTGTGTTATAATTTTCAAATCTTAATTTATTAAGTTAATTTATTCTAACTGAATTTAGAAATTTTCAAATTATTGTTGCTATGAAACATTGCAGGAGTCAAATATTTATGCGAGTTCTTTATATCGGGATTTCAGATTAGGTTATATCAACTCGAGGATGATAAAAAAATTGGATAAAGTGCTGATACTTTTCAACATTAACAAAAATGGTAGAAAAAGTTCCAATATATTAAAATATACTGTAAAATGTTAGGAAGCATTTCGTTTGGTGACTCGTAATAATTTACAGAAAAATCCAAATCCCTTGTAATTATTAATTAATATTTAATATTCCACCGTTATTCTTTTATTTATATTGAACTTGGTTCGTAGATTGAGTGAAAAGAACATTAATAATACTGACACTTGCGCTCAGAAGTATAGTTTGGAGAGAGGGCATTGTAATAAAGAGCTAAAATAAATGTGCCAACATTCTTTCTTGCCAAACATAAGTATTTTAAGGCTGTAAGTACTTAAAATTCCTTTCATATTATAAAATTTTAAAAACCTGCGTAGCTAAATAACTAAAATTTCTTAATCTTTAAAGTTATTAATCTATATGTTAACGTCTCAAGAATCTAATGCAAGTCGAGATAGATTATCTATTGTATATATACTCTTTTCACATAGATATAGTAAGCGAAATATTGATATTTATTGATATTATTTATTTCAATTCCCTAATATTAATTCACACTTTTCCTATATTGTGTATCTTGTTTCAAATTTTAATCGTTAATAAAATACTTTTTATTCATCCACTCAAGTCTCAAATTTTTAAAAACTTGTAGTGGATGACACTTAAAGTTACTACAGTTTTTTTTTTTTTCAAATATTCATTCATTATTTAAAGTATTAAAACTTAATTATAGCTTTAGCAGTTTGTAATGAAAATTGACATCAACAAGCAGTAACTCAATCATAAAATGCTAGGATTTCAGCATTTTACACGTGGAAGTGAAGAATGCGTGTACGATTCTTGCGAAGATCAATTTATTGATAACTATTTAATAAAAAGCAACTAAAATAAAAATTTCATTTGTTGATCCAAGTAGAAATTGAATTTAAAAAAATTATATTACTTTTTTTTTTTAATTTTAGAAACAAAATTTGAGACAAATTTTGTTACTTATTAAAAATTTTAAATAAGACTTTAAAATTCGAATTCAAATATATTTTCCCCCACTTTTAATTATTAACGATTTTTTTTCAAACTAAGCAACCTTTACAAAATATTTCAAAGTTTATAAATAAGCTACTTACATAATACCAAACGCAATTCATCTTATTCAATAGACCCAATCCGACAAACAAGCATTCTATATCTTAAGGTTCTCATATTTCAAGAGCATTACAGTTTCTATTAAAACCGAAAAAGGCAATGTAGGTACCATTAATGCGCATTGTTTAATTGGATGAGTAGGCATCATCAATAAGCATTGTTCAGTTAGTTTCTCTTAACACATTAAAGGACACATTAATGACATTTCTCTTAACACATTAAAGGACACATAAAAGACATTTCTCTTAACACATAAAGGGGTCTTGACGAAAGTATTCTAGGTAACGCGGATCAAATCGTAGTACTACGACTCCCGCCTTTATTGTGTTAAATGATCTTTCGAATCAATTCGCCACTAAGTCCAGTGCTGTACTACTAAATTCATATACTCTAAGTTTAAGAGATGACAAAATCGAGACATCAGATCGCGCCAGACGTTCGTGAATTAACGAAACCAGAAGTTTTCATTGTTAACGTAAAATTCAGAAAGCAATTATGTTCCGCAATAACACGAGATGCGAAAAAATTGCAAAACCCGCCATTTACTATCTCTCGTACGAGTTAGTAATTGGTTTTGTAGCGAGTTTATTGCACAAGCTATTTGACTGGGCTGCAATAACAGACATTTGAATAGAATTTAGTTTAAAACGAGTTGCCGGCTACCAAAGCTTAATTGTACCATGAGCAAAAATTGGATAACTAAAAGAACGCCAAACAAGAAAAAAAAAATGGTGGGAAATATTAATAACTATAACGATGCATGTAATTATAACAAGTTTTTCATCCAACCACTTTTCTGCCTTTCCGGGAAAAAATGACTGTTAGTTTCAAAATCGAATAAATTTTCTCGTTCACAAAGCCGGCAACAGTTATAATCGGATTCTCGACGACTGATGAGTTCCATGAACAAGTGAATAATAGATAGAATTTTCGATGATATCGGAATGTTTTGCCCTGAATAACTGTTTCATGAATACAGATTTAGTTTTGCTAGATTCATATCGTAAATAATCATGTGGTGAATCAGACTTTACAAAAAAGAAAGTGAAAGGTTTTCAGTAAACAGTTATGTTAAGCGCACTATTTGCTTGAAGGAGTTTTATAAAAGCATTTCCTTATTACATACAAAATTTAAAAGGTTTCCAAAAAAAAAATTATTGCTTTCTTATAATATCGTACCGTAATAATATTGGCGATACCATTTGCAATAATCGAGTTTTTCCGTCTTATTTCAAATTCTTAAAAAACAAACTCTTAGATTCATACTCCCTGTTCATTATTACGTTTGAAGTGGCTTCAAAATAAAAACATTTAACGCCAAAAACCGATATATATTTAAAAATTAGGTAATGCATGTAAAATTCATGAAGACAAAATTGAAGTGGTTGAAAAATACAGTAAATTTAATTTTCTGAAGGAATCAAAGCAAGAGTCAAATACTTGCACGATTATCAAAAACGTGGCTATCAAATCACAATTTGAAGCATTTAAAAAAAAAAAAAAAAAAAAAAAACACGATTCTAAAACAAAATGAATATCAAAATACTTAATCATCAACATATGTTAAAAATATGCATTGTATATGATACAATTTTAAATTTCCTAAATTGTTTAAAATCTTTTCTTTTTACAAAAAATCTATGTGTACTGAAGTTACATTTTTACAAAATTTCATAAAAATTTCGAAGCATATAATTTGCATATATTTAAGAATGCGCGGACTAATCATAAAAGGGTTCTTTTGTAAAAGAGTAGAATAAGAGCATAGGTATATTACAAATAACATCCAATTCAGAACGAGCATTTAACTCTTAATTTCTTCTCTACTCTCTAATTAGATGATACTTCAATATCCTATGATGTTTTGTATTAATTCAACTAAGAGCTAGAGGAAATATTTATGAATTCCACTCAATTTTTGCATCTAACACAATTTATCCAAGAATTATCGGCATAATTCTTGTCTCTGAATTGTGTATCATGCATATTACATTTTTAATAGTAAATTCTCTGTTTCGAACAAAATCATAAACATTTGCCAATGCACATTACATTAACAGGAACGAAATTGAAATGAATAAAAATACAACAAATATAATTTTCTTAAAGAACTAAAACGAGATTCAGATACTAGCACTATTATCAAACATAACTATCAAATCTCAACTTCAAGCATTAAAAAAAAGTGCTTAATTATAAATATAAAATGAATATATCAAAATATATAATCAACATACGTTAAGCATATTCCAAAACTTGACCGTAAATATCCAGATATTAGTGCAATGAAATGATCGACGGACGCCGAAATACCCACAAGATCCGCGAAGCCGAACTTATGCCGCCAAGTCCAGCTCCAAAAAAACAGCCTGCATTCCACGCGGTTAAGGGGAAAAAGTTGCACTTACCGCCTCAGAGAGAGACATAACATAGTCGGACCCCATGAAGAACTGTTTGGTCGTTCACCTACAAAAATCACTCGGTAGGGAGAAAAGCCGTTCTTATTTACCAACACACCTGCTGCCCTCTATCAACAGAATGCGTTTCATTTGCGTACATTTCACTACATTGCCCAAAACCGCTGTTTGGCCCAGTTCAGGGTTGAACGGCAGGGCATTAATAGTGGACACTTATTTGTATCAGAAACGTTGACCATTTTTCGCCGATCGGTATAAGGAAGATAACTTGAAATAGATTGTATCTCTCAATGGACTTCAATTTTATTCAGCCATTTAAATACACGCCAGGATTTTTAATGAGCTGCTTTTTATTTTTCACACGTATACGATGGCGCTGAGTAGTATAGTAGCGAACGATATTTATGAAGGCTTTTTTTAAAGCGATTTCAAAATTCATGTCACAAGCTACAATAACCATTACATGCTGAACTTAGTCGTATTATCAATGGTTTTATGTTATACAATCAACATTGTCTTCCATTTTATGTAAATAATTTGTAACGTATGTTATAAAAATAAAACCACTTTCTAATGTCATGCTTCTTTGTTTAGCTTGTATACGATGAAACTAAATCAGATGTAAGTTTTAAATTGATGTTAGGTAATGTCGCTCCGAAAAAGAAAGAATTTTTTTTTGTTGTTGAAAATGCATTATTAAAATAACAAAATAATGAAATGTCATAAGAAATTTAATGCTATTGAAAATCTGTGATATTAATTTTTTTAAAAAGGATTTGTTAAATCACTAAATTATAGTAATGTTTCAAAATTTTCTGCCAATACAGAAAATTTATTTTATTTCTAAAAAATTAAATTTAAAATAATGAGATTCCTGGTATTGAAAAAGTAATATTTTAATTAATTAAAATACTAATCAACAGTGCATTTATGCAAATGTTAAGTTGGTACTTTTATTATTATAGATTCTTAATATATTGGTATATTGCTATTCTCAAACATAACAACTGTTAATTTATTGGTCTATGTATTATAAATAAATCTTCATAATTCATAGCTCTCAAATATAAATTCCTCTTGGCTAAAACTGTTTGCATCTGCCTGTTTTAAAACAATTGCAAATTAAATAATTCAAGCTTCTCACTTTGATTTAACTATCCAGGCTCAGTTAAATACAATCATTAATTATTATTCCAGATGATATTGCAATTTTATGATGATACATATCAGCAAGCTATTTAATTAAGAGTTAATTAATGTTAACTCTTTTTTACAAATCTTAGTTCGTTAAATTTTTATAAAGTTGAAAGTTATTATGTAATTTCAGAACAAATGCCGCTTTCTATTAAATTTAACAGATAATGAAAATTTTAAAGACGATTTAATTACAATCGCCTTATTCTTTATAGTAAGAAATTCTTTTGACATATTTTTTAATGTTTAATTTTGATTTATTTTACTTTTATGAACTCTAAACATATATAGGTGCAACATTTTTATTGTTTTCAAATTTCGTAATAAAATAAGAAAAAAATTAAAATATTTTTTTTATTAAAAAACTTTGATTAAGCAAATAAGAAAATAAAAATCACCAAAGGATTTTTTTTTTTGTCATTTCTTGATGTAATAATTGAAAACATGCCTGTTACTTTTCAAATGTATAAATCGAAAGGTAACATTTCTTTGATTTTAAAGAATTTTAATGCACCTGTGTGAACATGCTATTGAAATAAAATTTACTTAAACACTTGTTTAAACACGAAACATTCCAAAAATAAAATCATATTCTTATATAATTATATAATGAGCAAATACTAGAATGAAATTTAAAACACTAATAAAAAAATAAGCACTATTTGAGAATGGTATTATTACTAAATAAAGAAGAAAATCAACATTTTACCAGCTTTTTTATAAAATGGTCAAGGATCAATATTTTTCACATTTAAAAATCAAAACTTTTCGATAGTTTCCAAGAAGTAAATTCCTGAGTTAGAAATATAATTTTGAGAACAAAAACATAAATTATTTTATGAGAATATTAGCCATTTTTAGGAATCTAAACATTAAAATTAATAATGGAATTCAAGCAAAATTCATCAAGGAATATTGAAAAAAATGACAAATGAATTCTTTTCAAATAAGAGAAAATAAAGTTATCAATTTTGAAATTTAAAAACGTAATTTAAATATTATGCTACTTTTTAGCTACTCGTTATATTTTTTATACTTTGTATGTTTTCTCTGTTGTAGCATTTTAATAAATATTTAAAGTTGTGCTAATTCTTGCTCTAAAGAAATTAAGGTAATTTTAGCAACTAATATTGTCAAAAATTCTGTTTAGCTACAAAATAATAATGAAATTTATTGCTGCATACATTTTTTATTTGTATTTACCTGTTTTCAGTTTTAAATATTTCAAAATAATTTTACTGTCTTGAGCTATTTTAGATGTTAGGAATCACATGCTTTTAACTTTGGAATAAAATGATTTGCCATTTAAATAAGTCAAGATAAGTAGAGAAGAATGTGCTCCTAATTATAAAAGAATAATTATAATGTTTTAAGTGTAATTGCCTATTTAAAATATTCATCGTACAATTAATATTTGAGCTAACTAATAAAAAATTCTACTGAAATTTCATGATCCTCGTGGAATTAATTATCAGTACGTTTATTTCTTATTTAACACAGATATCTTGTTATCGTTTGGTTTAACAAATAAAGTGTCGCAACAAAATATGTGATTTCACTAGTATTTAGCATGAATCAACTGGATTTCTTGAACTTAGTGTTCATACATTCTATTTAAATAGATTTGTCTAACGTATCAGATTCCAGAAAATTGTTTTTTTTTTTTTTTATCATTCACAATTCTTCTACTTAAAAATTTTATTATCAGATACTCAAAATTATTCTTTACAGACCTTTCAATTAGCGATCTCTATTCTAAAAGTAAATTAGCTTGCTCTGATGATAAAATAAATTCTAAGGTAATTCCAACACATTTGTAATGAAAGCAATATATTCTCGAATCTTGCAGTTGTAACAACAAATGATTTATTATTGTTAAAAATTTGTTAAAAAATTATAACGGAAAAAAATTTCCATTTTACTTAAGCTTTGTTTTCTATAAAGAGTATCTTTTGCCTGTGGTTAGAAATAAAAAATAAATTTATATTAATGCAGCATTAATGTAATTTCATTTGAAAATAAAAATAATTAATTTAACTTAAAGTCCTTCAATTATCAGTTTTATTTCTTAAAAAGAATGAAGTGATAAGGTTACCAATATCTAAAAAATGTTAATTTTTTGTAAAGTCACTTTTAGATTAACCGCATATTAATTCTTATTTTTATAACATTAATAAATGAAAAAAATTTAAATTCTTTTAAACCTTAGTACGTCAAAAATCATTAAATAATGTTTATGTTTGTATATCAAATCATATATTTGCCATAATCAAATCATCTATAATCACTACTTATAATTTCCTTTCGTCTGAAAGTTATGATAAGGAATGATTTTCATTTTTGGTAGAAAAAAAAGAGTAATATATACGCCTTTTTTTAACATTCAGAGCATATACATATTTTTAAAAAAATACTCTGAATATGCCATTCTAAAGGTATGAAATATTCTGTGTGTGGCATGCAGGTGCTTGGATACCAAACTGTGCAGAATGAGAATCTTCGTTCTGAGTAAATATAAGTTGTCCTTCCACGCCATACCTAAATCAAATCCATGATAGCAGATTTAAATTACAGGGCGGATCTTTGTAAAAGAAGGCTTCGAATACAAAAATTGCCGATCTCGCCACCTAAATTCTACCACCCAGTAATTGAATCTCTGAGGGAAAAAATGAAATTGAAAGGGGTTTGAAAAATAACGAATTCTTCCCAGAATATATTAAAAATCACTCGGCGGTCATCAAGGGTTATTTTCTTTTCTTATTTTTTTCCATTCCACAAATTATTTTTAATATTTGCTAAGCACATTGAATTTATTAAGCTCAACCTTCTTGCTAAGTCATTTCTTCATCCAGCTGTTATGCTCGAAGATTAAGAATCCTTAGTTAAAACACTCCGCACGCCATTACCACTTACATACACAAATTAGCGAATTAATGGTTTGTAGTACTGGGGGGAATTAATTTTGGACTCAAATGAATCAATGTTTTTGAAATCAAATTTGAAATTTATATTCAAATTGAAAATTGTATTCTTTTCTCTTTTTTTTTTTTTTTTTTGGTTTCACTTGGGCCAATTTCAAGTTCCATTCGCAAATGAGTTTTTTATACACTTTCATGCTTTTATTTTTTCATTTCGTCGTTACTTATATTTGTGGTGAAACGAATGAGTTATCTCCTTTTCTAAGTTCTCAATGTACCATTTCAATCATTTCCTCAAAGAAAAGAATTTTTTTTAAATGTATAAGTACTTGGAACCTTTTAGTTTAAAAAAAAAATTCAGTCACTCTCCAGTATTATGAACTTCTTATAATAATTTCTTTATTTTGCGAGAGAAATTTTTGCACTAATGAGATAGTTGAAAATCAGAAAATAAAACTTGAAAATTTTTCAAATTGATGTTTTGAAACGTTGATGTTTCATTTTCCTTCAAATTACCCATTTATGTTTCTCAAAAAAGCCTTAAGAATTTCTTATGGTAAATAGTCATAATGATTTTGGAAGTACTCATAATGGCTCAAAAGCGAAGATTAAGCAATATCATTTTATTAAACTGGTATGATGCTTATTTTGCGATGATGTGTTTTTGTAGTTTTGATATTACAAAAACCTTTTTTTTTTTTTTAGCTTAGCGGCAATATCATAAATTCTTCTTTTTATAAAATTAGATATTATATTTTCATATTAATGGAAAAATTACTTTTTTTGTATTTTCACTAATTTCTATATGAATTTTATCACTTTTTATGCTGCTAAGCTAGGGTGAGAACTAACATAATTATTATCAACAATTAATAAAAATGTATTTTCATAGGAGCAGAATAGAAAAGATCCATATAAATAAGTAAATAAAATCTTCTTACAATGAAAAGTGTTTTTAAATCATATACCGGCAAGATTAACTCAATCGAAAAGTTCTTTTACCGGTTTTCGGATTTAATGGGAAAAAGAAAGAAAAAAACCAAACTTAAGCAGAATGAGATCGGTTATAAATATCAAATTACTGTTTTGGTAATGGATGCTTAAAATCTAATTTAACTGTTATAAATTTTTTGCTGTAAGAGATGAAAAGAAAAAAAAAACTGGACGAATTCCAATAGAACACGACATTTTTTCATAATAAAGTAAAGATTGGTTTGAGACTACTTCCTTATAATGATAACATCTACAACTATTTCCGTTTTTAGAACAACCCGCATCTTGACAAAGGAAATTTTATTTTTCCGATGATAAAAAACTAGTAAATCGTAGAGAGCCACACACTTATTTCACTTTTAAATCACCCGTATTTTTGTTCTGATTCGCCTTTTATTTGAATCAGACAATTTAGAATGGATAAGAATATTCTCCATTTTTTCAATCGAACTTTTATTTTTAGAAGTTCACATAAATATTTATTGATTAAAATAAAAATAAAAAAAAATTTAAAAAAATTTACAATATAATGAAATTATCTGTAAACAAAATTAAAAATGATTCTGTTTTGTAATATTTACAAAGCGATAGCACGTAGCATATAAAAAAAGCATCCCTCTAAAAAAACTTTTAGCTTTAGTGCGAATTAAGAACACTACCTGAATCTTAATTACTTCATGTACGTTCATTCATTTATTCTTCTTCTTTTTCACTAAGTAATCACGTTTTTTTTTTTAAATTTACTTTCATACATATTATAAATCCCTCTTAAGCACACCTTTCAAAAGGAACTTTCTGTAATTAACTTTGAAAGATACCTTCAGTTTGCTTCTCGAGTCTTTTTAAAACTTAGAAACATATATTTTTGCTCTAGTTCATTCCAAATCGAGGGTATTCTAGGTTCCGAAGTTATGAAAACTCCCGGAACTAATTTGATTGATGTTTTCCTATGATTAAATATTCAGCTTTAATACCTCCTGTAACCATTCAAAACGGCGTCCAACACTTTTCAGTGATCATGGAATCGTTTCCTTTGAAATCCCCTCAAAAATATTTTATTTTAATCTTTTCAATACATGAAAATACCAAATATCCAACAATGATTTTTGTCGAAGTCTAATACATTCGTAAATATTTTTTTATTTCCTGATTCCGATTTCACTTTTTCTGCTTAATTAGTTCAAGAGAAGCTTTGTAAAAATGCTTTAGTCAGCTGCTCCCACGTTGCAAGTGAAATGATAACAATTGTTGATCTTAACAAATATTTTTTTAAAAAAAGATCCCTATGTTTCCCTTGCATGTGATTGACAAGTATCAGAAATCCTAATCACAATCTCATTATATTAGCAATGTAAAAAATATTTTTTTATCAGTACCTCATATTATATAAGGCAGGAATAATTTATTTTCCCCTGTGTTTATGCCACTTTTTGACGAATATGTTGCTGCGAGGGAACGTGCTATGTCTGCTCCTTCTTGTGAATAAATTATGCCTTTCAGGGATGGATGCATTAAAGTAAACATAAAAATTCAACGTATCTTCTTTGCTTAAAATATTTTATTATCATTTGAAGGTGCACATTAAATTGATGTATTAAAGTGCCTGTCTCTCTGATGAAAGTGTTTCACTTAAAACAAATTCAATTAGATTCATTCATTGAATGAACTGAAATTCATCGATATCATTTTAAGGTCAATATGAACTCTGAACTGTCAAAAACACGATAAAACTCTGAAAAGTGTGACGACAATCAAAAAGGAAGTTCCACTTTAATTTTGTATCTATTTATAAACTTGGTTTACTTTACAAAAGAGCGAAGGAAAAAGATAGAAAAAAGCTTAATCAGAGAATACTTTTCTACTGTTGTATGTATTAAATTATCACTCTTTACATCTTCATGGCCATTCATTTTCGTTCATAAAGCTAAAAACTGTGCCATCTGCGAAACAAGCAACACTAGACTGACCTGATATAGTTAGCCCATCGTTTTTTGTTATTTAACAACTCTTTAGGAGAAAAAAGCAGGCTAACTTTTTAACTCTAGCTTTCAGGTGGTACATTTTTTTGTATCAGTAGAAGTTTCTATTTCCTTAGATCATGGCACAAATGATGTAAAATCCTTTCTTATTTTAATTTGATATTATGGAAGCTGTATCATTATGCCATTAGGAATTCAATTCTCACTCTAAATCCTAAATTACTTTCAGAATTATCACTCCTTTAATTATTTTTTTAAATACGAGTTTAAAAAAATTCTAAAACATGTTCATATGTCTTCTCCCTCAAAATAACGGTCAAATCACCAATCGCATAAGAGCAGTTAAATCTCAAGAGGTTATTCACGGAAAAAAGAATTTTTCTTGCTTAAATCGACATATTTGAAAATTACTCTTCAACTCAGAATAATCTGGTGATTACGATAAACTTTAAAGATAACACTAATTTCTTTTATTATTGATTCAATTGATTCTAAACCATTCTCATTCTTAAAAAATTAGACGGTGGTACTCAGTTACCTCTTTTCAAAAACTGATTTGGGAGGGGGACTAAATATAGGATACAATCACCCCTAAATTTCTAAATTATTTTGTGTCCCCTCTATCTTTAAACCATTATTGGTGAAATTAATAACATCTACGAGTGTGGAGCATTTATAGAAGAGTATAAATGACAAAATTTCTGAAGTCTACATTCTTAGGGGTTCAAAACCAAGATCTTTATATTATAAAGATCTATAGATAATGTTACCTGTCTTACTCTCCAGAACTAAAATAAGGAGTCTACACTAAACATTTGCAAGGAGGACCCATACTTCTTTATACTATTTAGGAAATACTAGGAAATAAATAGAAATATTTTTTACACTATTATTATTAACTAAATATTTTTTACCACAGCTTAAGGGACCTGCGGTTCGCCCAATGCTGCAGCACCCTTCAAATTATTTTTTTAAGTTACCTTTATTGAATTTCTTACTTCCCCACTTTGAGACTTCGATGCTCTTTGCATATTTTGTCTGTCTAAGCATCCAATGATCAACGAAAAAAGGGGAAAGTAATAAAAACTGTAAAAAAAAGACAGGCAATGAACTAAAAAACTATAGAAACTCATGTCAGAGCTATTCCTCGAATAGCCCATGAAAGCCGACTGCGCAGACAACTGATTATCTTATTCTTTAAAAAAATACAGATCTTTTCGCACTTTGAAAAAATACTGGAACTGCAATCAGAACAGATCAGGCTTGGAGCACTGATCATTATTTTATTTTATCCCCATCCAAGTTCACCTTAATTCTGTCTGGGTATTTTCCTTATATCGCTCATTAAATGTTTATGGGGTTTGGTTTAGTTTCTTGTTGCCTTAACAGAAATCAGTCTTCTTTATTAAATTTTCATTTATAAGCTATCTGCAAAATTTCAAGCAAATCATTTGATAACTCTCTAAACTAGACGATTTTTGCTTTATCCCTATTTTTCGCTCCCTCCCCCCTCCTTGAAAGTCCTTTATACCAACTTTTAAAAAAACTTTTAGATATTTTTTTCAACCTTTTTTATTCAAAAATATAACCATTTTAGTGCGTTTTTCCAGAAATTTGTCTAGAACGTAGTCACATACCTTTAAGAGTAATTCCATTAAACATTTTGGTATATTACAATGATATAAAAGAAGAAAATTGTGATTAGTAGAAATATCTCGGAATTAATTTGTAATGTAAAACTGGCACCTCTTTGCTTTATATATGTATTGCTAGAATTTATTTCTGATGATGGAAGACAAGAATAAATAAACCTGTTGTAAGAGATTGCTTATAATTAAATGATTTAGTAGGGTGAAAAACAATTCTCTATTTCTTGCTCTTTTGAATTTTCCCTCATGCATAATCTAAAGATTAATATTTTGTCTGGGGCTAAAACCCAGTGATACTTTCTTGAAACAATCTCCTTACGCAAATATATCTACCAATGCAGAAGCTTTCCATTGATCTTAAATTTTCAACCATAGCAGAGAAAAAATAAAAGAAAGCATAAATTTACCTTTAAAATGTTTTAGATGCCTGTCTGCATTTCATGCTGAATGGATGCTCACTTTGAACTTATAAATAATATTAAAGAAAAAAATACTTAAACAGTGTATTTAGAAAATTATTATTTGTTCTATACATAATTGGGCATACACATCTTAAATAATGTTTTTAGCACCATCTAAATCCTAATTAATATTTATAAGTGCAAAAAACGCCAGAAGAAAGTATATCTTTAAAAAATCATTAATTATTAATAAATTTACAAAATATAATATTTCTATTATTTTGTGAATAAGGCATTCCGTGCAGATTATTAGCTTGCTAAAAAAAACTGAGATCATTTGGTCACTCAAAAATGCAAATATTTTCCTGAATGTGTTCCAGGAAGTATTTATTATTCTGCTTTCTAGTCAAACAGTTTGCTTAAGTAATGATGATAATTATAGAACTTTTAAACAGCTTATTCATTCTTTATATGCATAATCACTCGCAAATTGGCTATTGTTCAGCCACTAAACTGTTCTTTCATAAGATGAATTTCATTTTAAATGATCTGGAAAGAGTGAAGTTGCAGAGCCGTAATTTTGACTTTTATATCCTTAAACACGTTATCACACTTATTATATATTTAATATAATATGTGTAACTATGTGTTACGTGTTAGTATATCTGTTACATAGATTTCTTAAAACGTTAAAAAAAGCAAAACGAATTATTTATATTTTTTCACTAGCATTTGATATTACAGAGAATTTTTTTCAAAAAAAAAATTATATGTTCATATGATTATCATTATTAACAAAGAAAGATTAAAATTAACACTTTCTTTGTCCTAAATGCCGCTCACATGTAGGATGTGCATAAACTTGTATTTTAAATATGACCCCTTAAAATATGCATCTTCTCATTTTGGAAAATAAATTATTGGGAAAGGTTTCAACGCAGTTGATAATTCTTGCCCTTAAATTGTAATTGGAATGCATAAATCATCATTATATAAAGATTCCCTTTATCTATATTTCGAAATAATAATTGCATTTGGTTTTTCTTCTTACAATGTCTTCAAAAAAGGCTTCATAATAAAAAGGAATTATTCATAATAAAACGAAGACATCTACGTATTTAAAATACGAACCTCTATTTGAAGAGCCCATGTGAAATAAAATTATTATGTTAATAATATTAAGCAGAAGATAATGAAAATGTTAGACCAAACTAAATTAAGAAAAATAGATAAAACGACATAAAGTCATATAAGAAATTAATTATTATCTGAAATGCCGAATTCTAAATAAATTACATATTCAGAATAAATTAAGAAAAAGAATTTACACTAAAGAATTTTATATACAGAGTAATATTTAAAAAGGATTACCAGTAAATGTAATAGATAAAAATAAAAATTTCAATGTATCTTTTGCAGGAAAATCAAATGGTTTTAAAGCATGCAATTGTGCTCTGCGCATATTTAGCTCTTGAGCTATAAGAAAAATCTACCTATATAATCTCTAAATAGTAATATCAATATGCGATGCAAACAACAGTGACAAAATGGAGAAGGGGATATCATTAAGGGTTTTTTTTTTTTTTTTTTTTTTTTGCTATTGCTTTAAAAGTGAGTTTCAAATTTGAGGACATCATTGAATTCCAATGATGTCAGAGTCTCGAGCTACAGAAAGAATCTCTAATATACCTGGAAATATCGAATTCGTTGTAATTTTGAAAGGCATGTAACCATGGTAATAAGTATAAATGGAAATCTCGTATAGATCTACTATGGTAACAACTGTTGCTTCAAATAAGTTTAAGAATATATTCTTAATACGTACCTGAAAATATCAGATTCATCCAAATTTTAAAGGCCTTTTTACCATGCGTGATGTACACAAAAAATATCGTACAAATCTCCAACACCAACAAGTGTAGCTGAGCACAATCTTAAATGCTGTAAGCGAAACATTTACATCCCTAGATTATTGCATAAAATGAAAACTATCTTAATTGAAGAACATTATGGGAGGTTGCAATTATGGAATTTTGATGCAAATTGTATAGTTTGATGAAAACTTCAAACTAAATAAAGCACTGAACAGCCCTAATTGACCCTAATTACTCTGATTATTGAATTACCTAAACATTTTGGATTGATTATAGACAAACCAATATACATCTTACAAGGAATGACAGCAAGCTATCGAATGAAAGTATTTTTGTTTGTCGTTGCTAGGGTAAAGTGTAATTAGGCATCCAACTTACAGCCATCTTATTCATGAACTTTACAAAAAGAATGAATTTCTTTCAACATGGCGCATGACCACACTACCAAAAAAATCGCTTGACCTTACACTGGTAAGTACTTGTGTAGAAGAGATATTGTTGGATTTTCTGCGCATTCTCTATTTTAAGAATTTTATAATTTAATGTGCGTTATCCCTAAAAGGTGTTGCAAGTAACATAAAATTCATCTTATTGCCAATCCTGTAAAATTTATATGCTTATTGGACTTTCTGATTAAAAAAAATTCCAACCAGAAATTATTTACATTACAACTTTAAAATCATTTCTAAATGTAGAGACCAGAGCAAAATTTGAATAATAAATTCATTATATTTGTTTTTAAAAAATCCTTTGAATACATTTTATTCTTAATCCTGTTGCCATCCTGTGTTTCATAGCATTAAACTGCAATTGAGGAATGCTTAAGTTATTACAATAAAAATAATGTATAAGTATTAAACACATGTAAAGTTAACAAGAAACTTTAAAAAAGTTCTTTCACATATCAGAATAGCAGAAAATTCTATGCAGTAAAATTTTTAAAAAATATTTCTATACTTTAAAAATAAAGTTTGAAAACTTGAAGGTATTTCCTCAAAATTTCTTTATATAGTAAGTCAGCCGATATATTTTTTAAGTTAACAATTTTTTAAAATTTTAAAATTAATTAAATTACATGATTTGCAATAGTTATTTTAAACTTCAATAAGACAATCATAAATAATTTAAACACTCATAAAATGATCATACTGCAATATTCCTTAAAAGACTATAATGTTTTTTTTTCTGTGCACAGTTTCGAATTGATAAAAAAAATGCTTATATTCATTTATAAAGTCTATTTTTTTTCAACAAAGGTGAAGTTTTCGATGCAAATATTAATCTAAAATTTTTATCAGGTATTTCATTGTGTATGAAAAAATAAGTGAAACTACAACTTTTATTTTACTTTTCTTTCTTGCAAAACTTTTAAAAATTGAAAAATAAATCAATATTTTTCAACATTTACGGTTTTTGAAATTTTATTCCTACCTTATTCAAGCTAGCTATTTTAAGATTCGACTACTCATTGTGTAGGCCTGTAACTTTTTTAATACCGCTAACTTTCCTATTGAAATATGTCCTCTCAAATTAAGAAACTTTTATTATACATGAAAAACTGATATTGAAATTTTTCAATTCTTCGCACCCTTTTTGGTCTAACATCTAGAAATCAACATAGCGGATTCTTTTGAATAGCCAACATATCAACATAAACCAATAAAATTGCTGTTATTTATCTTTTCTATATTTTAATACTTTTTGCGACAACGTAATTGATCTATAAATGGCAAACGTCATTTGTTCCATTCGATTCTAGCAACTAAATGTGTTAGAGATATTTTGTAAAAATATAAATCCGTTTATCCAGTAAAGCTATGATAATTACAATGAACTGTTACTTATAAAAGCATGAATATATTGACGTATGAACAGTAAGGATGACTAATTAATTTTTTTAATTTCCTATCTAATTAATATTTTAATCAATTTTTTTACCATAAAATAGTTTAAATTTTGTTTTATAAAAATTTATAGCTATTCAATATCTTTCTTGAGTTTCATATAACTAACTAATTGTTACCGAATAAGATTTGTTAGCCGACAATTGCTACAAGATCAGGCCGCATGCTATTTCTATGCTTCACAGACTTGAAGATAAGAAAAGTAAAAGTTTCACCAAACTTAATTCTCAATGTACAAATTTCGTTTATTGCCCAAGGCGATGCATCTTATTATTCTTTCAACATATTTGAAATAACATTTGGAGTATGTATTAGCAACTAATTAGTGTTTAATTCGAAGTAATTTCACTGCTTTGCCTAAGAAAAATGTGTATGTGCACGTGAGTGTTAAAAATTTACTTTTTTTATAGTGTCTATTTAAATGCCATGTGATTCCCACTTTTTAAAAAAATTAAAAAATATTTCTTTCTTGAATTTTAACAATAGTTTCCGTTGTGACAAAACAATACAGATTATTTTCATTGTTTCATCAAATATTTAATCACGTTATTTTCTACCTTTGTTGAAAGCTTAAATAAGAAAGATATTTTTCCAATTATCTCAGCAGATTACGTGAGGAATCAGAAAGTGGAATTGCAGTATGGCAAAAGACAATATGTTATCTGAAATAGTTGGTACTTCAATTTTTAATAGTACTATGATCTTTATAGACCTGACATCAGTAGGCAAATTCCTCTTTAGGGAGAGAATCGTGAACATCAAATTAAGCGTGATGAATTTAATCCAATTTAAATACAACCAATATACCCAAACAACAAGTTGATCCGCAGAGGGTAATGAATTTATATAATAATGACTTGATACAAGTCAAATGTGATGCACTCGTTTATTTATGATATTTAAGAAGAATGTCACTAATCAGCAGTAGACTCGCGGACAACATCTGACAACAAACTAATATACAACCCGCTCACACATGACAAATTAGATAGCGTCTAAAGACATTTAAGACCTAGTTCTAATCATTCTTCTGATTCTCAACCTGAATCTTCTTCGGTATGCATTGCTCTTATTGTAGTTTTTGCAATGGGATGGAGGGAGGAGTGGCATCGCTTCAAAAATTGCGTGCCGTTAGATGACAGACAACGCATGCAAATACAATTGTATAGTGATTGCAACTTCTTTGACTACGTAAATGTTTGTAAGCAAGTACTTCTTTGCTAAGTTAGCGAATTTTTACACATATATTCTTGTTCTGAAGATATTTAATTTTAAAATTTGGATTTAGCTGAAAGTATAATATTTTTAAGTTAACTACAGAATCTCGAATTCTTTAGCTTGCTAAGAGTCAAATTTATTTCAATAAAAAAAACCCACAAAAATCTTAAAATTTCTGCTGAGTATTTTTAACTAAACAAAGTTTATCTCGGAATTTGTGTGAAATAATGAATCATTCATATTTTGAAAAACAAATGAAACGTTAATGAAAATGAAACATGTTTTTCTTGGCTTTTTCCTTTTAGGAAATGTTGAAAGCTGTTTTCCCAGTGTAGCCTAATTGTTAGTCTCACAAACAGTTCCTTGTCTGTGAGAGTCATCTGAAGTCTTGGTATAAACTTTACTAAAACAAACCCACGAGGTTATTTTTAATATCACAAATTACTGATTAATTGATTTTTAATGATAAAAATACTTTGCCTGAAAATATGTTGTTAAACGATGTTTAAATTTATATATTTTACATATTTCTTAGATAATGAGAAAATTTATGCGTTATTTTAAGATGTGTACAGCTATTTAAAATGTTAAGAAAAATTTCACATTGCTTAAAAAAGTATTATTTTAAAACCAGGTGAAATTTTCTCACCGAAACTTTCTCGAATAAATACTAATAAAAATGTTATCCCTAATGAATTATTACTGATCAGGCCGTGAAGGTCACGAGTGCCCAAATTTTTATTTTCAGAATCTCTTTATGATTGTTCTCAACCTCATAATATAGTAAAGGAAGTTTAGTTTGTCCTTTTGAACCTTTTTTCACAGGTTAAAACCAAAATTTGACAAAGAACTATAATAGTAGTATCAAAGTTGCACTCCAAATATAAATTATCTCAGTGCCTGTGTTTGTATCGCTTTTACATGTTTAAGAATTTGCTGCTAGTGAGACATCAAAATTCGACAAATTTGGTTGAAAATTTGAAATTCGTCTGCTCTTATAATGCTAAAACTGCGAAAAAAATCTTTTATCCCTCTAATTCTTGACCTTCTGTAGTTATCGTGTTTTCTTGCTCTCAGACAGACAGATAGGCAAGCAGCTAAACTTTCTGGAATGAATTTCATTCAAAATTTGACAGACATATCATATTTGATGTAAATGCCACCTACTAAATTTCTTACGACCCCTTCTAAATTTCATACGAGTCAAAGATCTTTGAATTATCGTGTTTGCAGAAAGACATACATTATTTCAAAAGACTGCTCTTCGGATTTAGGTAGGTTTGAAATATCTAAATTCATCAAAACCACGAATTTCAATTTTTGATGATTATAATACCTTTTCTTTGTATTATGTGTATACGAAAAAAATTAATAAAAATGAATGTATGTCGGAATGATAACCTGTAACTATCAGCATGTGTACTTGCAAACAGCAAATGTAGCCAAGCATACATTTAAAAAATCTCTAATACGAAATTTTTGCAAAAATGTATGACATAGAAATGAATTTTCGTGATCTGTAAAGCTAATTGTTCATTTGCGTTTTTATACATAAACCGATGGAATAAGATGGAGTTTCCTCAACTTTACACTCATAAAGATAATGGAGTTTAAATTCAATATTAATGTTGGAGTTTAATATTAATATCTCGATAGAAAGAGTTTAAATTAATTAACAAATTGGATATTTTGAAGACGGGTAGCAAGTATTTTATAACAAAGGTATAACATATAAAATATGATGATATTTGCCTTAAAATGGGATTTATAAATATTAAAATTAGAGTGCAAAGAACTGTAACTAAAACAGTATTATGATAACATGATTAAAAACTTCCCATATCCCTACAACTAAACAGCATTTTGAGGACACCGATTTAATAAATATGGAATACTGATATTCCTTATACAGAAAAAGTTTTCCGTCACTCTTTATATTTTGAGATAACCAAATGCGCCGGCTTCCCTTATTAAGGTTTCTAATTATGTTATGGGAAGATTGAATGAAATTACATTAAATAGAATTTCCTGTAAGAAATTTCCAAGAAAATGAGTGGATGAAAACACACCCCTTACACACCTTCTTTCTTTAAGTTATATTGAGCTAAATAACGAAACACACCTTGCAATATAAGAGCAGAATATCCAGTTCTGCATTGACTGGAATTCCCCAAAAGATGACCGGATAGGCGATTGTGAGACAAAAACTAAAACATGAATGAGGGTCCAGTGAACTCAACACGTTTTACTACAAGGAAACAATGTCTAAAAGTTTACGATAAAATCGCCCCGACTCACATTTATTAACACACTTTTTGCTCCAATTTTGAATTCGCGTCAGATGTGGCAGAAGGTATCTTCACCGAGAGGCGGTTGAAACACGAAGACCTAATTTAGCATTTCACTTTGTCCTTTTTTTCTGAAGCTATAATCTACCAAAGCTTTGTTTCGAATAAAAGATCTAACACGCTATCTTAGGTCAAGTTGAAGACGAACGCAAATATTTTATAATTAGAAAAAAAACAATTATAAAGTATATGAATTTTGAAACCTATGCACGCAGACATCTGAGGTTTTATTCCCCACTTCCTTTAGATATGCTAATAGTAATTCAGAAATAACAATCGTGGTCTACCCGAATAGTAGATGAAAGATTTAAAGATCACTAAATTTCATTCAGCTCGTTAACGACTAAGTCTTTGTGATCTAGACAATGTAATAATTATCTTTGTGTACATTATCCGTTAACACTTTTCATGTGAAAATTATGCATATACTTCCTTGTTGGCTCGTTATATCTCTTCCCTGATAGAATAGCAGGCGTATGATTTAACTACTTAAAACATATCGTTTATATCTGACTAATAAGCAATTATGTGGCTTTCAAATAAGATTGTTTAAAATAAATCTTTATAAAGAAAGTCCTGATTGTAATTATCTTTTCTCAGAAATTAACTTCGTTTTAAATCTCTAAATCAAAAATATATAGTTTATGGAAATATATTAATAATTTAATTTTTAGATAAGAAATAAGAAAATAATAAGAATTAATAAGAAAAGTTCCATACTGAGAAGCAAATTTTAGTAAAGATGGTTCAAGTTTCAACGAAAAGAATAGCTTTGTGTATAACTGGTGCAAAGATAAGGACTTTTTAATTTCCACTATAAACTGATTGATGGCACTCGAACCGAATTTCTGAAATGAGTCATTGTTTTAGTCTCTAATTTAATAAATTTATATTTTAATACTAGCAAAAATCATGACTTGACTAGCATTTTGTTATTAGAAATAACTTAATGGATAATAATGGTAACAGCACTATAGCTACTGTGAGTGAATTAAAAGTGGAATTTCTTTAAGAAGTAACAGATGTTTATAATAAGGACGAGCAAAATGTTCTTCATAAAAATTAAAACTTTAACAACATTTTTACCAACACTCTTTGGAAATACATCTTTAAAAAATCATACTGAACTCCTAAACCTAATATTAGGAACATTCATAGCTGCATACATAGTTTAATGAAGGCTTTAAACCATTATTAGATATTTTGAATAATATTAGTTCGTACTTTGCTTTATATGTATACAACATAGAAAAATATTGCTTATTTTGATAATGATTATTTGAATGATTGATTTTGATTTGATTATTTGAATAATTACGGCAAAACATTATCTGAAAATCTTTTAATTCGGGCTTGGCAAACCTTTATGTATCAGTGAACCATTTTTTCTAAAGAAATGTTTAAAGAGGTTTAGACGTTCCGTCAAATAATTTTGATTCGTGATTATTGGGAAAATGATAAAAGTAAATACTAAACATTCAAACTATTTATTGACTACGAAGAAATACTTTTTGCTCTTTTTAGTAGTAAATGTTTTAGTTATTTGTGTAATTAAAATTAAAGTAACATTAATGGGACTTCTGTTTTTGCAGATTATATGACAAATAATTTAAATTAGGATTGTAAACTGTTACTGTTAGCAGAATGCACGCTGAATTGCCAATCGGTTTCAAGGCAAGTCTAGTTTTATTCATCTCTGAAAATAATGACAGGCATAGGTTGATGAAAATATGATTAAAATAACATAGCATTCTTCAAATATTTTGTGTTTGGAATCGAATTCCATGTTTCCAAAATTTCGTTATTGCCATTTTTGATTATATTGCTTGTTAATCTTTCTGTTTCAATCGACTCCAGCTTTTTCTACGTTTCAATAGATTTTTAAATCCATATTGAACTAGACTGTTAATAAATCAGTAACATTTCAAATTCTTCAATTTCTAGGCAATCGAAATGGGACAACCTCAATTTATCCATTTAAGTCACATACAAACTTTTTTGATCAATGACGTGCACAAAATATTGCGTCGCTTGCCATTGGTTCGACATCCTTCTTATAATTATTTGAACCCCTGAAAAATTTCAATATGTTAATAATATTTTGAAATCCTAATAAATACTCGTCTAAAGTATGGAATTTATTTCAGCTTTAGTTTTTTTTAATTAGTTTATAACCTTAATATGTTTGAAATGTTTGGAAATCTCTCTCGAAAAAGCGACATTGATCTAGGATTTTTGTAAAATTCTAATAATTTATATCAAAAATTAATCCTTTAGAAATCCATATTCAATAAACATAAAATAGTATTTATTAAGTGTATTTTTAAATAGCTTAAGCTAAAAAACTTAAACTAAAATCTAAAATGTTAAATTCACGACGAGAATTCTATGATAATTATATTCCATATAAACAATTTTTATACGAAAATCATTTGAGTAAATTCTCATTTTTAGCAGTTGATATAAATAATATCTTCCTACGCAGGTAATTATTTAAATGGGATCTCGTCAAAGAACAACGGAATAGCTAAAAATTCAATAGCTGGTTTCTTTTTAAAATTGTTCTGCATTTTCAAACAAACATTTTAAGTTAACTACCATAATTATAAGGTATTTAAGAAAAATTAGCTGAATTAATTATTTTAATATGAACTTCTGTGTTTTATCATGTATTAATATAACAATTTACCAATTATTGACCAAATTTAAAGTCGTGAACGTTTTTCTGTCCCAATTTGGAATTTTAATCATCATGATTGTGCATCGAATTGACATACATATTTTTTATTATTTGTAGTTTACATTTATAGATGTAATTTTTGCAGATGATTAGTTGGAAATAGCGACGCAATCTAAAAACAGCGTAATTTATTTTGATAGCAGAAAAAAAAAAGATCGAAAGGGTTGAAAGCCCCAATATAGCCAGAAAGTAATAAATGTGTAACATAGCACACTCAACTATTATTCAGCGAATGTCCAATCCCGTTTTTCATTGTTCAAAACAACTGCTCTTCTAGGAAATATTGATGAGAAACTTAGCAGAAAGATGAAAACATTTTCCTTATTTTGAAATATTTCCCAATTAATAAATACTTAAAGGAAAAGTTGAGTGTACAAGTTGTTCCTTGTTTTGTGCGATACTTTTTCCTCTTTTTTTTCTAAACATGGGAGATTCATAATTGTTATGTATCCTCTTATTACTAAAATCGTTTTTTACAGAAAAACATTATTTAATAAGAGCATGTTAGTAAAATGAAATGTAATTTCTGAATTTCTTCCTTTGAATGTAAATTAGAAAGGGATCATCTCAAGCGAATACTTATCTGAAATCATTACTTGTAAGGTTCGCTTCATTTTTACGGTGTTATATTATTTGCAGTGGGAAAAATCTTACAGATAATTTACACTTTTTAAGCGTATGTATTGTATGTACATATTTATGCTTTAAGTATGTGACATTTTGAAATGCCATGGATCATATATCACTCCTTTAAACGCTATTTTAAATTTTGAAAATTCTCTAGATGAAGCTTACTTACTAAGTATAAATTACTTTATTATTTTCCTTAAAGAGTTAAAATTTATTAAATTTTATTTAAAAATTTAGGCTGCTTTCTTCCCAACCCCATCCAACCTTGACATTCTCATACATTTCCACCTACAGAAGACTATTAACAACGTGTAGTCAAAAATGATGCTGTCAAATGTTTTTAATTGACAACAATCTATAAAAGTATCCTTTCTGGAAACTACATACTTTTTTTCATAATTTTCATTCTTATTCTGATAAACTAATTTTTACGTCACTATAAAAATTCATATTTTTAATGATGCCATTTTAAGTTCCATGCTATTTTTTCTATATTTTTATTTAATTTTTTATTTAATTTTAATTGCAGTCAAGATAAGTTACTAGCAAATAAACATAGTTAAATGCGTTCATTAGATGAATTAATGATGTTACAAATAATCAATCGGTTAAAACTTTTTATAACTTTCCGTAAGTGATCATGACTTATTTCAAAAATTTAAATAAAAATCAAGAAATACTTTAGTAAGAAAGAAATTAAAGTAATATAAAGGAAGAAATAAATTTAAAAAGATAATCATGAGATCCAACTTTACTTATAAATAATTGATATTTAATTAAAAACAAGGGCAATAAAAACTGCTGTTTGCAAGAAAACTATATAAAGGCGCCCCAAAATTAGGCAAGATTTAAATTTGCCATTATTTATGCAGTAAAGTGTTGGCAACTTTATTAAAAATACCATTTATCAGATAATAGTTTAGGGATAATAAAAAGGAACATTACTCGATAGAACAACGTGTTAACGCAAGATTTGAACTAAATAAAAGAACACAATTTTTTTTCTTTAAATTGTTATATTTTTATTGAATGGTAAAGTACTCAGGTTTGAGTTATATATGGAATAATACATAGGGCAAATAGCCTCCACAGGTTTCCAGGAACATCGAAATTTCTATGAACATTTTGCATAAATGTGGTTGATGTCATTGATGTAGCGTTGAATTTCCTCCTTCAATTCACTCGTTCCAATAGGCTTGTTGACATAGATATTTGACTTCAAATAATTTTATAAAAAGAAATCCAAAGGTGTTAAATCACACTATCTAAGGGGATAACTTTCAAATTTTCGAACTGCGACCATCAAACTTTCATCATTTTTGAACAATATTTCAAAAAAGACGTTGTTCTATAGCGTAAAGATTCATTTTCACTAATTTTAAAATATCAGCTGTCAATTTAATTTTTTAATAGTGTTGCCAACACTTTGCTGCACGAATGGTGGCAAATTCAAATCTTGCTTTAATTTGGCGATGCTCTTCATTTTAAAAAATGCAGCTTTTAAACAAATCTATACAAAATTAAAACAAAAGTGTTTTATAAAATAAAGCTGTTTTGTGGTCGATGGATATATAACATCTCATTTTAGTCATCTCTTTTCCCTACATAATATTTCTTCACAGTAAACTATGTTTCTATTTAATTCCTAAACTTATAGATGAATACATTTCTCATTAGAGTGTATTTTCAAAATTTGTAACTCTTATTCGAACAAGACGAAACATTTTGCCAAGCTTTACAATTGGCAATTAACCTTCTTTTTTGTTCGCGGTTTGAGGTGCAGGCTACTAAGGCAACTTTTAGCTCATGCATATGCTAATGAGAGCAACTGTTTGCAAGTTGAGTCCAACGCATCACTGACGTGACTGCTTTCAGTTTCTAAATGTCATGGCCGGAAAATTCATGATATCTTCTGTTATAAGAGGACCTAGAGCAGCTTCTGGCTGATGCTCTACAATAAAGAAAAATTTATTCTTATTTCCATTTCTTTTAAAAGTTATATTTGAGTTCTATTCTATAATGCGTAGTTTTTGAAAATGAGTGTGGAGGAGAGCATGAGATTCGAAACCGCGTAACTTCGTGTACGTTGGAATAGTGGCAATCGAAGTACCAATATATTTCCTTTTTAAGTAAATTCTTCCTCTTCTTAAATAAAATAAATTCATAATAAAATAATTAATTCTCATTCATATAAATTTGCCTCACCACACAAAATATAGAAATACGGATTTTGCTTGTTAAAAGTAATGAAAAAAAGCTTGTTTTATCTGCGTACGCATTATTCTCAAGCAGATAAAAATAATTATTAATAAAAAATCGAAATAATTGTTAAAAGCATATCTAAATTTTCCCCAAAGTAAACTTCAGTTTATTGAGAAAAAAATTTCTTTAAAAAAATGTATGTTGCTTACCTTATAGTATATCATATCAATTTTCATAGAGCCTCGATTAAAAATATTAATTTTTTCCTCCTAACTAAATTTTCATCGAATTCCTTTGGTGCACCGCCTTGGATTTCCGTCAATCCAAAATGAAGACAATGTGTGATTATATTTGGGCGAAGATAGACGTTTGTCAACTATTCATATTTCTTCTTCATTTACATATTCCATTTTAGCTTTCGTCTATACAAAATGTAGAGGAAGTATCGTAAATTTCAAAGAATTCATACTCGAGATTGGCGCGTATCTGCACGTTTTAGACCTCTCTCGGTTCTACAACGAAATTTTCGAAATTATGTCTGATTGTCTGTAAACATTATAATTTAAAAATCCTTTGATGTCGACTGGTGAAATTTAGTGCATGATACCAAGATTAAATTTATAGATTTCTATCAAATTTTGATCGAAAACATTCAGAAGAAATCTGTCTGCCTGGCAGTCCTAATCTGAATTAACATGATAGCTGTAAAACAAAAAGACCAAAATAGATAAAATTTCGTACACAGATTTGACATCTAAAGTGTAGATATGTATCAAATTTTAAAATCAAATCCATTAATCTGTCGGTTTATACTTTCACAAGCATTTAAACACGAAATCTCAAACATTCAGTGACTTAAATATATCAAATTTGGTATGATCTTCTTTCTACAATTGCAATTTTGTTTTCTATCGGTCGGAAAAAAAGAGGCACAAAATTAACAATATGTTTCAGTACTTCTCTGTTAACCATATCCCAGTGATTAATTGTCAAAGCATAGTATTTTACTTGGCTCTTTTGTAACTATTGTTTACCAATGATATACGGTCAGCCCTCCAACTGTGTATCCATCGATTTCCGCAGGTTGGCAGTCAGTCCATTTTCTGTTGCATCCCTCATTTTTCGTCATTTGAGAAGTGTTTATTTCTACAAATTGTTATTATACTATATTATTATCTAGAAACATATAATGTAAGTTGACGTTCTTAAAAAAATATTTGAGTTTATTTTCAAACAGTGCATCTAAATAGTGATTTTAAAGAATTATGCAGCCAGAAGGTTAATAATACTCAAATTCTTCTAATTTCAAACTTTCTTACTCTGCAGTCATATTGCGTCATAGTTCAATTGTGCTTGACTGTTTCTATTTCATAAATAGTCAATTCTAGACTAAAATGATACTTTTTATTTCCAATTTCATCTTAGGATAAGTATTTATGCCTTTAGCTTGAATTTTATAATTCTCAAATTAGTCCTACAATTTTCAGTGAATCATATTTCCTTCAGAATATATTTCTTGTTCCTTAAAAATTAATTTTAAATAATGTAATGGATAATTTAGAAAATATTTAATTTAAACGTTTTGAATACATCGAATAATAATTTAAAGGTAAGGAAATTTCGATATGTATTTATGGGCACTATTTAATTGATCAATTTTACTTTTAAAAACTGTACTCAAAACAAATTTGTACAATTATAATTCATGGTACGTCTTACATTCATCAACGTGATTCTAAAATATTTCTGTTAAAAAACATTTTTAAAGCGACTGCACAGCATAATATTAAATATAAATTATGATTACGACAATGATTTCTTCAAAATAAAGTGAATACTAAAATATATATATTATAAAAAATATTTTATAACTAAAATATTTTATATATATTGGCAATTTCGGCATTCATTTTATTGAGAAGAAATCATCATATATATATATATATATATATATATATATATTGGAAGCTAATTCCAAGTAGTTTCATTTATTTCATGAAGCCATTACCTAAAGTTCAATTTTTTTTTTTGTAAAGTTCACATCACAACTGCAAGTTCACACTTTTAGAGTGTTATACTTCAAATATTTTTGTTTTATTTTTTTAACTAAACATTCCACTCTGATTGCACATTACATATAGTAGAGTTTTTGAAAGAAGCAATCCTATTATTATTGTTTCGTCAAGGCGTCTAAAAAAGTTCTTAGAATTAAACTTGATCGAAGGGTTGGTTGCTTTTGATTTTATTTTATTTTTCCCCTTTGCTCAACACGAATGCGTACCCTGTAATTTACGCTTTTGGCCAGTAAGTTTATGGAATCGAGAGTTTTAAAAAATATTCTTACAAACAATCCTCGAGTTTTTTTTTTCTTTTTCTTTCTTTCTTTTTGCATTAGTCAGAAAGAAAAAAAAATTGAAATACAACGATGCGCATCATCTTTCAGCTGACCGCCAAACGCTCTGCTTCAACGCTTTCATTGTGCTCGGTAATTATTGGAAACTTGAAACTTTCTACAACAAAGAAAATAATTTGATTTATCACAGGCACAATACGGATTTTCTAAAAGGTTGTTTGTAGGTTTCAGGAGGATGCTTCTTTTCGATAATCTGTTAATTTTCTGTTTTGCGCCGCAAAGTGCCCTTCAAAAACCATTCAAGTAAGTCAAACTGCTTTTGAAGACTGTTCAGGCTCAAATATAAATAAACAACTTACTGAGAATTGTGCAAATAACAGGTGTTTAATGGCTCGTTTGGAGATGCAGAATGCTTATAGTTTCTCAGGTGAATTCTCTTTGAAGTATTTAAAAATAAAATGCGGTAACTAACATCTTTTTCATTTAAGCATACGTTCTTGTCATTGTAAAACGAAAAAATTGCTCAAAATAGGTATTTAAAATGACATTTATAGGTTATTTTTCTTTAAATAATTAGACAGGTGATGATTACATGATAAGACGTTCCTCTAAGCAAAATATTTCAATTACTTTTATTAGAAATAAAAAGTTTACCAAATTATTGCTATCCTTTACATTATTCAAAAAAAAATTTACTTGGTAATAATTTTAAGAGACAAATATTAATAAATAAGTATTTGTTTTGAATATGATATTGATAATACACATATTATATATATACAAGGTTCCACACAAGGTATGCAGCGTCTAACATTTACATATTCGGATAGATCACGTCAAAACGAGTATCTTGATGTATTTGTAACATTCTATACAGACTATAACGCTCTATTCGGTAACCCCACACGTTGTGCATCAAACTGCTTGTTTTGACGTGTTTTATCCGAAATTGTAAATATAAAAAGCTGTATACCTTTTTGGACTCCCTGTAATAAACTTCAAAATCTCTCCAGATTTTAAACTAATAATTAAGTATTAAATTGTTTTCTGGCATATTGTTAAACAAAAACATGCAAAAGCTATCTTAAATAATTTTTCAAAAATAATAATACCAAAAAAAAAAATTTGATTGAAGAAAAAAGCTGAAAAGTTTTAATATTTAATAAATAAAAAATAAAAATAGCGTGATTGTCATCATAAAAACTGAATCTTTTATTTTTTATAAATTTAATTCTACATAAATGAACAATGAAGATTTAAATAATGTAAGAATATTATTTCAAAGTCTTTGAATACCTTTACCATGCACTGAAAAACGACACGGAATAACTAATTATTGCATAAACACAAGTAATATAATTGTATAGATCTATCAGATAAACCTTCCCAGAATTTTTATTAATGTTTTTATGTTGAAAAAGTGCCCTTTTCTTCACTGGACACGGTCTATTCGCAACATACCTGCACAGATTCCATCTGGCCATCTCTCCTTGCTGTAGCTGTGGGGAAATAGGATCCCCAATTCACTATGCCACCGAATGCTTACTGACTCTCTCATGGCACATGAGAAAGCCAGAGCCACGTTTTGAGGAAGAATGGTACAGGAGGGTTGCATCGAACACCCATTCCCGCAGCAAGATCCACTCCATAATAAGCCATATCCATAAATACCAAGACCTCTTCAGGGTTATACAATAGCTGAGACCAAATCGCCAATCATAATCAGCCGAAAATATAACTTCAAAAGTGTAACTTATTTTTGTTCCCCCCATGTAATTATTACCTCACCAAAAAACTGAATGCAGTCGTGTAAGATTCGACACCAATGGGATTCTCTCTGGAGATACCTGGATGGTTTGTCGTCTCTATCTTTCTTTATTTTTTTTATCTCTTTCTTCCTTTTTTTCCCCCCTTCCATTTTGTGCCCTTCTAACCGGTTAGATAACTTAATGTTATAGGCATCGGGGGCGCAAGTTTTCGTTATGTTATATTGAAAAAGTGCCGATGTCTTTTAAATTCTGTACGAAAAGCAAGTAACTTGGTTTTAAGAACTAACAGCCCAAGTTTCATTGAGATTACCCTCCCTCAACATTTTTACGGATTTTTGTATTTTTTATTTTATAATTAAAAAAAATCATTTTAACGTTAAAAAGTAATTTTTTAAGAGTATTCAATTTACTAAATCATTTTCTATGGCAATATGCGAAAGAGAGAAATAAAGAATTCTTAATCATTTTATCGTCTTCCTTAGCAGCAAGGCAAGATAACACTTTAGGTAAATGGATATACTTACTGCCCCAGACAGCTAATTTTTATTTTTGATTAAATTAAGATCTAGTAAGTTTTATTTATTTCAAAATCATTGAATTCCAAGTTTTTTTTTAACCAAGAAATAAAGGTAAATAAATGATGATGAAAGCTGGAAGGCTTAATTAAATACTGCTAAATTTACGAGGATAAAAATTTCCATATCACTGTCAAGCACATCCGGTGAATATAACCTTTGATACTTAAATGCAAAAAAATGCTAAGAATAAGTAGCAACGAAAAAAGAATTCTCTAAAATACCGTTTTCTATTCGCTCACGTATATTTAAAATATGCCGCTATTTCCGTTTCATATTTTAAAAGTCTATAAATACAATTCATTCTGCTGATTTTATTTAGTTTCTCATTATTTAATAGTTATTTTCCAAAAGAATTTGAAATTATGCTCGGAAATATGAGCTTCCGAATAAAAGAATGTGAAATCATTGGTATTATGATTATTGAGGATAGACAGAATTCGATCAGGTAGAATAATTCAGTTGATGACTCACAGGAAATAAAAACAGCACTCAATCCCAAAAATTATTCATCTATAATTTTTTTATTCATACCATCATTATTTCCTTTTAATCTATACATTTCCTTAATATTTTCTCTGCAGACAATTTAATTTTCGTAGAACAGCTCATATAATAGTTCTGAATATCTAAAAATTTGCAAATAAAATATTTATAAAATTGTATTTTCAATGAACGAAAAAAATATTTTCATATAATTATCAAAAACTGGAAATATTTAAGGTTATTTTTTTATTAGAATCGTAATTAACAAACGAGTATTTTAAATTTCATGAATTTGTTACATTTCTATTTCGAAATAATCAGCAAATTATACATTATTATTATTATTATTATTATTATTTTCTATTGCACAAATAAAATAAATAAAAGTTGCCTCATTTAAAAGGTATAGATGGCGCCACTACTTATTAAATAATGGGTTATAAATTGAGCGTAGTACGTTCTTCAATTTATCTTACAACAATTTCATTTAATCGATTTTAATTTCATTGCTTTATGAACTAAATTGAGATTGAAATATCTAAATGCTGCAAATATTTGTTTATTGAAAAAGATTTTTTTAAATAAAAAAATGATATTTAATTAATTTCATTAAATTCATTATGTATGTATTTAAATCCCTTAATAATACACAACTTATATTAACTACATGTTTTAAAAGCAACATAGTTTTTTGACAATAAAGCGAAATGAAATGAAATTGAAGTATTAATTATGCCATTATTTCTTATTTCCATAACGCTGTGAGGAATAGGGAGGAGAAGAAAAAGAAATTATTCTTCAGTCTATAATAACAGTTGTGAAAGTATTGTTAATTAAACACTAGAAACTACCTAGATTATCTCGAAATTTTCACTATTATTTTTTTTTTTACTTTATTCTCTCAAAAATAATTACATTTATGGATCAGTTCTAGCATTGATTATTCTCTTCTATCTCTAATGGAGGGGGATCAATTTTCAAAACAGAATGTGAATAATTTTGAAGGCGAAGGTGAAGAAGTGTTTTCACCCACCTAACTTCATTTTTGTAAGTAATACGTACCGCCATCTATTATTCACTTAGCATACTAAAAACCTATTTTATTCTCGGGCTCGTCAGTGTATTCAAGTTATTTTTGTGCTTCTTCCGTTTTTCTGCCATCCAACTTCAGTCTTAACAGTTTCCAACTTTTCAAAAAACTTCCATACAACTTTTTTTTAAAAAGTATCTAAGAAAATTTGTAAAATAATGGAGGAAAAACTAAATGGTGTTATTTTAATATTATAAAATTATATTGTGGGAATTAGAGTTGGCTCAGGATAGAACCTGGGACCTTTGGGTTTGTAAGCCAGTAACATACCACAGGACAAAAGCATGCTCATCTCCCGTAGATGTTATCTGTCTTATTAAGATATCACCACAGACTCACCCACCAGTGAGTTAGACGAACGATATGCGTTGTTGTTGTTGAGTGGTGATGAATTGGTTTGCTGAATGAGAGGTTGCTGTGTGTCTAATGCGCCGTACCCATGTTTGTTTGGCGAGCGTAGAGCTTTTTAGTTACGCCAAGCGTTATGGCAAGCGTGGTGAATTGTTGCGTCAAGTGAGTCTGACGACTTTGGTTGCGGGTAGATGGCGCCACACATCAGTTGCTTGAAGGTTCATCACGTCCGAGGTCACCATTGTGGAAATTGAAATGTGCTCAGAATAGAACCTGGGACCTTTGGGTTTGTAAGCCAGTAACATACCACAGGACAAAAGCATGCTCATCTCCCGTAGATGTTATCTGTCTTATTAAGATATCACCACAATATAACGCGATTCTACAAAGCACAGTATACTTATCTGTATTATAATTGGTGTGTATTCTTCACGTATTTTCAATATGTTTAGCTTCATGCATTAAAATGTCTGCTCAAAGTTCAGTCTCACAATTTCTTGGTTTTGTCCCAGAAAAATTATCAAACAGGTACCTGAGGCAATTGATTAGGAATTTTGTAACTGATGTGGGAGCGAAGAATGTTTGCTTTATTTTCAGATTAATTTAATTTTGGGCTTTTATTATATATACATACATCGTTTGAATTCAGAATTTATTTTTTAGATTTTTTTCCCCCGTGATTCCTAATTCACTTACAGATTGGTGTGATTCAAATTTTCACACAGCTTGACGATTACATCAGAATAAAACGGTTCCGGCGAATTTCAAATCGCAGTATTCAAGCAGCATTAAAAATATATTGCAAATTTCCTTGCAATTTCCTTTAAAATTATTTTTTTTTTTTTATTTTTACTCGAGGAATGGAAACGAATTGCACTGAAGGCTATCCATTGTTAAATTATTTTTTTTTTTATTTTAAATCTTTTATCTAAAAATTTTTTTATCTTTTCTTTTATATAGCAATAAATTTGAATAATTTTTAAAAATCTAGTTCTGGAAATTGAAGAGAGATAAGCTGGGCTAGGAGTGGAAAATTTGCATCGCCTATTATCTTCTGCAGGCTTAATCCGCCTCTGGTTCCTTTCCACAGATAGCATATTTATTAAGAAATAAAGTGGGGATAAGTTTTTTTGTTGTAATCAATTTCAAAATAAATTACAGTTTTTCACTATTAGTGTACTTTTAAAAGTATGAAAAATTTCTATAAAACATATATATCCATGGAATAATTCAGTAAAACTCAAGAAATTAAAAATATATATATGAAAAAATAAGTATTTGAAAAACAAGCTATATATTTTTTGTTGCATAGAAACGATGAAAAATTTATAGGAGAGAATATTTACGATTGGCAAAAGTAGTTTAAAATTAGAGAGAGATTTTGGGTTAAATAGAAATAATGAAATTTTGTAGGATCTTCCTTCAAATTTTTCCAAATGAAAATAAATATCTTGGCAGGAAAGATTTTATTTAAGTGTGCTACAAAGCTATTTTTAATAAATTTCCATAAAGTTACCATTAATTAACTCTTAATTTTCTTATTATTTTCTAATCGCTGAAATGAAACAAAAGATTTAATTTTTCGATATGAAATATAATTGCAAAAAGTATTTCCTTCTGAAAAAAGGGTCATGATTGAAAAAGAGTTTTTAAAAAGTGTATTTTTACTAAAACCTTAATTTGATCTAATATTAGGTATAAATTTTATTTAGAATGCAAATTATTTAATGATAGATCTCAATTTTGAAAAAAAATTGTTTTGATGTAAAATTTCTAATCAAATCTTTTAAAAATATAGTAATTGATATTATAAAGTAACTTAAATATTTTTCATTCTTTTATTTTAAGATATTAACTTCTTAACATGTTTTTTCTTAAAAAATTATTATAGAATTCTGTTCCCTAAAACTGGTATGAAAAACTTGAACTGAAAAGATAAAAAATATGTTTTTTATACACCAAATTATAATGCAAGAAGGAATAGGATTGTTCAGAAGGGGTCAAAATATAAAAAATATCTGTCATTATTGCTGAGGAGCTCATCCATAAATGTAATTATTTCAAAACTTCGAAATAAATCTACAAATTTTCCCAAACTTGCAAAAAATGAATAAGAGCATCATTTCTAACAATGGAAATGAAGCAGCGATATTTATTATTTATTTTATTATTTTTTTTTTTCAAATTTTGTTACAACAAGGAAAATCATTAAAGCAAAATATACTGAAAGGCATAAGTAAAAGAATTGCAAAAAATTGTGTTAAAAGTTGCAAGGACACTGAATTGATAACATAGAAAAAATAATTTTCCATCTATAAGATGGTGAAAAATCAATCTCATGCGATAATATTTTCCGAAAATTGCGCAGAAAAACGCTGAAGTTTTGCTTGATTCATGAGGAAATAAATTATAAAAAGGACATAGAAAGCGGCACATCTCACTCCTCAAATCATGCTTGAGAGTGATATATTTAGGTCTAAAAAATTTTCTGTATAGAAACAAAAGACCCACATTCACTTACGCGGACAGATTCGCTTTCATTATTATTATTAGTTATTCCAGAATGAATTTTTTATACGTCCTAAGACGAAACTATATACCACTGAGATTCTGAGGAACTGTGCAGCACTAGATCCATGATTGAGTTGCATAGCACAAGAATTATGATTAGTATTTCTTATTCTCAAATAGCATCTAATTCTTCAGTTGCTAAAACATCACACATTGATTTTCTTATATCTCTCCCCCTTCCCTGCTCATCATCTTGAAGGACATTTAGCACCTCCTTCTCACAGTTTGACCTCTCATTACGATACAATCTTTGTCTTTCGTTTTGTAATAAATAAATAAATGGAATAAACTTCAGATGAAGAGAAGGATGAAAAGAAAAGTGCATGATATGAATATTTGAAGCATAAGAAAAAAATCCTTATTAACTTTAGATTAGAGCACTCTCAAACTGCCCGTGTAATTTATGTGGCATGGGATAGGTAAAGTGTAACACTTAAAGAGCATATAAAGTATTTCTCCCGATACATCAACTCTTTATTCCAGAAGTAGGGCTGAAAATAAATTCGAACATGGAAATAATTACTCTAGATATATCTATAACGCTCAATGATGTTTTACTGAGGGATCGGGATGAGATGATTTCCTGCCTTTTCATGTTTTTAATCGTACCTTCAAAATAACATGAGGTTCAAGATCACACGAAGATATTGTAAGTCATACCTACATAGAACTAATTCCAAGATTCACTGTTGGTAAAAAGTGGCCGGATTTTCTAGACATTCTTCAAATCTATAAAAGCCAGACAGTCTGAAAATGCAACTTCTAATTAATCAAACAAGTTGACTTGTAACCACTGTTTGGGAAACAGACTCAGCAACTCTGGCGCCTCTTGACAGAATTAGCGGTAGAATAAAAAGATACTTTATTGTCACTCAGCCATAAATGCTAGTAACATGGAATTTTCTTCCAAGACTTTTGATCTCATGAATTTTGGAAATGATTGTTGGTAAGATGTTATCGAATGTTCCCTGACATAATGATTGTTGTTGTTTTCTGGCAAGTATGCTTTTTAACAACAGTTTCACTGTATTAATCAGCTTTGGCTTCCCTCCATTATTGTGTTTTGAAGTCGCCATCTTACAGTTTGCCATGCACGCGCCATTCTGGCTGATGTCGTATTCTTTGTACATCCTAAAAGGTTTACTAATTTCGACACTGAGGCTCCAGTTTAACGCGTTTTAACAATCGTGAATTTCACACTGTATGCCATGTCTGAAATTTCTACGTCACTCACAGACTACGAAACACAAATACAATATCCGTGGCAACTGTTGAGAAACAGATGCATTCTTTTTCATGGTTACTAAGTGGTAAATTTCTGTGTCGGGTAGCACTACGGCAAGTGGGAAATGTGACAAATATTTTCACAGGTGTTTCGACTGTACCCCATTTATACCCGAATCGTGGACACTTAAAATAAAAGTAACCTTTTTCTTATTTTGTGAAACAAGTTCTAATTTCGCTGTCCTTGTAAACAGAAGACTGAAAGCTTGGCTACTAAGAAAGGCGAGATACTAGAGGAAAAGAGAATCGAAACGAAGAAAAATGAAATGATTTTTTGATTAATTCCATTGCTGAATTATATACAAGGTTTTGTTAATCCCCTAAAGTATTCATCTTTTACACGAAAATAATATTCATCTAACTATAACTTTTAATTTATTTTTATTCTCTTTTTTAAAGGTGGCAGGTTCCATGTTTGTAAAAACGGATTAATTTAATCGATTATTCAATTTTTTTACTTATTAGAAGTTTGAAATGATGAGCACTTTTAAGTTCTTAGTGACAATACATATAATACTTTCTGAAGTCAATTGTCAGTTTATTGATTAACTTAATTAAATTTTGGATCCCATATCAGTGGTGCCACCAAGTGGTGAATTCGAGAATAGAATTAGATTTGATAATAATCAATTATAAATTAAAGTTTAAGAAATAGAGATAAATAGAAGAAAATACAGATATTTCTATTTTTTATAAAATTTATGAAATGTGCTTTTAAATTATATTTTTATAAAATTTATTTCAAATCGATCAAAACGATAAATCCTAATTGTTATGTTTATGAATGGTAACATTTTATTGGGCTTTTAATTAACAATTTCTTTCCATGGAAATACAATTAAGATTTTACCTCCGTAAAAATTTTCTATCTAGAATAAGGGACATACAGTACAACAATTTTTAAAAAAGCTAATTTTGTACGAAAGATTAAAACTGAAAAAGATCTTTCATATACGTAATTTAGTTTTATATATTTTATGAAATTTATGAGTTTTTTTAATATAGTCTCATATTAATTCGTAAATTGGTCGATGATTATCTTTCAATTTAAATTTCCCATTAAGTAACCTGTGGACAAGAGCAAGTTGAAGATAAACTGCAAGAATTGACTAGATAATCTTAAGTGTATTCAGCTTTATGTTTTTTTTCCAACTCTTTATAATTTGAAAATAATTTACAAACATTTATAAACCGTTTTTATTATGTTCTGATTCACAAATTTATGTAATATTCTCGTAAAATAAAGAAACCGTTTTATATTGCCCCATTCTGCGATTTTTGAAAATTAGTTTGTTGGGTATTTATTTCCATTTCTAGTGAAAAGAAATAGTGGATTCTTTAGAATACGTGAGGTAAATAAAAAATTAATCATGATTTTGTTTCTTTAATTTATTTGATAGTACAAATTATAGTAGCTTAAATATGTATAGAATCAGGAATTAATGTCGGAATTTTTAAATAGAATTCCGCATGCCAATTTTCTAAGCTGTTTGTCAAGTCCAAGAAAAATGGCATGCAGAAAGCTTAAAATCCGAATTTCTGGTAAAAATTCGAATTACTTTTTGACATCATGAAAGATTCAACAAAACTTTAAAATATGTGTTGCAATAACAAAAATAGCATCCAAATTTGTTAAAAGTAAATTCGTGACAATTTCAGTGATCAGAAGCAGTGTTTTTCTGATACCCCCATTTCGTTTGTACTGTTTTTATTAATATAGTAAAGAAATTTAAATATGCATTCTGAATGTCATTTTTTCTATCGATTAAAACAAAAATTTGATACAAAATTTACATAGAAAGTTTTATTTTCATTGGGTTTTTGAGTGATCATCCTTACATGTATACGAAATACAGAAAAATAGGCTGTCTATCTCTTAACAGATTTGGTTCGTAATTTGATAGGAATCTGCATTTATGGATTTGTATATTACGCTACATGGGCGAGCAAGTATTGTCTATCTAGCTCTTTACATTTCGCAGTTACCTTGTTTAATTGCACATGTATATGCAGATAATTGTCCGGCGAGTAAATTCCATTCAAAATTTGATAGAAATGTACAAATTTCGTGCAAAATTCAGTGACCGATTTCAGCTATCTGATTCAGAGCGTATAAAAGTTATGCTCTCAGAGAAACAAGCATAATTCCAAATGTGGTTTTCGAACTTCGGAGTTCCGCAACATGGATATTTGTCAAAATCTCGAGTACGAAAGTTTTGAAGATTGTAATTTTTTTATATTAGTTTGCATACGAGAAATAAGAAAAAAAATCGGTTATTATTTTTATTCATTCACATTTTATTCACAAAATGAATATAACTGCAACTGCTTGTGTAACCATGGATACCAAGTATGTAAGTGAAATTTAGAATAATCCTATTATTACCATCTTTTCATTTTTTTAGAATCTAGCACTTTGAAGAAAACTAAAAAAAATGAAAAATAAGATGTATTATCTTTAATCTCATCATTGGCATATTCCTCGTTCACCATTAGACTGTATGAAGGTAAATGATAAATCAAACATTACAAAATACAAAACAAACATAGATAGGAATAAACGTGTTTTAAAAACTGCCATTTTGGAATAAACGTTGAAAACAAAGCATGTGATATATCTCTGTTGAAGAAAATATTAGTGGTTTCTGAACGTTACTATTGTTTTTCAGGTTTATTTTAAAGAAAGGGAAAAATGGAAAAGAAAATAATCTGACTTACTTACACGATTGTTTAAAACCGTTAAAATGACCAAATATTTTCATTCCAAATTTATTCTGAAAATAAATATTTATGCAAATCTGATATATATTAAGGACACAAACGGGACTTTAGTTTTCTAGAAGAATATTTGACCTTGAAGAGTTAATTCAAATTCCTGCTGCATTGAGGTGGCAAAGTTTTGGTGTTATAAACAAATGAATTATACATGACAAATGAAACTTGTAAGTGTGAAAAGAAAATAATAAAACTAATAAAATATTCTTGATTTATTGACACCACCAAAATTATTTAACATTTTTTTCCTCAAAAATATCTAATTTGTAGCTTCGTTAAGGATTTGTTTATTAAATAGAATACTGAATAATTTCTTTTTAACTTGTTTGTGCATGCCTACCAAAGTTTGAGCATTTTAAAACATTGATATATCCATGTTTTCGTTTACTTGTCTGTGAATAAATCATTTGACTATTTTTTAAATAATCATATATTTCTAAACTTAAATTTTTTTTTCTCATGAATATTGTTAGTTTAGAAATGCTGTGGATTATATAAATTTACATTAAAATATGACTGAGGACACAACAATGGAAATAACAATAATTGATTGCTTCCGTATTTCATTTATGAGATAAATGTGCGATTATCTGAAACTGATTGAACTGTAAATTAAATTTTATGTTAATAATCGAAAAATTGCAGTATTAAAATTGAATTATTCAGGTTCCTTGAAACCTTGCTGAAAACTCATGATTATGAATCAAGTTTGTCAAGAAAACTAAGACCGATATAAAACTTAGCATTATCAACTTGAATTAGATGTGTGAAGGTCTTAGTGCCTAGGTACTTCTACTCAGTTTGTTGAGGAGAAAAAAAATAGAAATTATATGATATTAGTGTGCTAGGTGGGGGTAAAGGAATTATTTATTTGAGCTTAAGATATAAAAGTTCGATTCAAATTTTGGTGGAAGCTAAGGAGGATTAATTGACAAAGCCCATTTAGTAGTAGAATAAGAAAAAAAATTTTTACATTGCAATGGGCAAAGTTCATTTGTTCTTGCATTGCAGGAGTTTCATAAGCTTAGAGTTGGTTAAAAAATTTCTTGAAAGTTCTTTAATGAAATCATCGAGCTTTGGAATTTTAGGATCTCTGTGTAGAATACAACAGGCCACAAGTTAATAGCAGGTTTAATAAAATGCAATTTACTTTGTATTTCTCCATCCTAGGAATCTTGCCAAATAGAAAATATATACTTATCATATGTCACAAATAAATCAGTGTGAGTGCATGGTCGTTATCGAATATGTAGGTCCCCCTTCGCAGCACAATCAGCCTTTTCATTGCCTACTATACCTACATGATTAGGTATCCAGCAGAAAAGTATGCTGAATCCTTTTGCTTGAAGAATTTTTAAGCGATAATAAATATCGATTGCAACAGGATGTTTGCATTTTGAAAAATGACTCAATGTCTTTAAGGCACTCATGTTATCTGAATAAATGCAATAAAGGCGCTCTTCAAAAAGAGAAATCTTTTCAAGGGCTAACAAAATTGTAAATAATTCAGAAGTTAAAACAGAACACGGATTGTGCAGGCGGTAAATATGATTTTCAGTTGAAAAAACAACACCTCATCCAACAATTTGTGTCGATTTTGATCAATCAGTGTAAATTTGCGGATAGGACGAAAATCGATGTTGATGATAACTAAATAATTGTTGGAAAATAACCGACGAAGTAGTAGTTTTATCAAAATTTAAAAATGGATTAAAATATGAAAAGTCAGGATGGTCCCAAGGTGAAAAAGATAAAAGATTAACTGGATATATTTCAATATTCTTCAGATTCAAAGCTTGAATATCAGTTTTAATCCTCACATGAAAGGGAAGGATATTATGTGAAAGAGCATTATAAAGTCTACGAAGACTTATAGGCACATTGATATTTCGAACTGGGTGATTTGGAAGAGATGAAATGCGAAAGAAGTATCGAACAGACAACTTTCTCCGCCGTAAGTGTAGAGGTAATTGATGGCATATTACATATAAACTTTGCACGGGAGAAGTCCTAAATGTTCCGGAACAAATCCGCAATGCAGAGTGGTGTAATGTATCAAGTTTTCGCAAAATATTTGGGCCAGCAGAGCCATAAACTTCACAACCATAATCGATGCGTGATAGTATTAGGGCTTGATAAATGCGAAGCAATGAAACGCGATCCGCTCCCCAAGATGTGTTAGAAAGAACTCTGAGAATATTGAGTGTTCTTTCACATCTCTTCCGTAAATGAAGGACATGCGAAAGTAAAGTGAGTTTTCGATCAAAAGTAACTCCTAAAGAGCGAGTCTCTTCAACAACAAGGATAGCTATATTATTGATATAGACTACAGGATCTGGATGAAGACTTCGCTTTCTGCAGAAATGAATGCAGCAGCTTTTTACAGGAGAAAGTGTGTATCCATTCATGTCATACTAGGCTACAAGTTTATTAATAGCAGCTTGTAACCGTCTCTCAATTAAAGGTATATCTGACCCTTGGCAGGATATTTGTAAATCGTCCACAAAAAAAGTACCAGTAACTTTGTAGAACTCTGAGAATTTGACTAAAATAAAGAATAAACGACGTAACACTTAACACGCTTGCCTGAGGAACGCCCTCCTGTTGAATAAAAGGACTTGAAAGATGATTACTGACTTTAACACGGAAAAGGCGATAAGATAAAAAGTTCTTTATAAAAATAGGTAAATTTCCCTTAAAATGAAATTCAGATAAATTGTGAAGGATTCCATATACGCCTTAGCAACGTCGAAAAAAACTCCAATAAGATGACTGCGGCTCACAAAAGCATTACGAATGTTAGTTTCTAGGTGAATTAGATTATGAACAGTACATCTGCTTTTGCGAAAGCCACTTAGAAGTGGAGGAATCTATTCATTTTTTTTTTCTAATTCATATAAAAGTCTAGTTTAGCAGTTTGAAAGTTCTAAAAGTTTGCAGAGGCAACTTGTCAAAGCAATTGGTCTATAGTTCTGAGGATTACTGGGATCTTTTCCTGGTCTCAGCAGTGGTGTCACAATTGCTTCCTGCCACTGGGACGGAAATGTCTGCTCATTCCAGATTTTATTAAACAAGCAAAGGACGTTTGCCAGAGAATCTTTATCCAGATGACAGAGCTTACTGTATGTAATACCATCTGGTCCGAGACTAGTGCCATGAACATGCGATAAAGAACGTTTTAATTCGTGCATCTGAAAGGCACAATTATATGGCAAAAAAAGCGCGTTTTGAACTGAAGAGGCACCTGTTCAGCGTGATTCTTACTCGTAAGAAAAGTCTGACTTTATGAATTTACACTTGAAACTTTCGCAAATGATTGCCCAATAACATTAGCAACATCGATTGGAGTTTCGATTCTTGTGTTTAAGATAGGAAACGGAGACTCGTGATATATCCCACTAGCTGCTTTGTTTTTCTCCAAAGATGTGCACTTTTTGTAGAATAATTGATGGAAGAAACGAAGCAAATCCAAGATTCCCTCTGTCTACGACGACGTATGCAGCGTGCAGTTGCCCGTGCTCTTTTGAAGGCCATAGGATTTTCCGTTGTAGGATACCTACGAAAAATTCCCCATAATTTTCTCTGAGTCTTGTAAGCTTAGCGACACTGATCATCCCACCACGGCCGACGATATCACTAGGGATGGGATGAATTTTTTGGAATGGTAGCACAGCAACGGTAATATTTTCACTATTGACCATTCTACCTTTAACCACAGTAAGATGTGTAAAAGTTTTCCAGTCTGCCTTTTGGAATAGGTATCGCTGAGGACGTTGCTTCCTACAGGTACTGTCAGCTTGGGAGACTATGACTGGAAAGTGATCCCTATTATAGAGGTCACATCCGACACTAAAATTTTAAAATGGTAAAAGTGAAGGAGAGCTAATAACTAGGTCAATACTGTGAACACTATGAGTAGGTTCATGGAAAAAAGTTTTTTTTCCTTCGTTATTGAGGAGACAAAGACAGTTTTTGGAAATAAATTGTTCTATTTGTCATCCTAGATGATTCAAACTATTTGAACCCCATATTCTGTAGAGATTCGATAAGATCTGAAAATATGTCATATTACACTTGTCTGACTAACGTTAAATGTTAACTGGATCTGATCTTGCTCTATACTTTGAATATTCACTTTAATTCAAAGCTACCGAACGTACAAAACAATAATATTAAATATTTATATATACATATGTAAGAATAAATATGTGTATTCTTTTATACAGCACATAGAATACAAAAAATGCAGATTTATAATAGAAATATTGAGATAAGTATTTTTTGAGCCATAAATAGAGCAGTGGTATTTATTTGTAAACTAATAACTATCTGAAATTGCCCTATTATTTTTGGATTTTTGATCGATTTGAAATAAGGAACTTCAACAAGCACTGTCTTGAAATAATATTTAGGTAAACCCTAAATATCATGTATGAGAATAATTACTGAGACGAATTTAATTAAGCTAATATTTTCTTCTTCGATTTTCATTGAACTTAAAGACGACAGTTTTCAAATCAAAAGTAATTGAAGTGTTCTAGTGATTTAGTACTGTGTTTTTGTAATTTTAAATTCTACTTGCAATGACTTCAAGAATTTCCCAAAATCTTAACATGTATGAGAAAAGTAAGCTATATAAAAAGAGGAAATATTACAGAATTCGAGTAAAAAGATTAGAATGGATATTTTTGTATGAAATTGGAAGATCAATATAAGTTAAGTCGTTGCTAATGCAGTAGCCGCCCACTGTAATCAACACGGATGCAACCATCAATCTGAACAGGTCTCCCATATCTAAATATAAACAAACTCCGCTGATTCTAGTGATCAAAAGTTTGTGTTGAGGAATTTCGATGGTCGTACAGGAAAGTCTTAAGTCTAAGGTAAATCTAAGGAGAAAGAAACCATACAGATAATTTCCTCCTTTGAACCTATATATCTCCCACTACTCTCTGTAGTATATTGCGTCCTTCCACTCAGTGAATTAACGATTGTGACCCAAAAACATGATCAATTTTCACGATGAGCAAACATTACGGGTTGAGCATGAAAGAAAAATAGATCTTCTATAAAAGTATGATCATATACCCATACTTTTTTTTTGTAAGATGGCAGGTAGCTGCTGTTTTGTTGAAAATTTCCTTACTGCTGTTTAATTCATTACTGAAATTCAGAAGTAATACTGAATCCGTAATCCAGAAGAAATTCTATCTGACTCATAAACGAAAGCGATATAAAAAGGATGGTGACGGAAACCATCCTTCCCCTTCAACATGAGTTGAAGGAATAATTTGACCAAGGGAAATAGAAAAAAGGAAGGACGTGATTCATCAGAGTAGCAAAGACTTAAAGATCATTCCAGTAGCTTATTAAATTTTTTTCAAGAAAGTGTTCATTTAAACGATTTATTCAATGAATGCTTTGTAACTCAAAAAATATACTAATAGGCGTAATATTTTAAGGAAAGTTTAAAATATAAAATATGTATGAATGTTTCTCAATTTTGTATATTACGTTAGTTTTTATGATAAAAACGGATGATTTCATGCTGTCTGTTTTTTCCCTCTTCTTTTTATTCCTATAGAACAGAAGTATAAAATATTCGGTTAAATTAACTTTAAATGATCAATCAATATAAGTAAAGTCTAATGTAGCATGTTCTATTTATGCAGCACAATTGAATTGATAAACAGGATAAAAAAATCTTCCGATTTCAAACTCGCATACCATTAAAATATTCCCATTTAAAAAATAATAATTTTAAAATCATGGCTTTATTATATTTAAACGCTTAGTACGAAAGCAATTATTAGACAGTTTTACAAAAGTTCAGAAATTTAATAAAATGATTTACATCAATTAAAAGGGCACACTAAAAAGACGATGTATATCGTTCATAGAACACATAAGTTCAGAAATTTAATAAAATGATTTTAATCAATTAAAATGGCACACTAAAAAGACGATGTATATCGTTCATAGAACTACGATTCATAATTTAAAAATTCTTTTATTTATATTATAGAAAAGACTGAGGTTACTGACAAAGTTTTTGAAACGCTTGTTGAAAGAAAGATATTGTTTTAAATGCATGCAAGAGCAATTTCTACAAATACATACAAACAAACAAAAAAAAATGAAAGAAACTTTTTTTTCCTTTCTGTTTGCCCAAATATCTAGAAACTTAAAGCATAAGCAGTGAAGCAAAAATTGCAACTGCTATGGGAAAAAATCCGAAAAAGTTAGACTAAGAGATAAATAAGAGAGGAGCGACATTTTAGCAATTCCAAGAATTTTAAATATAAAATGACTTTGGAAGATATTGTTTTTGAAAATGAAGAATTGAAGATTGAGAAGAAGAAAATGAAGATTGATCCAAACTTAATCATAGATGCGCTATATTCTGATTTGAATTAATTTGCAAAAAATTTAATTCATGCATACAATATGAATCAGCATCGCTTATTGAAAGCAGAAACCCATTAAAATATAAATCGAATTTAAATGAAGCAAAAGAGTTATGTTAGTGCTTTTTGACTTTTTCGAAATGTTTATTAGTGAAATTAAAATACATTCCTACAAGGCCATAATGGTAAAAATAAAACTGTCAGTTAATGCGATGCTGTTATAAAACAGTAATAAATCATGCTTTTGCATTTCATGATTTAAGACATTATAAACGGCTTATGACAAAGTTATTAATAATCCATTCCTTGTAACAATGAGTTTTTCTTAAACTGAATAACATGAAGCAGAAAGCATTAAAGTGACGAATTATAAGAGTCGCGAAATTTTTTATAGGATATTTTATTCCACTCTGTTCATCAACTTATACAGTCCACATCGACAGAAATAGCTAAGAAAATAATTAGACCGAATTTTTACTTCATTTCATTACAGTCATAGCTATATTTTTCTGGCTCAACTAAGATCGCAAATGAAAAAATATAGTGGACTTTATTTATGTTTGCAAAAAAAAAAAAAAAAGTGTTTTTAAATTTTATATACTACCATGATTTGGAATTTAAATTAATTTGAGAGAATTGTAATTTATTTATAGCTATTGAAATTGCACATAGTATAATATACTTCGTAGCATCTGAAATGAATACTATCGTTTATGTAGAATGCATTAATAATTCGTTCGTCATGAAAATATTCATGTTAATAAAGTTGTATTCATTATCTCTTTTTTTACATCTTAGAAAAAATGCACACGTATTTTAGATGTAACAGAGTTATGATAAGGTAAGCATAATTATTCGAATAAAAATCTTACTCGCGGATGTTATTCTTGTCGTCCTAAAAACATGTAAATACAAAGCAATAATTTATATAGTATTTCTTTCCCTTTTTTCTTTTTAATTTTTACTCATATAACTCAATAAAATTAATTCGCGAGACCACAGAGTCATATGACAAAATGTATTTAACTTCACTTTTCATGTTATTTTGTAATGACTAGTTCTGAAAGATGAGTTTAGATTTCCAAAATTTGCTTAATATATTTGTAGAATATTGTATAAACATGAATTTATTCATTTTAGTCATTTTTTATTTATTCCAGTTTGCTATTACTCAAACTTTGAATCAAGCACAGCCTCAGTTGAAAACACAAAGATATTATTCGTGTTTAACTCTGTTGATGGTGACAACTTAATCCATGTTTAAAACATTATTATTTCAATGCCTTTCGTTAGATCTGAATTTGTCACATCTTGATTTGTCTTGTTTTTATTTGTATTTCTTTTTTGAACTGTGCAAAACAGTTCATATAATGGTGCAAAAAACATTTTGCATCAAATAAAAATTATGAAAATAAGAAAAGATATATTCTCAAAACATTTCCCTATACCTGTGCCTTTTAGGAACCGAATTTCTATCGCATTTAATAATGTGAGTTATTTTTTAAATATCTGTCAGCAAGTAGAATATTAAATATCGGTAATATATAGCATCAAACAAACTATTACACAAATCTATTCATTTACATTATAATTTATAAAAATATAAAAATTATTTTTACTATTTTAATAATACATTTTGTGTCTAATTTTTGAAATAATCGAATAGCGTAGTATAATATAACTATTCTCTATCATTCATTTTATTATAAATACTCAAACGCCCAATTTGCCAACAATATGAGCGCTAATTTACAACAAACCTCGCAATTTCGAAGTATTTAATTAGAACATCTATTTTTGTTTCTAAACCATTTCAAAGGGAAAATATTGATCCTTGACATCAAGTTTAATATGTATCTGGCCCATATATATAATGGATCTCATTGTGGAAATGGGTTTCGGACCAAGTCTTTTACAACTCAAAACAGTTGCACATTTTTTTTATACAGAGAAAGAAAAGAAGGTTCCTAGGTAAGACAATTGGTTAGGTACCTTCTTTTGAATAAGTGCCATTCAAAATTTGGTAAAGATTTAAAGACATAATTTCAAAAATATGTTTTACGATTTCTAAGAGGCCTGAAAAGTGGAAATTCATGAAAATAGATTTCAAGTTTTCAATATTTTCTCACCCTTGACAAGAAAGTAACAATTAGTACAGGTAGCAAAAAGGAACGAAATGATAAAAGTACTTTCTTACTGATATTCATGTAGCGAATATATACGGGGATATTTTTACAGATATACATGGGAATATTTTTGAAATAACTGCAAAATATATAATTTTGTCGAGAAAGAATTTTATTAGCATATACACATTCGAGATTTATTCATAAACGTAAAAAAAGAGGTAGACTGACACTTTTTTTTTTCTTTTTTCTTTTGGCCGAAAAATATTTTCTACGTTTATTCATTTCTTGATAAAAATTTCGGAAAAGGTTTAATCGGTCAGTGTTAATTAAAATGCACACGACTTAATAGATTTTAAGTAATCAGTTTTGATTAGAAGCTCAATTATTTCAAAAATTCTTTTTCGGCGTGCATTATTATTCTTTGTTCAAAGAAATTTATTAGGGTAAATTATTAGGGTTTATTAGGTATTATTAGGATTTATTAGGTATCTTCAGCATTTTAACACGCGAAAATAATTTCCATTTTGTAAGTGAAATTGATGAGGCATTTCGTGGCTCAAACTATTAAATCTAATGTTGTAAATATTTTGAATTATATTTTATTTACAAAAAATAAATAAATAAAAATAGCAGCTCTTTCTGTACCATTTTTCTATCGTAATGCAATTATTTTCATTGAAAGAAATAGGTTTGATTTGAAAATAAAAAGCAATCAAAGAGTACTGTATATCTGATTACATGAAATAAACAAAACGAAATGTTAACACTAAAATAAATAAAAGAAGTGTTAACACAGTTGTTCGTAGCGAAGCACCGAAGGCTTGACAAACAATCTCACTGTGTGAAGTAGCATCAACAAAAAATTAGTTTTATCTTTACCAAACGATAACAAAAAAGGACATCTGTGAGAAAATGTAACTCAATCTAAAAATATTTGTTGATAAAATTTTGAAGCTTATCTCTGAATGAAAAAAAGTGTCTTCAAATAAACGTATAGCACTTCTGCTTCAAAAAAGTAGGTGAAAGAAATGACATTCTTTTAATATTTTTGCTGAGAAAAAAAGTACGTCATTTCGTCTATAAGAGTACGAGGAACTCATTCTTATGGGTATTCTTTCTTATTAATCCAATCTTCTTTAGAAAAATCTTTGAAATGGAATGTTATTTAGGTGTTCGAGTTACTTCATTTTAAGAATCTAGGTTAATTACAGGATTTTCATAACATCATTTAAACTGCCTATCTAAAGTTACAGAAAAAATATCAAATCATATACCACGGAAGCGACGAAGAAACTTCCTTTATAATGTGAAGAAGATGGTAATTTCTCTGCGTTCAACAAAGCGTGAAATTTATTGGATAAATACCTGCTCAGCTAAATTTTGAAAATTAAAAAATAAAGAAAAATATTTTTTTTAATGGTTGCTATTTTCGGCTGCATAATTGTGAATTCTAGAAGCTAGTTTTCTTTTCACAACAAAATGTTCTTCAAAACTGTTTGATATTGTTGTATTCGAAATACATGCTTACTGCTGATAGGTAAGGCAAATATTTCCTGCTTTTGCTGAAATAAAACTAATTTAGAGCTTGCTCCGATTTTCTGTTTACATTTACTGAAAGAGCATTTTGTAAGGATAAAAACCCTTTAAATGATTTATTGCATAACAAATGATGGCAAAACAAAAATTTATTATGACATTTATGCTTTTCCTTGTCGTAGGACAACGCAATATACAATGAAGAACCCGAAACTTTCTTTTATATCAGAAATCTAGAAAGAGAATATTTCCATTTTCTCTATTAAAAGCGTTCCTTTCATACATATCAGTAAATATGCCATCTTCTAAAAGTTAAAAAGAATTCTGATTTATACTTTAAGTGACTACATTTCTTCGTACTGGTGTTTTTAGGCTCTCTCATTTCTTATAATTACTCATGATTGTTAGCCTCTAATAAATTTTTATAGAAATTTTATTTTAGCACTATATCTTCACCCCAACATTTACTGGAAGAAACGTTCTTAATTGAAATTAAAAAAGAAAATTTATATATACTCTATCTAACTTTCTGACATGATAGAAACCTTTGGATTCTTCGTGGTATATAATATTACGACAATGAGAAGCAGAAGTGTCATAATAAGTCTTTTTTGTCATTATTTTTTATTTAATAAATATTTAAAATGGTTTTTATCCTTACAAAATGCTATTTCTGTAAAGTTAGAGCATATCCGTAAATTTGCCGTCTTTCAAAAATTAAAAAGAATTTTAATTTATGCTTAAAGTGACCACATTTCCCGGATTACTCCGGAGTGTAATTCTTAGTACTGACTTTTTGAGGTTTTCTCATTTATTATAATTATTTCATGATTGTTAATTTCTAATAATTTATTTTAAGAATTTATCTTTAAAAATGTATTTTCTTCCCAACATACAGACCTCCGTGACCTAGTGATAATACATCAGCTTTGGACAATGATTGATTAAAATAAAAAAAATCATCATGTGCATGTTGATGCAAGTGATTTCCGTCCGTGTGAAATATCATTCTGCTTATGAGGTGCGAAAAAGGTAGAAGGGTGCCTAAGTAATACAGATTGTAGCAAAATATTGTACAATATGGTGCAATTTTATATTATATTATTCAATATTCAATGGCATGTGAATCTTGTTTAATGCCATACAAATTGTACAATATATGCGTACTACTAGGGTGCTAGCACAAATGATTCCTGGTTAGGTATCATATAAGTAAAAAAGACACAAAGGGATTTTTTTTTCTTTGCTTTTTCATTTTAAACAAGAAAAGTGTGGGTTTTCTTTGGTATATATGATGGTAGATTTGGTTAATATGGTTGAATTTTTTAATAAGATTATTCTCACAAACTTGAATTTTTCGTGATTTCTAAATTCTAAATTTTTAAAAAAGTTCTAAATTCTAAAATTAAGACTCGATTTCTTATTAATTATTACTTGTGAATGGTTATTTCGAAGTTCTTTTTGTATTTTCACTGTATTTAAAGAAAAATCAAGTTAATAATAGTTTCTTATGAGAATCCATTTCCTTATTTATCAACAACCTTATTTATCAACTAAGGTATAAAAATATCAACTAAGCAATTATGAAATATATTTTTCCCCTTTTTCCCGCGTCTGCGACTTTCAGCACATAATTTAGTACGTTATTGATTTATTGTAACGCAAATGATAGACAGAGTTTTACTGACTTTCAAGGAAAAAAATTTCTGCATTTTTAAAATCGAATTCTTTTATGCTTTTCTGTCAGAAACGTCCACTTTCTTTTTGCGAGATGCGCAGTGCATTTCAGATTTAAATTGGAACAACGTATTTAATGTGTGTTACACCAGCATTTGAATAATATAACAATGAAATTAGACTTTTCAATTAATTAAAATATTCTCACGTTTTGTATCGTAACATCATTTAGAATACCTTTAATACTTGATAAATCTCGTCGCATTCTAACACGGTTTTCTTAAAGATAGCACATTAATTATCATGCTGGATCTCTCACATAAGTCATAATCAAAACTAGCAATAAAATGTCACAAGAATATAATCTTGTTCTCCTACTGAGTAAAATCTCAAAATTTTTGGTTCCTTTTTTTCCTACTCTTTGAAAGATTTGGTTTGGTACTTTATTGTGATTATAAAATATTATAAAAAAACTTTCGCAAGGATTCAAATTCATAAAAACAATTATTAATTAAAAAGTTAACATTAAATCATTTACATCACATCACATGATAATTTTTAGTTTAGAACTACCATTTTTTAAAAACATCTTATTCAAGGATCAGCTTATTTAAAGTAATGCGTTTTTTTTTTTTTTCTTGAACAGAAAGTATCGAAAATATGTTTGCATAACAATAACAAGAAAGCTTGCGAATATATCTGTTTATTCATTTTTGGTGTTTAAGCGACATTTGATGTAACTTATCAAAATTTATATTATTTGATATAACTTATCTTTATGAATATAGATAATTTATCTATTTTCGTCATACATCTTAAATCCTTTCACAATTAAATTTTTAAGGATCATATTTTTTATAGAAGGTTACATAGTAAATTTTCTCCAATAGGTATTTTGCGATCTGTTATTATAAGAAAAATCTAGATGACGAAAGACTATGCATCATTATGTTTACAACTCATTAAAACCAACATAGCATACAACTAGCATCTTTCTTCTAAGTTCTACGAAAGATCTCAAAAAAGTATCACTACCTCTTTTATCGATTTTAACAGACAACTTTCTGTTACTCAAGGATACCTCTTCATTCTATATCCCTGTCGGAAACGACATCTCAAACATATAACCTCTGATCAAAACCACGACCACATATGAATCCTCCTATTACGAATTACCTCACCACAGAGCTAGTTTGATTAGAGAAATTTACATAGCTAGTCGGCTGTGCTCAATTGTTTATTGACTTTTTTTCTCCCTATGAAAAGAAGCTTTCATGACCTAAGCGGTACCAATTGTTTTATTATCAATGGGAGAATTGTTTGTGTTTGGTTTTCTCTTTTCAGTAGCAGGTTTCAGCCCTTGGACGGAATTTTATGAACCGTCGTTTCATATATCAGCTGTAAGCAATAATTTCAAAATAATTAGAGCTTTTTTGAAGTTATTCTTTGAAGTTTCATTTGTAGACTGTATTTATCAGTGCAGCTTAAATTAAAATTGATGTTTTCTGTGCAATGGTTGATATTGCTTGATCAATTATACAATGAAAGGAAAAAATCATTCGTTGCAATAAATTGATATTTAATGCGTAGCTGTATTTTATTTGAATCAGTATTTTATTCGACTAAATAAATTTAAACATTACAAAGAAACTGCAGATCGTATGACGAAAAACATTCCCATATATCAATATTAACTTTTGGAAATAAAAAGCTGTTTGAATACTTAACTAAAACTGTAAATCATGATTGAAATTTTCTATGTTTCAACTATTCTTAATAAGACAAAAATAAAATCTAGTTAAAATTAAACGATATTTTTACATTCTTTCTAGTTTAACAAATTTAATGCACAAATTAATTTTCCTAAAATTTGAATTTATGATCTTAGAATCATATTTTGCAGCTAATGTATGAAGGGCAAATCGACTTTGAAGTAACCAACAGGATAAATAATTTAATCAAGATTCTCGACTTAAATTGAGCAGCGTTAATCTAAAAACAGTTTTAAATTAATTTTAAAATGAGTTATTAACCTTTTAATTGGAAAATGATGAAAAGTTGCCGTAAACAATTTTTTGGACTTTCAATTACGAAGTAAGTCGGAAATGTATATTTACGCATTCTTTGATATTGTTTTAATTAAATAATTCTTAGAAATTCATTCCAATTATTTTTTAATTGTAGCCAAGAAATATGTGTACGAAGATATTCTTACAACATCCACTTAAACATTTCGAGCTATAGATATCCATAAGAGCTAATGAAAATACGTTGCCTTTGAACAACCGTGACAAAAAGTTAAATAAAAATCAAAAATTTAAAACTGTTTTTGTTAATTCAAATTTTTTATTTAAATATTTTCTAATTAAATATGTAATAACTAAACTATTTTTATTAATTTGTAATTAAATTATTCGATGGTTTTAAAAAGAGGTAAGATTATAAGTGCTACGTATAATTCGTGCAATGCAAAGTCGATGGAAGATCAAACGGAAAAGAAAAATACTTTATAACTTTTTTACATTAAGACAACACAGAAAACATTTGTTAATTTTAATGTGAGGTTAGTATTTAAGTTTTAAAATGAGTTACATGAATTAAAGTTGCTTTTCAGCAAAATCAGTTTTGTTTTCAAAAACAAGAAATTGTCTAAAAAACGTTTTAGAGACTTTTAATTTTGTAATGAAAGAACGCTTGAATAAATACATTTTTCCTGTTTCAAATAAAAATTTTGTTTACATTCGCTCTGGTACAACATGCAATGTAATTTTTTTTTAAAAAAGATGTTTACATATTGCATTACAAATGCAAAAAAAGTCTTCATTTTATACATTCTACAGTAACAAAATTTCATTCTTAATTTCAAACTAATTCTGTTCAATGTCACTTTAATGAACAGAATTTTGAGACGTAAGCTGCTGAAAGAAGTTTAATGATGGCTGTATATCCGAAGAATAGTTTACAGCCTTAGAGATGTTTGTCGATATTTGGCACTAAAACCTGGTGTAATTTACACTCATGTTTATAAATTAAGAATAATGCAAGTTCAGGAAAAGAAAGAGCCAGAAGCAAAGTAGATGTGACATATATATGTGAAAATGACTTATTTTGATAGCCTATTTATTAAAAAAAAGGCGAAAAGAGCAAAAAAGATGCTATATATTTGATATCATTAATAAAAATTATGATTTTTTGCTCCCTAGAGCAAATTACAAAAATAAACCATTTACAAAAACTAGTATTACAAGATTGGTGTGATGGTTAATACATTATATGTCTCCCAGACAATGCAATATAGACCTTACAACGCCTAGGTATGCTGAGTATGAAATTATCGATCTCATCTTGGAGAATGTTACATCACTCTCCGAATTTCCGGTAGATATGCAAAAGCTGGTTGACGGGTTGCAACTCATTGGCCAAACATTTCCTACAAATGATCAACTGGATTTAAGTACAGTGAGAAGTCTGACCAGTCTTTACTGGAGATTATGCTCCTATCGAAAGCATTCCTTTTCGATGTTTTCACGGTAAGGACGGGCGTAATCATCCATTAACACGAATTCTGCGCCCTTGGCGCCCCAAAGCAAACGTGCATGTTGTTCCAGAATGATGTCCTGATAGATTTGGTCTGTCATGGCTCCAATCTGAACATGCAGGTCAGTTCTGGAATCCAGAATAATTCCTCCCCAAACGAGCAATCCTGCACTACCGTAACGGTGTCGTTTAATGATGTTCTCTTGGTGATAACAGGTACCTGGCAATCTCCATATGAAAGTACGGTGAGAACCAGATTGCAAGTTAAACCTGGGCTCGTCGGAAAACATCACACAAGCTCACTCTTGCAATGTCCACAATACATGCTCACTACTCCAGGCTAAAGGCAGTGAGTTGCAGTAAGTAGAACAGATCTGACAGGCCTTCCAGCAAATAGACCAAACTGCCCTAAGCTTCTGTACATGTCTGCCTTCAAACTCTCATACCAGTGGCTGGAAAGAGCTAACGAGACAGGTCTGATACTGTGCCGCGTCTATTTCTTTTGATAGTAACTGTCAAATAACGGTCCTCATTCGGCATTGTAACACGAGAGCGACCTGTGATGTAACGTCTACTTACATTACCATCATCTTAGAACTGTAGTCAAAGCATTGAGGTGACACTCTGGGCGATTCCAGGTTTCTCTGATACTTCCATCTGGGTACGCCAGCATTCCAGACTGCCGATAGTTCTACCACGTAAAAAATTAACCAGACGCGTCCTTTTTGTCATAACTATACGATTATTGTACTGAAAAGTTTATAAAGCGCTTGCGAAAAATTTTACTTCTTTGCCTGTATTCTTTATACATCACTTCACTTACACTCCCGTCATTGCGATGTACGATGGGTGCCATCTGATGGCTTCCTGCTATTTGAATACAATTTGTGAAGGTGTGTGTATTCGTTTTACGGATGGCATATGCATTTTAAAGTTCGATTTCCGCGTGAATGAATTATCCTTAATTTATGAATGTGACTGTAATTATAATAGATTTGCACAGTGAATGTATCATAAAATAAAAATATTGTTTCCACAACATTCTCATGCAAGAAGTAGTAAGACATCGATTTCTGCAAAAATTTTGCCAACTGCTGAGCTTTATTACTGACACGTTGTTCTATAAAAATCATTGGTGATTTGGCAAGAATTCAGCTAGGATTCTGGTATATATCATTTTTCCGACCTTTCATTGTATTTGTTTGTAAATTGACTTTTCCTGAAATTGCCACCTAAGACTTTTATCCCTCCCCCCGCCCTTGGTACCCATCGCCTGGTTATAAAACTAAGTTATAACTCGGTTTTAAACTAACGCTGCTAATAACGACAAACATAAATTATCCCCATTATTTATGATTATATTTATTTAAGAATGGAAAAGATGTACAACGACAGTTTATTTAAAATTGATCAACTTTATCATTAGAAAAATTATATACATGTCTAACAGAGAATGCTTCATAGAAGTTATAATGATTGACAACTATTTTAAATATTATATCTGTAATGGCGTATCAGAGATTATAAACATTCTCTGAGAAAATTAAAATTCGAAATTGCGATAAACTATTCATTTTTTTTCTCGTTTAGTAAGACGTTACACTGTATAATATTTAATGCATCTTTTTTGAAGATATTGAAAGTCATTTTTTAGTCCATGTCCTACATTAAATTTTATCAATTTTATGAATGATATTGAAATGAAATATTAATTGATTTATAAAAATGACATTTATTCAGTGAGGAAAGATGGATAGAAATTTCGTGATCCTTATCTGTCGCGAGATTAAATAATAGCGAATATTATGTTTTAATGTGTTTGATAGTGATGCAGTTTACCTTGTATTCAAATTGTTCACAAACTCTTTTTTTAGCTTGTTGCTAAGTTTTTAAATTTAAATTTTGATAAAGTGGAAGCGCTGAATCAATTTATCTAAACCAGATAGGCTGGGAAATTTAATGACAGTTACAACTGCTGATCTACCAATAACGTAAATTCTTTATGCAAATCAAACCATTCTGGAAAGAACGTTAATGTATTTTGATCGTGTTTCTCGAGCATATCGGCTTACAGTCTTAAAAAGTAATTTCAAAATGTTGTTTTACCAGTCATTATGAAACATCTATATCCAAACATTTATACCGAATAGTTCTCATACCAGTTGTCGGCAGCGACCCAACAAACACAGGGGGAAATGGAAAAAGACTGCTGTTATATCATGCTATATTTGAATGAAATAATAGAAGTTACAAAGCATTGTTTATTTTTGTAATGCAAAGAATAAAAGTAGTAAAACGATAGAATAAAATATAACAATCTTAAACCTGCAGGCTGCCAAGGAAGCCGATTTATATGCATAACAAAATATTTTACCTAATCATCCATGCTGAATATAATGTATACATTTCATGACAGCAAACAAAACAATATTTTTAAAACTTGTCTTGAAGGTCTAAGTTCAAGTATGATTATGTAAGAATAAAAAGTGTCTGTCATTCAAAGCTTATTTTAATAAATGTGTAAATAAATGGGTTGTTAATGATTTAAGTTAAAGAAAGGTTGTTGTGTGTCAATGGTTTTATTTCAGTTTCAAGGGGGCTTTTATTCCTTCTTTTATATCAAAAAGTTGGAAAATGGTTTCAGCTTCCTCCTCAGAGGTATGGATTAGAATATATATCATAATTATATCATTGAAAATATGCAGAATATATACCAAAACGAAAAGTAATAAAAATAAACGAAAGGCTGGGTTTATTTTTCAGAATATTTCGCACAACCGGAGAAAAAAAAAATCAAAAATTAAAATTTCACACTGATGCATGTGCAAAGAGATTTGGAACGGATGCAGAGTCCTAAATATCAAGAGGCTCTTTTTCTGAGACATTTCTTTCATTGTTTTTCGATATACTTTGTTTGAATGCGTTATACGACAGTCGCTGAAGCCACAAAGCCTTGTGTATTTTTTTAATGAATATAATAACGTTTTTTGTATAAATGGGGTGTGGATGTACCAAAGAAAAGGCAGGACAGAAGGAATCCATTATTTTTTTAACTTTCTTCTTTGTAGGTACAATATAAGATATATCCTGAGCAAAATTCTGAATCGGAGGGATCTAATTTGCTACTCTGTGATGAAAAAAATGATTGCGTAAGCATAACATTGAAGGAGAAAAATCTAATAAATGAATCTTGGACATAAGGCGTGTAAGTGCCACTGAAGTTGATGTGTCTGAATTTTAAAAACCGTTTGCAGCTAAATTTGAAATAATTTAAAGCCTGGTAATTCTAATAATTAAAACATCATTATATTAAAATTTTTATTGAATTAAATGAATAATTATATTTAAAAAGTTAAATAGTTATAATTTAAACACACATGTGACGATTAAATAACATATCACTTAAGGGCAATGAACTTTCGGTAAAGATAAGTAAATTAAACAAAGGGCCCAAACCAGCAACATTGATAATCCACAGCCTGAAGATATAGGGAGTAATCAAAATAAATCATTTGAACAAAATGGAAGGTAAATTATCTATCCAATAGACTGCAGCTTGGTAAAAACTAAAATAACTGATTTTTTTTATATCACCGTCGGTTTACAGAAAATGTTCAGCTGCTCCTGTATACAGAAAATTTTCAGCTGGTCCTTCCGTTGTTTAATCTATCAAGACAAACAAATCGTTGTTCATTCTCAACTATGAAACTATAAGATAAACTTATTCATTTATACTTTGTAAGGGGCAAAATTTGCAGTAGTTAAAGAAACTATGATAGAAGCAGAGCATATTAATAAGTAGAAATTTTTTTTAAGTTAGAAATGAACCAGTTGATTGACGGTTGAGTAAACATTCCCTCTTTTTGACTGATAAGTACTTCTTTATAATGAATCCAGGCATTTCAACAGAGCATAAATTCTCCAGATCAAAAAGGAGATTATTTACAATTACAGTTCTGTCATCACGTTTACAATGTCGCGATCTGGTTTCAAAAGTGCTAATTTGTGGAAGATATTTGATGAGATTCATTCAGTCTCTCTGGGAGGATGTTTAAGCGATATTTACATGGAAATACTTTTTTGTATAAAAAATATAAAATAGAAATTTGCCGCTATCGGTTATTTATTCTATAAACAAGAGATATAATAGGCAATCAAATTGACTAAACATATGGCGGAATACACAAGCGAGTAACATGGTAAATGAGAAGATTAAAATGCCAGAATTAATTTTCTGTTCAAAATTAAAGCGACTTTTAAGTGTTAAATTTGAAGAAGTAAGCAATTAAAGTCTTCCGAACTTTAATAGCATTAACATTCGATTTTAAGGCTAAATTTTACAAACAATTGTCCAGTTTTATTTTGCATAATTCTTTAAGTCACCAATGTTGTAAGAAGAAAAGGCTTTCTGTATTATTAATAAAATAAAAAAGTATAATTAAAGTATAATTTCAATGTTTTTTATGATAGTTTTTAATTTGTAATATTGGATAATTTCATATTATCTTAAAATCCTGCTACTAGTACTTTCATGTAGGGTTTCAACAATCAGCGTTTTTATTTGTTAATTACTGAAAGAATAATCATTTTAGTTAAATATGATAAGACTTTAAGAAAAAATTGAGTGGGAGTTCTGATCGTTATAGTGATAAATAAAATGATGATGCCATTATTTAATAAAATGATTATGATAAACTCAGACGTAAAGATAAGAGGGAAATGCTAAGTTATATCATAGTCCTACATATTGCAACATGATTCTTCCATCGGAAGTTATAGGATCCTGTTTATACAGTTTATTTCTTTGGTAACGGGGTAACTGACTGTAGTTAAAAAAAGTTATGGAGATAATAAATAATAAAAAACATTTTTTGCGCAACATCACTCAATAAAATGGCTCTAGGTATAAAAATTCATTCAAAAATTTTTTCAGTTTGTTTTAGAAAGCAGTAATACAAGTCTGAAGTTTGATAAAATTATGCTTAAAATTTTGTTTATATTTTGTAATAATTTTATACATTTATATAAATTTAAAAGTAAGTGGAAATTCGCAATAAAAAAGGCCTTTTCTATGATACTGGATGCGTGAAGGAATATAATTTTAAAATTCAATAGTAAAAGAGAGAATGGAAACTTAAAAAAAATTAAATTGCTTAAAGAATATACATTATGATATTACATGTATATATAGCATTCTAAAGTGTATCACAGAAGAAATAAAATTAAAAATTTTAACTCTTATTAAAAAAAATGCTAAACATCAGTACTGCCGTAGAAAATTAAGGAAAATTAAATTATGAGCTTTGATTTTGAAATAATTTTTGAGTTTAACATTTTGCTGCTTCATTTCTTCGACAAAAATTGAATATTTGTTCAAAAAAGAAGGCAGATATTGGGTTTTAAAGGTTGAGAAATTCAACAAAAAGATATACAATCCCTACAAACTATGGCTGTAACGACAGAATTTTAATGGACCTTTTTTTATCCTTGAATAAAACACGAGAGATTACCTTTTGCAAGTTGTTGAAATTATATTATTATATCAATTATCCAATTTTTCTCAAAAAGCTCAAAAATTTGGATTTCAAAGTAGAGGAACATATTTTTTTAACCTGGTATGAATTACAGATTAGGTTTACACTGTTTATAAAATAAAAATTGCATTAATACTTTTTCAGCGAAATATTAAGGTATGAAATGTTAGAATTGTTAATTCCTGCCTTTTGGACTAAATAACTCATATAAATATTATTGGAAGAGTGCATTGAGTCCAATCATTATTTAAATAAAATTGTGGCTTTGTTGCAAAATTACACGATCGTCAGCAAACTATTTAAATGTGGATTTTGCATTGAGAACTATTTGCCAACAATTTTGCACAACTAACTGTTGAAACATATTTATAAATCAGTACCCGTCAATAAATATATAATGTACATATACTTAATTTATATATAATTTAATTCAATATGGATAAATACTGAAATTGGTTTAAAAACTCTCTCTGTGTATTTCTTCATCATTCCGGTTCTTTTTTTATATTTAAATATAAATGATAATTTTCCGCAATAAATTTGACGCAAAACATCATATCACCTGCAAAAAAGCGCAATAAAAAATATTTTTCTTTTTTGTAAAAATATATTGAAGTAATCTCAAATTCTGTAATACAAACTAAAAAGACTGTCCTTGAGTGCAGTTCTTTTTACTTTTTCTCGCATTTTGCTACATCTTGCTCTTTAATTTCCTCTGAGACTTCCTAAAAGTCAAACAGATTAACACATCTGGTGAACTATAAGGGGGGAAAAAACTAAACGTGCTCAAGGCACTGACGCCTACAGTAAAAATTTATGTTCAATTACAAATGACGGCATTAAGCAAATAAGTTCATTGAATGGATGCATATGATACCCATTATCCCAGTTATGACCTAATTTAATTTTTAAAAAATTTTAAATCTACTCATGCGTTAGAAAAGTTTTATATTCATGTTATCATTTATCATTTTCATTTACTCATTTGATCAAAAAGAATCATTTCTTGATTGTGCAGTGAAGTTCAATAACAATAAAATCCATCCTGAATCAACAAACGTTTCCAAGAAAAGAAACTTGCACATTCGTCTCTCTTTTTTCTGATCATTATTATAATGACTATTATTACTTCTGTAATCACTTCTTTTTTGCACTATGCACGTTGATTACACCGCTAAAATTTGATTTTGTAATCCACTGTGCATCTTGCAGGAGTTTTTTAAAAAAGAAAAGAGAAAAAAGAGACAGCGGTAGAAAATGATGAGATGGCTATAAGCCGGCGACACATGCAGACTTCAAACTGGAGTTTCACATAAATTAACTCCTTTAGATCGTTCACCAGAGCAGAAAATCTTTTCGAAATTACTTTTCAAAGAAAATTAAACCGTCTGTTTTGTTAAAAATATAAAAAAATTAAATCTTTTTTTTTAATTTCTCGAATGATTCAATCTTCTGATTAATTTTTAAACAGGTGTTGTCAAGTTCCAATTAACAGTTTCATCCATTATCTGCAAGATCAACAAATAAGATTTTAAATTTAATGTCAACTGCTTTTTTTCATAAAATTTTAATCAAAGAAATTTTACAACACTTTAAGAACATCAAGCAATGATTAAAGACTGCTATACTTGAAAAGAGATTTTTTAAAAATATATTACTTGATGACAAGGGACAATATATAGTATGATTCATTCAAGCTTTTATAAATTTTTTTAACTAGCGAATTAAATTTTCGTTTGATTAGAAATTACTTTCTAATAAAACATAAATTTCATGCAACTTACACAGCAAACAACCTCTCTTATTCAACTTGAATTAATTTTATTCAGCTTGAACTTAGTGGAACTCAGTTTTTAAATCTAAGCAACAGAATATATACTGTTAGCTTAGATATTCTTCCTAAGTGCCAGTAGGTATATTATTAAAATGCTTTTATAGCCGAATCAATCTTCACAGCGTATTTTGTGAATTTTCAAAATTGCAAGTTTTGTTGACAAAAGTTTTAAAATACAATACGGATTGAGACAAACGTTTTAAAATAAATTACGGATATGCAATATAATTCCAATTATAAAATGTATTTTCAGAATCTGTTTAAACGATACAAATTATTTTTTTGCTATAAAAACAAATTAAGAAATTACACACGCTAAAAAAATATGTGTAAAATTTTCTTTACTTATATGCTCTACGGTCATTAAATGTGATTGGTCAAATGCCCACATCTTGGATAGGCATTAAAAGATCCTGTCCTGGCTTAGATATCAATCTAATCATTATCTTTTATAATAAATGAAATATATTGATCTAATTGCACTGATATTGATATAAATCATTATACATGAAAAAGAAAAAAATCTAGATTAATTAGATTTTATGGATTTTATAAAATATGGTGGATTTTATAAATAAAAAAATTTTATAAAATAGGGCGTTCCAAATATGTATAGTTAAGAATATTAAAGAAAATATTTCGCAGGTTCAAAATTAAATTCAAAATCCACGTATAACTTATTTCCTGTAGTTATACAGACTTTATTTAAAACTCGTTTATGCTCACCTTCGACGTTAAACATAAACTAGAACTACCACTTATCAAATTCCATCCCATCTTTTATTGTTTTTAATGAGATTAATGATGTTTTCAACAGATTCGAATTTCCTATAACTCGCTCGGAATAGAAAATGGATCTTTAAAATATTTTTCATCTACAAAATATTGAATTTCAACAATCTGATTTTAAAAACCTTTTCATGGTAGGAAGCATATCTAGAGATATTTCATAGAACGTTTTAATTCCATTTTAACAAAAATTAAATTCGAACTGTACTCCAAAAAATTATATACACTTAAAATAATCTTTAATAAAGAAACTGCAATATTACTGAAAGTTCTTCAATAGATTTGACAATTTCATCAAAAAATGCTGACTGTATACCCTCTAGATTATGTCTTAACTATAATGCTACCACGATTCGAAAAGCATTTTTTCAAAAATGTTTCCTAATAGTTTTCCGCCCCATTTCGAAAATGAAATAAGTCAATTTTGCGAACGATCTTACAAATTTGGATTATTAATAGAAGATGAAGACATCACTTGTACTTGCATCTGTCTTTTCAGCCTTCCACATTGCATTTGAAAAACGTTTGCCCCAAACGCTTTATAAGTGCAGGCTTTATATGCAAGATATTTTGTGGAACTGTGCCAAATCGATATTTTCTGATACAGAAAAGCCAATATGCACCAAATATCTCTGAAATATTTCAAACAAGATTAAAATTGTTTGACTAATTTTCAGTTAAAAACTATGTTATGACTGTTTCAGTTTCAGAGGACATTTTTTTTTCGTTAATGATTTTACATTAGTATCACATGTAACTGGAATTATCCTTTCCTAGACCAAATAAAAACAAAGCATAACTATTTCACTTACATTGGCAGTTAATGAGATACTACAAATGTAAATATTTTATAATGTTAAGTTGGTATTAAAAAAATTACTAATTTGAAACATCAGATATTGATAATGTTGTAAGAAACTGTAGAACATATTTTCTATTTACATAAATACTATTATTAGCACGTAACAAAGATTGAGCAGGTGTTTTCTCTTTTTCGTTAAACCTCCTTTTCAAAGTTACCCGAATTCTGAGCTGTCGGTGAATCAGTGTTTCGATTTTTCAAGCACCTGGACAGCTGTCATCGGAAAGAATTGTTCAAAGAAAACCGAAGGCCAGTAATCAATTTCTAATTACAAACTTGACATCAAATCAGAGCTGTCTATATGGATTAGATGAGCAAATAAAAAATTTCATCAGAGCTATCTCCCATGAAATTTCAACTTAGCTAGAACGTCTGTTCTCTGTCTGATATGACAAAAGAACTTGTTTAGACCGTGCCTGAAAAGTTCTCTGGAGACAGCTTGATTTAATAATCAGTTCAATTCATGGGAAGAAAATAATTTGCGCGTCTAGCAACAATGTTGGAGAGTAAATGCTTGAAAAATCTGTTAGTAATGTTCAATTATGTAAAAGTTTTTTTAAAGCTTTTTCCTTTTTTAATATAACTAAACTAAACTAAACTAAACCTTTGAACTTTAAACCAATTCTTTGAATTTATGTTGATTTAAAAATATTTTAATTGGATGTAACAATATCTAATAAAATTAAATTTCTAAAAATTATTAATAATTTAATGTATAGCTATTATTATTATTATTATATTATTATTACTATTTTTTTATTATTTTCGATATTCGATAACTGTCGATATTCGTTTTATATCTATTTGTATATTTTTTTTTTATCAAAGTTTCTTTCACCTAGAACAGCTTGATTTCACATACCCCATTCACTACCTTTGTTAAAGAAATCACCATGCAGTAAATCATCGGTATACTGCTAAAAGTGACGAGTCAACAAAAAGAAAATGAACTAACGCATTCTTTTTTTTTTTTTTCAATACCATTTCTGTTACGAGAAAAATGATTTAAACCAATATGTTTCCAATATAAATTGCATATTGACGATACATTTAAAGTGATTTTTTTTCTGTTACAGACATAGCATTTTAGAAAGACAAAAATAATATCTTATTTGTCTTTTCTTTCCGATTTGGTCATTTTTACAAATATATCATCGATATATTAAAAAAGAAACCTTGAGAAACTAAAATTTCACCTGCTACATTTGATATTTTGCGCACAGCTGCGGTGACTCACCATGGTTAATTATGGATTTTCCCTCCACATTTTTAGTCACAATGCAAAATTATGTCACGTACTTGATAATTTTATCATGCTTTATCATTTTCTGAGCGAAAATTAAATTTTATTCTTTTATATAATTCTTTGACTATCTGCGAGTAAATTAAATTAATCTAGAATTTAATTTTCGAGTATTTCTATTAAAATAATTTTTTAATGAATATTCGAGTGGAAAAATTTATAACTGAAGTGCTAAAAATATATTTAAAACTATCCATGTAAAAAATGACTGTACAGAATTTTGTGTAAGCTATATAAGTATTATAAGTATATTAAGTTAGAAGGAACAAATATATTACAAAGTCTGGTTAATTAAGTTTTTCTAAGAAAACTATTTTAGTGCATCTTATTTCTGAATAATTTAACTCTCAAAGTGCATATAAAAAATTTCAAAATAAATCAAATCTTTTGTGAAATATGAAATCGGCTATTTGTTCGAAGAATATTAAAATTTCTAATGCTTTTTAACATAAATGCTTAGAATTAACACTCAAAATGAATCGTGTAATGATAGAATCACGAGGAACAGATTTATAGATATAGTTTTTTTATGTGATCAGATTATTAAGTTTGCTATTTGCTTATGTATCTTAGATGAAGATATTGTTCGTTTAAGGATGCCGAGACTAATACTTTTCGCCGCTTGAATATCTAAAGGGTGGAAAAAGGTGGTGGGGATATCGCAGAAAGCTAAACAGTTATTAAGTCTTCTTCCACTTATAATCCAAATAATATCTGGCCATGGGAGATTTCTTGCTTATTTCCAAAGATTTGGAAAAACGCAGGAAAATAAATGCATTTGTGGAGAAATTGGCAGGGTTTACCACTATTTAATGGAATGTATGGAGATCTCAGAGTTAAGGAAGGACCTGAAGATTGTCAATAATGATTTAATACAGTACTGATGGTACCAAGTAATCTCAAAACTTTTAAGGATATGATGTTAAAGATTGATAGTTTCATTCCAACAGTTTAAGAGAGTGCAAATGGGGAGAAAGAAAGCTATTTACTACCCCGAAAGGAATGTTAGTTTGACTGTTCGGTCAATGTAAGGTTGGACAATACTTATTCATCAGTCGACCACAACAAATCCTGTCGATACTGCTAAGTTCAGTGGTGGCGGGGTGGTCGGCTGTATGCAAGAAGAAGAAGAGTTATTAAGTCTTCCAATTCCGTGAAAAATTTGAATTCACCCTACTGTTAAATGTAAACATAGCCTTCTTTCATATTTCCTTCGCCTCTTTTTTGGCGAAATAAATAGCTTCCGACGCATGCGCAAAAGAACAGATGGTTTCAGAATCGGAGAACGAATAATATGTGGAGATGAAGGCTTTATGAATTCATTTTTAAAAAATTACAGTAATTTTTCGATAAGAATGAGAGGGATTCAATATGTTTTCTGATATGAAATCGCAAAATTTCAATTTATGAGATAAATACATAACATTCGTTATTTTCTAAACTGAGAAAATGTAGACAATTGAAGATAATTTATGTCTCATAAAAAATGCTCTGAATCAGAGATAAGTAACATTTTAGCAATTTAAATCTAATTTTGCTAAATATTAATAATCGCTGTCAGTAGAATAACTATTTATTTGAAAACTGAAATAATCTATTGCAAATTATTTATATTTTATTTATATATTAGTCTATTTTTAAGGAATGTATTTTATTGAAAGAATGTAAATTTTTCTATTTGTATTTTCACAAATTAAACTTCTAGGTTTATTTATTAGTTTTTACTCATCCCCCCATGTCTCACTCTCTTAAAAATCTGGAAATCACTGTTTTTATGCCAAGCCAATCTTAAATACTTATTTATTTCTTCCTTTCACTCAAAATTATCATCAAAATGTTTTTCTTCCATGAAACGCAAGAAAAAAAATGAGTACAGGAAATGGAAAAATGAGTACAGGAAATGGAATTTTGTTATTAAAGAAAAATAAGCACAGGAAATAGAATTTTGTTATTAAAGTAAAATACTCTAAGGTGCTTCGAATTCCTTTTATTTTAATTTGTTTTCTTCTTTTAGCCCAAAGAGGCAGCATCTCTTTTTCAAGGCCTAATTTTCCTTTTCAATTTAATACTTAATTAATTTATTATTGCTCTAATATACTTTTAAAAGTTTTGACTGTTAGAATTATATTTCATTACTATTAAAATTAAATCTAAATTCTATTGTTTTGAAAAAAACTCGTGAAATTTAAAAATAGAATTTTAAAAAATCGTTTTAAATAAAAAGTTTTTATGAAAAGACTTGCATGTAAAGTGAAATGTTAATTCAATCTAACTGTTCAAATTGCTTTTCTGATGCAAGAAAAAGTTTTTTTTTTGTCTTGAACTCACTCACTTCTAAATAATATATAATAACATTGACGAAGCAAAAATTAATCATAAGTAAAAGAAATATTATTCCGCGTAATTTTTGCGGATATATTAATATTTTATAGCTTAGAATAAGTAGAAATATAGCTACTTTCTTTAATATGAATACATATGCATCCATTTTTACTTAAATTTCGACAGAGCATTTTGTTGGAATAGTTTAAAAATGAAATGCTGATTATATGTTCAAACCCATCAAACCGTATTAGGTGTAAATTAAGAACGATATTTCTGTTGCTTTTACTGTTAGATTTAGAAAAGAGCATCGAGGTCATACGAGTACGATACAGGCTTCGAATCAACAACTTCCACAGCTCCCTCTGATATGGTACTTGATAAATTTGTTGGTGAAAAAACTAAGAGAATGGGCTGATGATTCTGATTTCACACTTAAAATTTCAAAGTCACCCCCGCCTCGCTCAACCCCTTTTTCTGGTTTCAAGTCTGAATGCTATTCTAATCAGTAATCATTTGGTTTCATGAAATTGTTTAACAAATTTGATGTTCTCAGGAAAATATTCCTGTTTGATGTATTTTGATTTTTTTCCTATAAAAAACGAAAATTTAAAAAGCAAAAATGTTTGTCTTTTTTTTTAGTTTCTTGTTTATTCAAGTGATTTTTTTCAAAATGCTGCCTTTTTTTTACTATAATTCAGGGGTGTTTTCTTCATTATATTTATTCGTTTAGTTAAAAAAAAATGCTTTCAGATTCTGAAACCTTTTTAAATTGAATTATCAGTTTTCTGTGCTAGATTTTCTTTGTTGCTTTTAACTGTTAAATTCAAAAATAATTAATTACCTTCAGTTATTTTTCCACTCTGAATAAAAACTTGATTTGTCAGTTTGTAAAAAAACAATTAAATTAAAATACAGTCTTCTGATATTTTAGAGTGATTACAAATTTCAAATGAAAATTGCATTTAATATCATTAGTTAAAAAAAGTAGAAAAATTATTTTTAAAATCAGTGCTTGAAAAGTAATGTTATTTACCCCAATAATCGAACGAATTGTCCCCAAAATGAATTTAATTCAGAAAAAGAAACAACACATTCGTTGTTCAATTGACATTTCAACCTCCAAAACTACCAAATTGAAAAGTGTTATTAATTACTGTTTGCAGAAATTTCCGTTGTATTTTGTCTGATTCGATATGTGTATATTTTTACAGAAAAACAGACTATCCAGATAAAACAATCCAAATTATAAAAATATTTTGTCTAATTTAACTGAAAGATACTATACAAAAATTACAAATTTATTTATAACAAATGAATAAGCCTTAGTTTCGAATTTATTGCAGTATTCAGTAATTAACCACTGATTGAGAGGCAAAAAACAAATGAGCTTTAAAAAAGCTACGCCAAAACAATCTATAAGATACTTTTCCTTGTTTCCTGTAATTTTTATGAGATTGGTTTCCCTAAAAGAGTTACGCAAACCCTAATAAAATTCAACCAGATTGTCGATTCCTGCATATAGAGTCGCTTTCTAAAGGACATTTACAAACTAAACGTATCTTATTCAGCAAAATGACAGCATAAATATTCATTCAACTTCACAGTTCATTAGCTTTTTCACTCTACGCGGATCGTTCAACCAGAGTTTAAATGAGATCATTTTTACTCAGCGCCCAGAATTCATTCATACATTTTCTATTTTTTATTAACCATGCCATAAATCGCCAAAGAGTAAATTAAGGAATAAGTTGTAAATTTTTTTTGGACTAGATTTAAGAGTTTCAATTAAGCTTCATGGAAGATTTTCCAGAACCATCGAGCCCCTGACAAAAATTATGTTTCAATTACAAGTCAATAACTCGCTCCTTCACTTTTTCTTCTTTGGAGAGTCCTAACACATGTGGCTTGGCTACCTTGGCTGGCTTTTAGCCGCGTGAGCTGCGCCAAAACTTGAAACTGAAAGAAAAGAGGGATGTTAGATATCATTCTCTATCGAGAACAGTGAAAGTGACAGTGAGTGAGCTCTCTCTTCATCTGTGGGACTTAGTCTAGTTCGTCCATACGTGTGTAGCCTGGATTCATGTGATAACGGTAACTGGGTCACTATTGTCCAAGAATTTCTTTCACGGTATGCTCTGCCGTTAGGTACTATTAATTGAATAGCCATGTTGACTCCAGTAATTTTGACATTAGCTGCTTTATATACTCCTTTGCTCGCTCATAGAACACCAGGTAAGAATTTCCAAATTTGTTAATTGTTACTTTTACAATAAATATAATACTTAAATGTATCTCAAAAGATATTTTTTTTGTACTTTATATTGTTATTTTCGATCATTTAAACAATCGGAATATTTTATTTCGAAAAATTGTAAAAATATTTTGTTTAATTTTTTTAATGAACACTAATGAATTGTAATGAACTAATAAATTTTTTTGATAGTGTAAAAGTTTTTTTTTTTTTTTTTGCTGAATCGAAGTAACATAGTATGTACAATAGTTTCTAGATCTTGATTGATGTTTCAAAAATTGTGATTAACATTTTTTGATTAATTATGCAAAATTTAAGTAAAGTTTGAAGGTAATATTATGAAATGAATATTTTAAGTTAACTTAAAGTATTATGGTATTGAAGATCTTTTAATATGTATTGAAAACTATTTTTTATGATATGGTATTGTTTAAGAATTTGTGATGAAATGATTACTGAAAACGAAAGTACAATTTACGAAATGAAAAATATATAATGATATGTTCTGTATCACAGTGATTTAATCTCGATAAATATTTTTCATAATATATATTTGTTGCTTTAAGCAGCATTTTTAACTGCAGTTTTTATTTGAATGCATTTTCGAAGCACATATTTTGAAGTAATGTTTTTCAGATTTTGATTATTGTGATCCTTGAAATTTTTCGATCATTTAATATTTATATGTTATATTATTACATGAAATTATTTCTATGATTCAAAACTTGTTTATTACAAATTTAATCAATTTAATTTTTCTTCGTATCCATTGCTACTGTTTTTTATCATTCATTATCATATTAGATCATAGTTAAGATCTCCTTATAAAAAGTTATAATTAAGATATTAGAATTCATTTTGTAAGTTATCTAAAAAGATGTTAAGCATTGATTGCACATTGTTGTAGACTTTATGTAAAAGACTGTAAGATGAGGGGGAAAAGAACTGATCACTTTTAAACCACTGAAGAATAAAAGAAAGAAATGAAAACGTATGAAAGCGGCATAATTTAAATTCGTTTTCAGTGTCTATTCATATATGCTGATTTGTAATGCATTTCAAATTTCGCGCACGTTTCTTTGGCGCGATTTGGTGATTTGTTCAAAACACTGTGATAGAAATTGGTTGCCATATTTTTGGCCTGTTGAAATCGCCGTTTTCTGTGTTGCTTTCAGTAGTAGCGGAAGAATCGGAAGGACTGCATGCGGTAGACTGTTTGAGCTCTGGAATTTTTCGACTTGTTCTTAGTTATTTTTTTTTCTTTCCTTTCTTTTGACATTGACCTTTATTGGGTTCGATCAGAAAAGATACGGACTGGACGAATTTTTCGTCTCGATCCTTCCAGTTGCATCTCTTATTCTTGAACTAGTTTTAAAGTTTCAGATGGAAGTCTTTAATAATATTTATTCTTGAAAATATTACTATTCAATCCCTTGTTTGAAAAAATATTAAATCGTATAAATAATCTTTTATGGTTGCAAGTATTTTCAGTTTAAGTTCGCTTAATTTTCGACTACTTATAAGAGTTCAAAAATTCTTCCAAAGATTGTTCGGATATTGTTAAACATTCTAAACTAACGACAAAAAAACTATTAATATTATATAATTTCATAAATTGTAGATTTATGGTCTCTAGGGAGTTCAGTAAAAATATGTATAATATGTGAAGTAGAAAATCGCTGCTTGTTTGTGTTTTTCATACGTCCTTTCAAAAAAAATTAGCTAGTGCAAAACAATACGCGAATTTTTAATGATTATTGTGAGTTTTTCAAGAAATTCATCTTACTTGTTGTGCTTCTATTTATGTAATCTAAACATAAGTGGCATAAATTCTTTGAACGATGGGAATAGTTTTTCGATCAACTTTTTCTCATTTCTTTAAATATTATATATGTTTATTAGTAGGATTTAAATTTAAAACTAAGGTTTAATTCTGTAGACAAATCAACAAGCGTAACATTCTTTTTCAATGAAAGCCAGAATTTTAAAAAATTAAAATTTACTTAATGTGTACTATAAAATTTAAGAATTTCCCAAATTAAAAAAGTTTTTGTATCTTCAAATTAGGGGATAGAATTTTTTTTTTTTTTTTTTTTTTTTTTTTAAAGAAATGGAAACACCAGAACTCCGCACTTGTCTGAATTTTTGATGTATTCTTGTTAAAGGTCTTTCTGGAAAGTGCCTGAAATATTTATTATCTGAAATTATTAACATATTACATTAACCACGAGAAATCTTTAAAGAAATTAAAACCTCAATGACTTATTAAATGTTATTAGTGATTTCAATATTCACTAAAACTATGTGAAACGCAGTGATTATTTGTATGAAAGGAAAAATATTTGCGGGTAACTTTGAACAACCGCATCCGTGTTTTCAGAATAAATTTTTAAGAGCCTATGCAAAATTCATGGGAAATTTAATAGGGTCTTGTCTCAATTTCTTTGGAGAAATCATTTAAAAATTATGATTCCGTCCACGTCGCTTAAGTATACATCTCCACTCTTATCGAAGGTCTTGACATTTTGTGATGATGCATCCTCATTTAAATATGAGCTTGTTAAGAGAACCTGCGAGCAGCTAATGATGAATGCTGACCACACCAAAGGAATGAAAATGCATCATTGAAATTAATATTCATATCAGTAGTTCTTCAAACAAGTTTGAATTTAAGGAAATCTGGGTGACATCCAAGTAATGATGATTATTAACACATACAAGTATGTTTATCCATTTCACTGAAAGTATATATTTTTTAATGAAAGCGTTATTTAATGGAAGTAAGTTTACGCGTCCTGCTTTGTCTAGGAAAAATTTGAAATTATGCGTAAAATTTCTTATAAATTAGTTTTAATGTGGCAATTATTTCTATTTATAGTAATAGGCTATATTATATAGTACTCAGATAAAGTTTAATAGTAACATATAAGCTTCAGCTAATTCTATGAATCAACAAAAAGATCATTTTCGTAGTTTGCTTTTAGTAGTGCTGGATTTGGGTTAAACAACTTATTTCATTAACGTATCTCATTAACTTATCCCATTTCCTGCATGTTGGCACCAACCTTGTGTCCTTTAGAAATTCCAAGGACGATTTTTTTGTTTCAAAAAGCTATTCAGGTTAATTTTATCCTTTTATATCAATCGTAAGCCAATTTTACAACAATTATTTCTTATTCAAATTTCAAGCATCATCTTTTGTATAAATTTCGAGGAACAGCTTATTTATAAGTTTGTTGATAATTGCCACTATTTTCCTTGTACCTAATTTTTTAAATTTTTTTATTTGTTGCCTATCCGTACCATCCCGTTAGAAAACTAAATTAATTAAAACATCTTACAAGAAAAGATACTTTTCGAAAAATATATTGTAACTGATTTTACTGTTAAAATGAGTTTAAAATCTATGAAAAAAAACTTGGCTTGTAGAGTTTGAGAAAAATATGTTTCAGATTAAGAAGAATTTAGATTTTTTTTTTTTTTCTTTAAAGACAATTTTTGGTCTGAGTTATGAAAAATATTGTTTCGTTTCAAAACTATGGTTTCTTTTTACGACTCGGGCAAAACTGATCATGGCACTCACCGAATGCTTTCTAAGTAGTGACTTCAAATATCGTGATCATTTGAAGCGTAACTTATTGAAAATTCATAAATGTTAATCAAAATATTCGCTTTTTGAATTAACTTGTTTTCACTTCGAGAATTTTTTTAAAAATAATTTTAAAGAAAATGTTTCGAGTTTTTAATGAAATTCAATTTGTCCCGCATTTCATATGTTCTGTGCCTGTAATATGTTGTCATATATTAAACACGAATAGATTTTTTTAGTTTAAAATTTTTACTTTTTTGCCCAAATAAAAAGAAGTGTAACTCACAATATGAACTTGAAACTAACATTAAATTAACTGAACTTATTAAACCCACCAAAATTAACTGTTAAATAAAAGCTATGGTAGTCTGCCGATAGATTGCCAGTTTCTGCGTTGGTGTATCATGGACTCTACACATAATTCTACCAAATGTCAATTATATTCGTTCGTTCAGATGTCAAAATGGTGAATTTGTCCATAAGAATCGTCATGTATTTTCAGAAAATAGTGCTAATATTAAATGCCATAACTGAAGTAAAATATACTATCTCCATAATAGTGTTAGATGTTCTGAATACTGAACAATATAGTGAAGATATCGCAACAGCATTACTGGATAATTTCTTCTAAAAGGATATTTTACACTAGCTTTCTGTGTGTTGAATATAATTGTTAAATTCACTTTCCCTGTAAATAATATAATCTATATATTGTCGTAGCTAAAACTGGCATAAAATATTTTAGTAAATAATAATAGTTTAATAGAAACAACTACCATGTGCTGCATTTCTCGTTCATCTGACATATCCTATATTGGATCGGAAAAGCAAATGTTCCATCAATTTAGAAAATAAAGAATATTTCTTGAATTATGAAGCTTGTAGGGCTCTTGCATCGAATTAGCATTTTACAGGAAAAAATGCGACATGCATATAAATGAGTCATACAGTTATAAAGGCCTATTTTTTATATTTTAAATCCATAAAATAAAAAACCAAGTTATATTTTCAGTTTATTATTAACAAAGTTCTCGGGTATTGAATTTCAAGCACTTTCTTTGCTAAGAATTTTTTAGCTTGACTGTTTAGACTTAAATTAATCATTTATATCTCAAGAGAGTCGCCTTTGATGTTAAGTAATATGTTCCATTCTGTCCAACTATTTGAAACATAGAGGATCTCTTAAAATCTTGAAAAGGTTTCGAGTTTGATGTTCTTTCTTTCATGAAATGAGACAGATGAGTTTTTATACTAATGGACAAAATGTCATTTCGTGTCTTTTATTTATCATCTTCATTTGCTGTCTGTTTTTCTCTTTACTTATTTTGTAAGAAAAATTTCGTCAACTGTCCTTGAGACCATTGTTGTCTGGTGTAACGATCTCAACTTGTGGGACAAGGGGTTTCAGGTTCCAGTCCTATTCCTAAGAAGATCCACATTCTGTGATCTTCAACGCGTTAAGTATGACCTTATAGATCAGATTTCCTCTTTCTGGTGTGATGTGGAAGTTAAGAGATAGAGTGGTGGCTCAGGTGTCAACCTTGTCAACTAACTACGGCTCCATATTACTAGGTCTATCCTAAAATATTGCTTCAAAGCAAATGGTTAAAGTTACTAAGCTAAACTGAATTTTAATTGCCCCTTTTGTTGATCCTGCGGTTTTATTCTTATCTAAGCTATTTATTGGGACGAAAAGGCATTAAAATTTGAGAAAATGTTGACACATAATTAAATTCACAATTTTAAACTATTCCTTGTAGATGGTTCTGTATCTCATATTTCCTTATTCGTATAGATTGATACTAATTCCACATTTTTATATCATTTGTTTTAATCCCCTCAAAAGTAATCCATATCCTACCTACCGCTATTCTATAGAAAATTCTACTCTTTCATACTATCTATATGAATAATTATATTGTTATTAATGAAGGGAGACAAGGAAAGAAACGATAACGTCTAAATGGGGGGAAGTCACTGTCTCATTTCTTCGCTAATATCCCAGTTAAAAAAGGGTGGGGGCTGACCTTCTGGTTAGACCTCGGCTTAGAATCGGAGGGTTTCAGGTTCCATCGAATAACCGTCGTGAAAGCGGGTCTGGTGCACGTTAAATCCGTCGGGATCAAACGTCCTCCAACTATTGTAGTGTGGAAGTTTGCAGGGGGATTGCCAGCTCTGGTTCCGTCCTCGTCATCAGACAACAGTTAAAAATTACGATATTCGTCTCCCTGACTAGCTCTAGTGTTGCTTTAATACTGACCTTAATATAACTAAATTTAGAAACATGTTTTAGATTTCCTCACACCGTAAATTTTTAATTATGTATCTATTATTTCAAACATTTTTAAATGCTATAGAATACACAAATGTTAAATTGGCGTATGTTTTGCTCCATCTAAGCGTTCGAAGGGGCTTTTTCTGTTTTTTATTCTCGTTTCAAGGTCAGATTAACGTTTTTGTATATAATGTAATTATTATATCTTTTAATTTCAATCCTAATTAATTTCCTAATTTTTATCTTAAATTAAGTCATGTTACCTCATTCTAAAATTTTCTTTTATTTCCTGATTCAGTTTCCACTTTAAAATAAAATTTCTAACGCACTCTAAAAATGTGCCGATTCTTCTGTTTTCCCGCACACGGACTAAGGGAATAAAATCCTAACGCTTATACGTTCCTTTCAAAGATACTCAAGATTCTCTTTCGTGAATTGACAAATGTATGAGAAAGTCGTATCAGAATCTCATAGAAAAATATCTGAAAGAAAAAAAAATATCTCTTTTGCTCTTGCGTCGCAATGTGGATAAACGCATTTTATCGCTCTTACCCGTGCCTCCATTGTAAATGAAATTGATAGTCATATCAAAAGTTTTTACTTTTCAGTCATGCATCTGCAAAATTATATATATTTGAATTTCAAGCACAAATTCTTAATTTTTAGGGATTTAATACAAAAAGTTCGGTTTATTCGTTTTTTAAGGCTTAATTTTTCAAACCTTGTCGGTATTAGATGAAAATAATTAATAACTGAAAAAAAATTTAAATCGATATATTGCAAAATGTATTGTGCTCATTTTTTGTAGACCATTTATCTCTCGGAGAGCTGCAAAGTAATAAAAATGAAAAATATCAGTAATTTCATTTTTAACTCTTTTGACCACACATATTTAGAGGGAATGTCAAGCCATTTGTTACATTTGCTCACATATGCGAGGAATTTTATATTCTCAACACTAAAGTGCATATATACATGCAATTTTTCTGGGCATCATACTGAAGGTGCACATAAATTTTATGTGTGAGTGATATATTTAGAAAGTATAATAAAATTATAAATTCATAATTTACGTCATTTTTTATTTGTTGCTCTTTTTCGCTTTAATTTGATTTTTTTAGGTTTGGTTTGAAACAAATTTTCAATAATAAGGACCCATTTACCTTTTTTTATATACAATGCAAATAGAGTAAGAGAATGCACGTGAAAATATTTAGGACCTTTGATGTAAACGAGGTATGTCATCTGGCTCTTTTCCAGTCAGAGGATAATTTTCCTTCTATCAAGCATAAAATGCCGTGAAATGCATTTTTAGTTTGATTGTGGAAGAACTTTTACCCATATTTTACATCCATATGTGATAGAAAAGGCAAAAAGAAACTGCAGCAAGACCATACTGTCAATTCTGTGGAAGTGTTCTAGTAGCGTAGGAGGAAGAAATATATCTATCACCTTCGTTTGATGTATGGTGATCAATTGCTAATGAAGTTTCTTGGGCGTTAGGAAAAGGGAAGTCAGGAGAATCGTGCAAGATAAAAATCTAAAACTCCGAATAAATTCGTAAAGAATTTGTTTTATTTCGACTGTTGAGCAGGTTAAACTTGGTGCCCGTCAACTAAATCTCTTCCATCTGGAAACGTTAAAACAATTATTTATATAGTGTTTAGAAGTGGGAGGGTCAATATTATTTATGGTGATGAATATGAATAATCATAGCAAAAGTATTTAAATTTATTCACCAAGTTTTGCGTTTATATAAAGAATAAAAATATTCAAATATATTTTGCATTAAGTGCAATATTGCATTATAGAGAACTAATTTTCTCCGCCGTCGGCTGTTTATGCTTGCTTTTACCATTGTTAAGGCAATATTACAAATGATAATTTTGAAAATGCAAGTTTTATTACAAAACTAGCTAGTACCCGGAGCGTTGCTGCCGCAGAAAAAAATATTAAGTGAAATTAATCATTAATTTGGCAGTGTTTTATCGAAATAGGATGGCGGTAAGACAGTATATAAAATACGAAAAAACAAATATTCGTTTGTATATATTAGATTTATGTATTCTTTTAGAATTGTAGGTGTTCTTTCAGAATGGTAACGAAAGGAACTATTTATTGTATGTCGTGACTAGTTTAATATTTGTTCAGAATTCTCTAATTTTAGAAAATGTGCTTAAAATATTTTCTTTTAAAATTGATTAAACATAGAAAATATATTTGCACCCTAAAATCGTTAATATAGTTGAAAAGATAATTTCTGAAAATTAAGATGGGGCAAATTTATTTGTACTGCAATATTTGTTTAGTTACTGCGAAAAATGCTAAGATTTAATTAAAATTTAAAACCCCAAGGGTTGGTCTCCGCAAAACCTTTATCTCCTAGTCTGTAATAAAGTTGTTACCTCTGAGAAGGATTTGCATGACGTTTGCATACTATAGCTACAAAATATTAACATTTCACTTAAATTTATCATTTCTACAGAATCTATTGTCTCCTCGGCGAGTTATTTGGAGATGAATCCTTGGTAAATAGATGCGGTTGAGATTCGAATATATTTTTTTTAATTTTAAATGATTGTATTATCCCTATAACCATCCCGTAAGTGTAAACAATAAGCTGACCAAGTTCCATCGCAATCGGATGAATGGTTTAGGAAGGCATACGAGACATACATTCATTTTTATTTATATAGATGGTACACGAATTCCCATTATTGGAATTGTTTTTAAAATGAAGAGATCAATCTGATGCTCCTTTTTAAAAAATCATTATGCGCTCATAAATACAAATTCAGTTGAGAAGCAATTCTCATTTTTATTACAATGGGAAAATTGCGAATGACAATTATAAATACGAAAAATACGATTTTTTTTTTATATATACTATTTGAAGAATTTACTATTCCATCGAAGTGCATGAGGTTAACTGTCTAGTTTCGGGTAATGTTCTTATTGCACTTATGACATAATTTTGCACGCGAAACTTTTATATTATTGTATGTAAGTAAGAGTCAATTTATTTCGTTTCAGAAATTTTTAAATTCTTTTGCACTCGCTGCACTTAGTCACGATGAATTAATTAGTAAAAGTTGGGAGGGAAGGGATTGTTTTTTTGTGTGTGTGTGACTTTGAAAGGGGGGGGGCGGGTTAAAAGTTTCATTCTCGCATTGATATTGTTAATCTTTAATCCCTAGTCTGCATATTCGAAAATCAGAGGTAAGATCTTGGCTTCGAAACCGGAAGGTTTCAGGTTCAACACCCGATTCCATCGAAGAAACGTCATGTAAGTGGGTCTGGGGCACGTTAAATCGGTTGGAGCCAAACGTCTTCTCGTTGGTGTGGTGTGGTAATTTGGAAAGAGATTTCCACCTCAGATGTCTTCCTTGGAATTCATAATTTCGAATCCCATCCCAAAATAGCCCTTGTGCGCCTTTACAACTGGATGTTAATATAATTAAACCAAATTAAATTAAACTCGAAAATGACAGGTGGATTCCGACTGTGTAGCTAACTAGGGCAGCTAGAAAAAAATGGATCTACCAAGCAAGTCGACTTCTCTAATTTCCAAATAAATAAGTTTATAAAAAAATACAAATTCTATGGATTCTAAAATATTAGGATAATCTTAGCACTTTATCAAATACAATTGATCAGTATCCTATGTATCTCTTTAAATACACTTGGTTATTAAAATAGTTGTAAACACTAAACTTTTACTTCTGTAATATTCGGTACAAATGAGGATGTTTAACAATTTGGAGTCGTTATAAATAAAAAGTTATAGTTTCATAAAGTTAATAAAGTAAAGTGATTAATCTGAAATAAAGCAGCAAAATATTAATAATATAAAAAATGTGAAACTATTTATTAGTTTATCAAAATAAGAACTTCATATTGTGTATCATCTTAATCATGATATTTTTCAATTATAAAGATATATCTTGAAAACAGTCATGGAATTGCAGTAAAAGATTTGATAGGTCGCAGCGAACAGCTATTCAACATCTAGTGTTCCGTGAAGTCTTGTCTGCATCGAAATAGAAAATGTTTCTAAAATAGAATGCATTGTTTAATTAGAGGATAGAAAAAATTCGAAGGTCAAGTATTGATAAATTTAATTTTTCAAATTGTCAATCAATCAAATGCTGTTCTCCAGTCTTGTTTTCAAAGTTTACTGACATTCTTATGTAATGCTTCCTTGAATGCACTAGAATAGAATATACGGCAGAAATCTTTTCCGCTGTTGATCTGGAGGAAAATAACCTTTTTGTTCAATGGATGAATAAAAAGATATTCTTTTTGGAAATGAAGTAGATCTTACTTGAAATCCATGTAAGAATTTTAAGTTTTGTTTAATCCTGATTATTCAGGTAATCAGTTTTGAATGGTTAATAGAACTTCAGTGAAGGGCAGGGTCCTCTTCATAGTGATTTGAAAAGTTTTATAAACAAAACTGCAATTTATTTTTCACATAATGGACCTACGCCTAAAATTCATTTTCCCCCTTTTATGTTTAGTGCACGGTCTCGTTAACTTCACCTTTTGATTCCTTACCAAAATCTAGCATGGGTGTTCCTTTTATTAGTAATTTGTATCACACAGCCAGACGAACTGGATTTTTTATCATTTTTTAATTGCATTTTAAGTAGGCAGATTAAATCATGCCGTCACCTAGTTTTCTTCACGCATAAATTATTTAGGCGGCGAAAATTGATGCTTAACTCTTGGCTACATTTCAACTAGCATACAGTTTATTACAACGTGCCAACTGATTGAAGAGCTTTCTCATAGAAGCCCCAAGGGAAAATGCTTCTTTTTGGCATGCACTGAGTATGATAGCTTTTGCTAATTTTAGAAGTCTACCATATTTCAAGGGGATATTTATTCTTTGAATATGCAACAGGGAAAAAATAAATGTGTAACAATTAAAGCATATAAATGGTATTGTACTGTAAATAAGGGTGTGAAAATATTTCCTCTGTCTGATTTACAATATATTTTAATTTAGGGCAAATTTCATTGGCTTCAGAGTTGATTTCGAATACCTGTAAAAAAAATCTTTGAAAAAAAAATTTCGTGCATTTTTTTTTTAACGCTGAGTGTTTTTTTCCTGTAAATTTATATAACGTTTTTGGGATTTCGTTAATCCATCTTTTTTTTTGTTAATTCGAAATTTTTTATTAATGATGAAAAACTGACTTATTATTATTTTACCCATCTGGTTTGCATCAGATTATCAAATTATGATGCTTACTGAAAATTTTAAGGCTCCCGGATCTGTTTCCAAAATTTCTGTTTTTTAAAAACATCGTGAAAAGGATTTTGTTCTTCTCAAAAGAATCAGATTTAAAATTGCATCGTAATTTAACTTTTTTATGAAAAAAAAATCTTTAATTTTTTTTATCTCCCGTCTAGAATTTTTGTATGCTGAATATTTGTAAAAATATAAAAGGTCTTGCCGGAAAATTTTATTATATCAAATCCAAGTAAGGAATATAATACAGTTAGCTAATACACCGGTGTTGTCCGGAAGTAAAATGCTTTGATATTATTTTCTTTTTACATAAAAACTGATTTTGTGTAAAACTGATTATTACAATACACACGATCCATATACTATACCATGCCACTTGATTGGTTGACCTTGGACTCTGGTCATTTACCACTTGAAGGGTATACTATTTTTTCCCCCTTTCTCTCAGTTCTTTAAAGCATTAAGTAACTACTTTAAACATCAACAAAAATCCAAAAAATATGAAACAGAAATCTGAATCATACTATTACCGTATTTCAAAACCGCTTGCTTTAAATTTGAAAACAATTACTAACAAGTAAAAAAAAAATGTTCATAAATGAATTTAATGTAACTGAAAAAGTCAATTTTTGAGTTTTAACATGGTATTATTATTTCTTATAATTTGCTCTGAAATTACTGCAGAAAAACTGCAAATTTTCAATTAATTTTTAATTAATTAAATATTTAAGTTTTGTGCTCAGGACAGTTGACAATATTCTTTCTAATGTCATAATAAATAAATGTGCAAAGTTTGGTTGAAATCAGCCCAGTCCTTTAAGACGAGATTAGGAACATACATCCAGGCATACATAGTCCTCAATGACTTTTTATTTATGCTCAGATAGAATCATTAGATGTAGACTGAATTGCGTAAAAATACCTTTTTTCTATATAACTATAAACATCAAAGCTATCATTTAAATCTTAAAATACATTTCCGTCCAGTTTTCTTATGCAAAGTTTATACATGGTTTTCCGTTTCCAAATTTCAGGTGGGACATTTCGAGACTTTCTCCGATTCTCTTGAATTGTAATGGTATCTGAGAAATGTGTTTGTTTTTAATTTGCTCACGTGATAAGAAGCGATGATGATCCGATAAAACACTTGATGTTTATCAGCACTGCACGTTGACCATGATCTTTCAGGCATCAAAATTTATACAAAAATAAGTGTCTTGTAGCGCATAAATTAAAAATTTGTTTTATTTGATAGAAAAATTTTATTAACTTTCTAAAGCATCTTTAAAATAAAAGTATTTCAAATTTGGACAAAAAAAATTTTTTTAAGTGAGGGTGCATATTAAATACCATAATGCATTCTAGTATTCTAACAAATTATATGAAACATTTTTAACCACATCGAAGTTTTACCATTTAATATCAAATTTTGAGCCCTTTTAAGCAAATCTACTTATTAGGATTTAAGTTAATAACAAATAGATTAATGAGTTATAACAATAAAGGATTTAATTTAAATATTTAACTAAAGATGAATTTTCAAATGTTTTAAAATACTACTCTCAATTATTCTTTAATATGAAATTATTGCGAGCATTTTTTGTTTTGTTTTCCGTAAGTATAAAAGAAAGAATAGATACACTCAGTACATGGAAATCAGCGAAACTTTCTTCTAGTGAATCTTTCTGGTTAGTGTGCCGAAAATTCTTTCGGTAACTATTTGGAGTACACAAAAGGCTTTCAAATGCGAGTCACAAATTAAGTCGTCACACTTTAAATATGTATTTAAGAGCTGAACCATCATGAATTAAATACATTGATGTAAGTAGTTCATAAAATAAATCATCATGCTTGGAAAGAGCTAAAAGAGGTAGCCATAATGCGAAACTTCTGGAAACAAACAAAAAACAGAAATATATTATAAAAAGTTAATGAATAATTAGTTTTAGAATGGGATGGGATCCATTTTGCACTTCTTACTGTTTATCTTTTGAACAAGCGTATGAAAGCACTATTAATTCCCACAATACTCGTATACCTTCGTAAGATATTCTGTGGAAACTACGATCTTCGTGTACTTCGTAACCATCCTAAAATTTTAATTTTATTGAAAAAAAAGTTGAATTAATTGTTATTTAAATTGCATGCATCCTTCTGTATGCATATCATTCAAAACAATGATGTAACCTTCTTTCACACCACGTGCGGAATAAAATATAGTATCGGCGACACCTACGTCGTGTTATTTTATGAATGAATGAATGAAAGGTAGTCAGTCCAGCAAACTCTTCTGTTGAACTGGGTGCGTAGGATATCCTGCCGTGCATATGGTAGGAGGAAGTAGTGGAAACCTGAGGCAATAAAGAACCGTTACGGGTTTCATTATTTTACAACCAGTATAAATCAATTGTGTCCTCAAGCAGTTTGAACAACGGTTTTTCTTCTTCTACTAGTTTGTTTGCTGCGTTGAAACAAAAATACTTTGGAATTCCGTTTAAGTATATTTACGTAAAAGAGTAAATAAAGACTCTTGAACTATGGCTGATATTAGACAGACTACCTTTTTAATTGCATCCATTTTTTATTTATTTATTTTACGAACAAAATAATCTGAGTTCGGCAAAACTGGAGTCGCTCTTTTCGTTAGAGGATTTTTAAGCGATTTGACACAAAAGAAACTTGTCCGAAAAGATTTTTTGGAATCGCGTCGCTCTTTCATTCTTTCATTTCCTGTGAGCATAGAATTTCAACGCAAATACATAAATTTGAATGTCAAATATTCTTTGGTTTGAATGTTTATGTAATTCATCTTTTTGTGATAAAAAAAAAACTAAAATTATATGCCTTAGCGGACTATTTTACTCGCCGATATTTTTGTCTAAATCAAAGAAAACTGTATCCACTGAATTTAGACTATTGTATACATTGAAAATATTTAATATTAATAATTATTTCTATAAAAATATTCAATTTAAAAAATCTATTGGAAGAAACCGAAAGGATCAACATAACGTTTTAATTTGAAGAAATAATTAGAAACAAATCCAGTATTTTATTGAGTTTTTTCCACCTATTGTTAAATTTGCACACACCACTAAAGAATATGAGGATTGATTCCGGAATAACATAAAACATTTTAGTATTTGTATTATTTTTTGAAGCATTTGGGTATATTAAGTAAATGAGTTACGAGAAAATAAAATCTTTTTGCTTGCGCCTTCCTTAGCATTTGATCTTGATGAATAGTATCTGCTTTCTAATCCATGCCTGAATGTATGAGTAACTATCTTAAGCGACTTGAACTTTATTAAATTATTATATAAAATATTTATACTTTTGATTAAGTATTATGTCAAGATTTCTTAACAATCCAACAAAAATTCAGTTGCTCAAATTAAGAATCCAAAATATATGCTAAAAGGCTTTTGAAACGAGCATTATTTTCATTTCTTATATTGCAGCAAATCGAATGATTCTTATATGTGATCTGTCATTGAATTAAATATCTTCCAGTTTTAATACGAACCTCCATGCATCAACTATTGAAAGTCGTCGGAGTTTGAATATCGAATGCTCCCATCGAAATAGTGAAAATAGCAAACATCGTTTATTGAGAAATCTATAAAATTTTGTCAAATTCAGAAATTTTACACAAATTATGAAAGCCTATTCAAATTGAGTTCTATACTAAATCACTGAGAAAAAGATTCTTCAGTTGTGAATTTCAATATATTTATTCATAAGGTATTAATTTTTTCAGTATTGATAATATTTACTCATTTCTATCAACTCTCACAATCATGTGGCAGAAATTTTGATTCAATAATCAGTTATCAAGATCTGATCCTATCAACAATTAGCTTCTTACCTTTGCAAAATAAAGATATTCTCACCATGTTAAAAATGCTCGGGTATTAGGCTTACTTGAAACGTAATATTGCCGTTCATAATTTCGAAGCAATTGTTTCTGTTAACAACTTGAATCATGTAATTGTTACAGAGTTAGATTATAATAGTTTGATGTATTAATTAAATATTTAAGTGGATAATATAGTAGTTGATATGGATTATTTAAGTGGATAATATAGTTGATATGGATGATTTAAGTTGAGAATATAATAGTTAATATATTAATTATTTAAGTAAATATATCTGCTGTTTATGCGATTGCATCTGAAGCAATCCGTGCAGACCTGTCACAAATATAATGTGCAGTTTTAAATAAATTCCTCTTTAGAATTTTCTTTGAAAATAAATGGTGTAAAATCCATTTTGTAAACCATGAAATCGATCTTTTGTTGCATAATACAGAGTTGGAAAAAGTGATTTCGCTGTGTTTCGCTCTCCGAAACACACGAAGCGTTATTTCGGAACCATTTACTATCTTCTCCTAGAAAAAGTTCTCCTGTCTGAGGTCAACAGATGCTTCGGCAGAAGGGTTTTTGTAAACTGTGGATAATTTTGGGTCCTTCTCAGTACTGGGGTTATGGCTTCCGGGTCACATGGTTCTAGTACAAGCTGCTCTTGCATTGCAAAGATTGTTTAGTACTTTTTTTGTGTTCCAAAACAAGGTTCTCTTGTTATAAATTGTCAGCCGTCGGCTTACTGAAAAAGGACAGCTTGAATTCCCAGTAACCTTCAATCACACTCATGAGTTTGATATGCGGAAGATTTTCTAAATATGCGTCTGAATTCTTCCGAATTATGGATTTTTTTTTTCGTGATTGCATACATAAAATATTGGTTTTAATTCATTTTTCTCATTATTTTTCAAGACTGTAAAATAACTGTGCACCTTTTTACAATATCTAAACCGCGGTTCATTTTTGACTTCTTTTACTACCTGTGTAATATTAAAATAAATCGAATCTTTATCCTTTCTCATTCGTTATCTCAAAAAATTGATTGATGAAAATATTCTGATTAAATATTAATTGTTGAATGATAAAAAAAATCAGCATAATAGTTTTGTTGTAGAATTTTAATAATTATAATATAATATATATTTTAATTTTAATAGCAAATTATAAATCAAGATTTCAGAATTTTTTTTTGTTTTGAAAAACGCTGGGGAGGGTCTATCAAACAAATATTTCGAGACTTTGAAATTTTGTATCAGGTCTTTATTTAGGAAAACATAGCAAATAATTTGACTTTTGAATGAATCGTCGATGGGCAACTAAAAGTAGCCAAGTCAAAAAAAGAAGAATATTGAGTTGATGTTGAGTTAATATAATGTATAATTATAATGTATATAAATGTATTAAAAGAGATCTGTGAGAGAAAAAATTGTGTGTGTCAATACATAAAGTATGTATTGTATACTAACGATATATGAATTGTTTTTCCTGTTACAAAGATGGAAGCTTTAAACAAAAAAGTTAATAAAAAAAACGCATTTTTTTTATTTGGTTTCTCTTAACTGTATGTAAATGATAGTAATTGCTTTAATTTTATTTTGAATATGTTTTATATTATGTCCTGTAATATACGGAAAATTGATATTTATTTTTAGATTCTGCATATTCTTGTCTCTAAATGACTTTAAAATCAATCATACCATTACAAAGAATTGATCAGATTGAGCTTCAAACAATGACTTCACAGAATTCTGAAAATAAAAATAATTCTTCCGGCTCTTTCTAAATCAGGTTTCAATAATTTTAATTTAATATTATAAGTTAAACTTTCGTGTCAATGTCCTAAAGGAGGTTGATTTCGATGGGAACTGAAACCTAAATTCAAACATTTGTTTTACAACCAGTCGTCTGCAAACATGCTGTGAATTAATATGCAACAAAGAAAGTAAAGAGTATGATAAATACTTTAGCAGCTTGTAAAGCTGTCATATCCGATAAGGAGTGATATTTCAACTAATATTTTCATATTAATAACATCTATTTGCATTCGACTGTCTTGTAGTAATTTTAGAAATAAGAAAGGACAAATAAATATGAAAAGGTCTGATTAGAATAAAGTTACATATGTTAACCTTAATTTGACCTCTGTGCATATATTGATATTGGATTTGCTTAATCACAGAATAATTTGTGTCCGTTTTTTCGAGTAACACCCAAGCATAGCCTCTAGCAACAGCACCAGGATGTTTCGCCAGTAATGTTGTATGCAAAAGAGAACGAAAATAGGTAATTAATTGCCTTGAATTTGTTTTAGAAGTGATATCAAGATGACGAAGTAGAGTTACTGTTGTGGGCAGTAGCATTGGCGAAGTAATTAATATATTTATGCAATGAACACTTTAGTCATTAAATCACGCAGTTGGAAGCTTATCCCCACGGTAGACGAAGATGATTTTTCTTTAATGAATCAATGTGCATTAACTACAACCTTTTGAACTTTCCCTTGAACCGACAACCTTTTCTTTGATCGGCAAACAACATTATCATAAGTATCGAGGAAATTTGCTGATATTTGCATTCTTGAAGGATCATCTTTGCGTTGAATAGACATAATCAATTCTGGAACTTCATAAATCGTCTATTATATGATTTCTAAATGTAATTAACTTCATTAGTTAAACATATATTAGCAAAACTATAAATTACTAGAAAAACTAATTGCTTTTTAACGATACCTCGAATCTAAACCCCTTAGCATCATGATTAAATATTGAATTGCACAAATATTAGTTAAATTACGCAAATATTAGTTTCGAGAATATAATAATTCTTTTGAAAATTTCTGAAAGGACCTTGTCTAGTTGATGGAAATTCAAATCAGGTGATGGGACACGGAGGTCTGGTGGTAAGGTCTCCGCTTCGGAATCGCAGGGTATCAGGTTCGAGATCCAATTCGAGAACCGTCTTGTAAGCGGGTTTGATCGAAAGGTGCGCGTTAAGTACAAAGGGACCAAACATCTTCCCGTCGGTATGATGTGGATATTTACTGTGGTTAATGTGAGCTCAGGTGCCGCCCTCATCATCTGACTGCGGTTCCAAATTTCGTCCCAAAATATCCCTAGTGTTACTTTAAAGTTGGACGTTAATAAACTAAAGTAATTCAGGCGACACCATATTAACATGAATCCAAAGCGACCTAATGGTAAAATCAGCTCTGAGACTGGTAGATTCCGAGTTCTAAACCCGATTTTACCCAAGATCTACGTTGTAGATGGTCTTAGTGCTTTTTGAATCTCACATCTTATCTCAAATACCCTGGAACAGGTGGGTTGTGGTAGATTGGAGAGAATGGTGCCACTTCGGGTGTCGTCAACGTTTCTAATTACTGTTCAAAAGTGCGATGTCGTCCAAAATAGCTTTCGTTTCGATTCAAATCAAGACATTAATATAACTAATTAATTAAACTAGAGAAAAACTAAACACAAAATGAGTATATTGATTAAAATGAATCATAAATCTTTGTGAATTAATTCCATGTATTTTGAGTTTGGTCAAGTTAAGGGAGTGTCGATTCTCACTTGACAGCTCTGTTACGTGAAATGAATTCGTGTATTTCATCTAATAAGATAGATGCTTTATGTATTATGATATCAGTTCTTTTTTCTCCTATATACGCGTTAAAATTATTTATATGAAAATATACGAATTGATTGTTGAATTTTATTTTGATTTACTTTGACTTTTATCAAATTTTTGGCTTTGAAAATAAAGATTTTCCTTGATTTTTTTTAATGCTAGATTTAATCTAGAGTTTTTTATTCCTTGAGTAGAAAAGGAAGTATTTGAAAAACAGGTGCAAAAAATATTAAAAATAGCAATATCTATGAAAATTATATATATTTTTAGTTGCAAATATTTCAATGATAACCTAATCCTATTTTAAAAACTAAGCTGCAAATTGATCATTGTAAACTTATTAAAACATCTAAAAACTCGGTATTGATTATCATCATTCCATACTAAGAAAGTTGAGATCAAAATATGGAAAAACATTACTCAGTGATGCGAGTAGCAATTTGTGTTCTGGAAAAAAAAAAATGTCTTAACTATATTATTTCTCGGAATCGCTCCAGTTACATTCTCTGTGCTTTATAATCAGTTATTATCTATAAATTATTTTACTAGTATCTTAAATAATTTCTCCACGAAGGGAGACTTCTCTTATGGCCTTTTCTGGGCCTGTGATTCTATTTGGCATTGCCGGTGTAATGTGCTATTATTCTCTGGATTTCCGCTTTTTAATTTGAGCTGGAGTGGGTTTAATGACGTCTATATGGCAACAAGACCTGGATACAAATAAGTAATAAGTGAATAATTTTAATTCAGGAAATGTTGATCTATAACGAATGGCAAACTGTAAATAGGATGTTTTTCTAAAGGTTTTTTTTTATTTACTACTAATAACCTAGTCAGAAACAGACATTTCTTCGGTATCTACAAAATGCAAAAACCTGTCAGCCCGTAATTTCTTGTGATCGTAGTGGTTATAGTAATAAATATTTAAATAGTCATTATTTTTTCTAAGAAAATAAATATAATCTTGTATCAAAATATTTACTCGGTATTTTGTTACTGTTTTTAACCACAAATTTCAGAATTGGGAATTAAATTATAAAGGGTTTTTTTACGGGCGGAGGAACTCCTAAATGCCAGTCTATACATATTTACGCAATATTTGTTATTTCGAAAAAGCAAAATATTTTTCATTTTAAAGTAAAAAATTTTTAAATGAAAATTGTAAAATTATTTTTTAAGATAGTAATTTTTCTTAAGTATAAAAAGTACTTCAGAAAATATATAAATGTTATCAAAATAGGAAACCACTAACCAAAAAAATTATATAAACTGATGAAATACTAACTCCCACTTTGCAATGGCTATTTGTGAGTTACTAATAATTATTTAATGATGACTTGAATGTGAAGTATTCCTTTGAAAAATTGCAGCCCTGAAAATGTATTTTATTTGTCTTTTGACAAGCTTTGTTGCTCATACTATCTAATAACTAACTGTTTGATTTATATTATGGAGTAAGGTCCTTTATTCTCCTGTTAGGGAATTGGGTGAATTCTAAAATTAGATTGGCTTCACCCGTTAGCATCTATTAAAGAAATGCTTAATTTGTGCGTTGAAACACATTTATTTTGAGCGTACTCGGGTTATATTGAAATTTAGCTCAAGGAAATAATGCAGAATGATTATTTCTTCATTGTTTGAAGATATGCGTAGATATCTAAATCCGTATTTGTTTTATTATTGTTGAATACGTCATAACATGACAAAGATTCCACAAATTTAGCATTTGTCATCAAATGTCGTCGGATTACATAGAACCATAAAAAATATTCACTTGACTGTTTGCAACAGGTGAAAAGAGAGAAATCGTTTAGATAAGCAAAAGACAAAATTCTTATTTGCAGGAGCTCCATTTAGAAATTAAAAGCAGATGTCAAGTCGAACCCTCGAAAGCCCTGATGTTTGAGTCTTGGGTAAACGGAGTGCCGCTTTATTTGATCAGGCGTTTTCGTAACAAGAAGCTGGGACTACCGCCGGCGCCAGACACCTTGCTTTAAATAAAGGTAGCTTGGGGAGACAGTGGATTATTTCTTTCAAAGAGCGCGTCTCGGATGCGCTCCGCTCTTGAAGGTCTATGTCACAAATGAAACAATTCTTCACCTAGATAAGGATAAGGTGATAAGAACGAATAGCATTATTTAGTTTCGGATTTAAAATTTATTTATATAATGAGAAGTAGTGAAACAAGCAAGTTTAAAAGTCATGAGATCTGAATCGCTACTGGAAATAATTATGAAATAATGTTGTTCGCTGCTTTAAGTGAATGATTAAAATTAACCTTATATGATCTAACACTGGTGTAATACATTCATGGATAATTTTAAAGTATGGTATGTCAAAAAACTAGTAATGTCATATCTTTATCTTCTTAGTTAAAGTGATTTTTCTTTCCGAATATTTATATAGAAATATCCTAGTCAGTGTGACAACGAAAAATATACATTTTTTTGTCATTTTCTTATATCATCGGGTATAGCCTCATTTTGTATTTACGGATATACGGATTGTATAGGTGGTTGCTGTTACCGTACAGTCCTTGAATGTGCTAATAAGACTTGGAATCGAGCACAATAATATTGATTCAAATTAGCGAAGAACATTTTTCGTACCACTTTATCTTAAATTTTTTTATAAATATTTTTCGTCAGAAACCGTGAAAAAAAAATTTTTTTTTCTTTAAAATACAAATTCTCTAAAAATGTTGTATATACATAAATGCCGTGCTATTTAGAATTGAGTTTACTCTCATTTATTATTATTTAAGTTTGTATTTCTTTACAATTTTATCCCATTTTAAATGAGAACTGGAGTTTAAGGTGTGTAATTAAAATAAGATTGGAATTATCTCTGCTAAACCGCACATCTTTCGTTCTAAAAATGTTTATATAGAGAATTGTTTTTTATCGCTTAACTAATGAACTACTGATTAGTGATAGTAAATTAAATGATAAATGTGAGATTATAAGTTCCCATTAACTTTTGCTGTGCAAGGTTGGAAAATTTTTCGTTTTGCTGCTACAAACAGCATTTTTGATTGTATGGTATGAATTTGTTTTCCGTAAATTTTGCGTGCATGTTAATGCAGTGAAGATAATAAACACACACACATGCTCAACTCCCTTAGTTTTACGCACTTCTGATGAAGTGTGAGCTTTTACAAAGCTACTTGGTGCTCTGAAAATGAATAATCGAGGATTAGCTCCAATTTTATCCTTTTTCATAGTTAAAAATAAATATGCTGGGAAAGAAGTAGTGAAGAGGATGGATAAAAGGGTGTAGTAAAGAATCATAGTGTCTGATATTAATCCAAACAGGTGCTTGTGAACCACTTTATCTTTTTTTACTGAAGCAACTGTACAGAATTCATGCAATATAAATTACATTTCAATGGCACAAAGTACCTTCAAATTTTTTTCATTTCCAAATGAAAAGTTTTCATTCATAAAATGAGAGAGATTAATTTTTGATGAAATTGCAATTTTAATTTCATTTTTCAAATTATTTTTATGCAGATCATATTTTAATACTATGTAAAAATGAAACAGATGCTTGCTTAAATAGCTAAATGTTCCCTTTTTTGCTTATTTAGTTATTTAAAATTATTTTCCATTGAAGAAGAGGTTTTTATTATTGTATCTTCTTCAAGATACTTATAAATCTCCTGCAGGCTTGTTTTTAAATTTGCCTTCTAATCAAAGACATAGTAACTATACATGTTATTTTGCTTCCAAATTTTTTTTTCTTTTTATTAGATCTTCAAATAAATAACTTAAAAAAAATATTTTCGCGATCGGATTTACCTTATATTATGAAGGTAGAAAGAAGCGCGATTTCATTTAAAATGCACGTATTGCAAAATTCTATAAAGCATTATCATGACTTATATAAACATCTGGCAGTACTCAGTATTTGTTTTCATATTACACTCTAAAAATGCATTTGTCTTTAAGGAGATAAGAATTTTAAACCTGGTGATATTTTTTAATGTCAAATGTAATTGAATAAAGAATATACGTTAAAATTTGTTTCCACACTGCAGTTTTTACAGCTAAAATACTTGGAATATTGCAAAAACCCTGTAAAAACGATGTTAATCATTCAAATGCTCTTTTTTATTTTGTTTTATTTTTACATAAAATGTTGAGGGATGGTAGGGAATCTGTCGTAGATAAATCACGTCTGATAGACAGAACATCCATTTCGTCCAATCATCAACATGTCGACCAGTTCTGAGAATTGGTATTGATTGAATAGCTATTTAACAATTACAGATATTTGTGAATTTCCCTTTTCAAAAACGCTCTGAGTCGTGGCGTGATAACTCATAGGTATTGTACCGTGACAATACGCTTTCTTACAGTGCCATTATGATTCACGAATGGCTAACAAAAATTCAAATATGAACTTCCTCCAGTTCTGTATTTACCAGATATAGCATTGCTTAACTTTTTTTTCTTTGTTTTAATCATTATAAAATTGTCTCTCTCTCACCATTGATTTGACCCTGTTGATGAAATAACAGAACAGTTGTTATGAACTGTCTGGAAATTTTAAACCTGAATCGATGATAAAGTCTAGTTATATTATTGCCCTGTTTTGAAGCTACACGATGATTATTTTGGAAGGTATAAGCGTGTAACCCTTCCAGTTCAAGTTCAATGGTACTATTGTCCGAGCACCCGTCTTTGAATTTTCGAGCAATAAATACCAAAGGAGGGTTTTTAAATGAATTAGGGGATTAAATTTAACATGAATCAGTACACATACATGATATGTTTGGTGAAACCGGGTTTCGAATTTTGAACCTTCCTGTACCGAAACCTAGACAATACCATCACGAATAATTAATGTTAAAGCTAGGCAGTAATTTTTTTCTTTCTATGAATTTCATAAATAGTTGTTCAATCCTATGAATATCGCTGTTTTGTTAATTAAACAACTGGTTTGATATCTTATTTTTAATTATACATGAACAATTGAGAATAATCCTCGTAATTTTGGAATTGTGGTTACACAGCTTGGATTGCATCAGTCTCGATACCCCCTTTACAAGTTTCTCCAGTATGGAGAATTTTTTTGACTCAGGATACGTTTAATTTTTAGTATGTGGTGGGTTTTTAATGTATCATGGGTATCCATTAATATGTTAAATGAAAAATTCTTATCTACAATGAATCTCCACATAAATCGGGTGAAGAATTATGTACTCTACGATTTCGAAATTGAGAATTCTCCATCAGAACCATAAAGGTTCTTCGTTATTAATAAGCTGTTTGTTGCTGAAACCACTTGACTCGCTCCTGTAATTCACACATTTAATTAAAAGATCCCTTCTATACTATAATAATTAAGTGATATTTGAGAAGGTATCATCTAATTAGATTGATGCGAATCACAGTGGTGAGTCATGCCAATGAGAAGGGGAAATGAATACGAAATTCACTTATTCGACGACCTTATCAAGGACTTGTGTAATATGTCGGAATTTTACGAGTTAAAAAAATGTAACAATTGGGGAGATTATCATATTGTTGAACAGCTGAACATTTCAGTTGAATATTTTATTCTATGAGTTAACTGCCATTTTGACATGAATGGACGCTAATTTTGCTATAGGGAAAATGAGAATACTCATGTTACCGGTTGCCAGTATTATATTTACGCCAGAAAGTGTTGTAGTAACGTGATATCGTATCTGTTTTGTAAATGCTGAACGAACTTGAATGAATGGAGTATCTGCTGACTGAATAAAAGCTTGTGCTTTAAAACATGACGATAACATTTGCTACCATCCGCTATTATCAAATTCATTCACAGATAAAGCGTGATTTTGAAAAAGTGCTGATATAAAGAATATGGTCCGATCCATCTATCATTGAGAGGAAAACCGTGTCAAATTTCGTCTGTCAAATCTATCGTATACGGGACGTGATGAATTACGGGCGATAATTCAATAAGAATTAAGGATTAGGCTTAAATTTTATTAAGATCACTTTTTATTTCTTTTTTCTGAAAATATACTGAATTATAAACGCTGAACACTGAATTGCTACGATATAATTGATATTGGTTTTATCTTTTGGCATGTATATGATGCTAGCATTTCAACAATTACCTCCATTGTGTTTAATTATTTTTCTTAAAATTTGTAAAATTCTGGTAGCCTATTTATTTTAATGAAATTGAGCTCTTAAATTGTAATTGTAATAAAACTTTCTATTAAAAAAATATCAGAATTTATTCTTATCTGTATAATTGCCGTAGAATAAGTTATCTTATTAACTTTATTCGTAAATTAGTACTGTATATAAATTCTAATTGTTCTTGCTTTTCTCCAGGTTTCATCTATTTTTTCTACTACTTTATTTTTTTCCTTTCCTTTCATATTTCACTGTTTATCTTCTCTTTGTAATTTAAATTAATTTTTAAAGCGTACTCCTTCCTTAGAAGGTTTGGCATTTGTTTTTATTAACATAGACATGTCCACTGACGAAATCAAGGATTTTAAGCCGAGTTTCGTGCAATAGCTTCTAAGAGTAAAGTCCCTGAGCACCCGAGGGCAGACGTCTGACTTCTAGCTCTTATGAAGATGATACTCACACACCCACTTGCACAACTCCTTCTTACAGGAAGGCACTTTCACACCCTTCATAGATGGAATACAGAGTAAAGAACTCAGGACGCTACTCAGGACGAACAGGACGCCGGCTAGTTTGGCATTTGTTTTCGTAATAAGCATTTAGATTCATGGATTTTTTAAAAAAATAAAATAATAAATCCATATTAGAAAAATCAGAAATCGTAATTTCAATTAGATACATAAAGAATATAACGTATGCGTAAATATTTTTATTATAATATTTGTAATATTTCATCGGCATTGCAGTCGTAACCCGAAACACTCTTTTCCACAAAACGCTTTGTAAACAAAACCTGTTCATGTTAATTACTGTTGATGTTATTGTTTATAGAGATAATGATGTCCACTTTATATTTTATTTAATTTTTTATTTCCCATCCATTTTGTTTACCAGGAAGTCCAATCTTCTACTTGACAGAAAGATATTCTACCAATGGGTAGAAATTAAATGTAAAATATATTTAAAACTCGTAGGTAAAAAGAATTTTCTGCTTGGGGTAAATTTCATACGGAGATAAAAACTAGTTTTAATCGTTTTCGCAAATGCTAGAATTCGCAAGTTAATTTTTGTTCCAAAATTCATATTTGCTAAAACCTTGCTTTATGTTGTGAGTAATGTTATTTTAAAGTGATGAATCAGAAGATAATAGTAAATGAATCCTTGACAAAGAATATAGTATTAGGAGTGTTTCAGAATTTTTGAGATGAAAATTACTTTATTAATGACATTAAAGATGGCACAAACTTGAATGCTGTGAAAATTTTATTATGATTTTTTTGGTCACGAGTCAAAAAATGGAACGTCTGGTTACTTGAATTACTGTCTCATAACTTAAAATGCTGCTTAGAATATTCTTTGTATTTCCAGGAAATAATATCTTATTCATATCTGCCATATCATATACTCGAATAACCCTAATAACCTGAGAATAAAAATAATCATACATCAGTTACTGTTTATAAAGGTAATGACGTGCGCTTACATGATGTATCAATTACTAGTGCTTTACTTGGAAAGTTATCTAAATAAATGATTCAAGAAGGTTTATCAATCACGTAAATCTTACCAAGTTATCTTGGTAGACGAGGTTTCATCTATCGTCCATATCTGCAAGGAGAAAAAGTTTCGACTGGCGTCCTGTTTGCTGACAGATGAACACGAGATAGCCATTTCTGTAATTCAAATACTAAATGTTTGAAGTTGTTTTTATTATAAATACGTTAAAAGGCGAATTTGCATATTTGTATTGATTCGGATGATTGATTGCATTACACAGTTGACTTGATCGACATAACATTTTGTATGCTGGTAATTCTTTGATTTTGTAAATGAGTAGGCGTTCATTGTGTTTATGTATAGTTTTAAATGGTTGTAACTTTCTATAGTTCGGATATTCAATGTTTGAAATTGTTTTTATAACAAATACATTGCAATAATAATTTGCACGTATGTATTGATTCGGATGACTTCTTATCTTGCATTATATGGTTGACTTGATTAACAAAATGTTGTGTATGCGGGTAAATCATTTAATTTTATTAATGAGTATAGAGTTCATCATGTTCAAATGCAATTTAAAATATTTATAACTTTTTATAGGTATATGACATAAAAAGAATACACAAAAGAATTAGAAGGCTTTTGTGTGTCTAATCTTCGAAGTTTCGGAAAAGTAAATAATTTTTAATTTAATCATTTTGAAATCATAGCTTTACTGAGAATGAAACCTATTTTAGTAATAAATAAATAAAAATTCATTTTGCTGTTTTAAACCATCATCGTGCATCTGTGGTAGATTGTAGTTCCGTCAACTCAAAAAGCCTTGATTAGTTCCATTAGTAAAGCTGTGAGTTAACTAAGAGTTTTGAAAACAAATGATCTTCAATTAATTTTTTCTAATCGAATAACTCGGAAAAGAAATTTTTACCAACTTTTGAAGGTCAAAAAAGTCAGCTGCATTAAATTTTATAATATTGCTTACGAATTCTTTCTGTCTTATGTTCATACAAATTTGCATTAACGTAGACTTGTACGCTAACTTAGAGGATAAAATGCGTGTTCACTTTTTAGTACGATTCACTTCCTTTTCTAATGAAGCTATTAGTGATGTTAAAAAAGGTATTACTATTATTTAAAAAAGTTATTTTTTAGGTAATTATTATTTTTTTTAGAAATTTAATTACTTACTAATTTTTTCTTACTAATTCTTTTCATTGGATATGTATTTGAGACGTCAGAAGTGCCTTAAACTGCGACGAATTTTGTATGCACTCTGTATTTAAATTAATCTAATAAGATGTATTGCAACATGAAGTTTGTTTCCCTGAAATAGAACTGTACATTAATATCGTGGCTTTTTCTTGCATGACAGTTGTGTAGAACTTCCAAGATTAGATTTCTAATGTGGCTGTCACCGTTATTTGATTGCAAATATCGGTCACGACTTTTGTTCAAGCGGGAATTTTTCAGATTTCGTTGGCTTTTGAGGTTATTTTGCACTCTTTTTTTTAAATCATAATCACTTACCTTAGACTGCTACGCTTCATTTTTATTCGATATTTAATACTTCTTATTTCGTTTCTTTCATTCTGTTTAAATTTGATGTGATTAAAAAATAGGATCAAAAAATGACAAAGTATTTTTCTATCTGTCCGAATTCGCAAGGTCGAAATCATTCTACAATTTAAAAGTTTTTTTAGGTATTGTGCTTGCAAAAAATGCAAAAATTTTGAAAAAAAAATATTTTAAAATCTTTACCTTATATCCCATACTGTATACTATTCTTTGAGGTATTTTTTTTAATCTATAACTTTTTGATTTAAAATTTCCTCTTCAATCAGTAATTTTATTTAAATCCAACTAACAAACAACAACCAGTGTTTGAACTCTTCATTTTTCCATGCCTAGCTCGACATCCATTTGTGTAATAAAACAACATGTAATTGGTGGGCAACTATTAGCTTAAATTAATAGAAATACAATTACATGTTTCCGACGTGCCAAAGTACTTTTTAATTAAACTATTAAAGTACTTCATTCTTAAGATTGGAATTATACTACGATATTTGAATTATGTTTTTATAAGAAAATACTCTCCTATCTTCCGTAGTTCATTCTTTTCCACGTGTTCTGTATTGCATGCACCTGCAACCTGACGTTCTCGTAACAAATACAAATGTATGTTTTCTGCGGAGCTGAACAGGAATTATGTTTTAATCCTTTGACCGGATAATTTAGTAATTATGACAGCCAAAGTTCTTTGAGGATTAATTCTAACATCTGCTAAGACTAACTAATATTTAAAATTTCGTTTAGAAACTTTAGGATGTATGTCACATTTTCGGATGTACGTAGAGAAAACAAAGACGACCTTTATAAGAAAACATTTCCTGAAATCGGTTTTAAGTCCGGCATATAATGTGAATTATATTACTTGAGGAATTTATTAAGAGCTGCATGCTTTAATATCTGTTATAGTAACTGTTAATTCGGCTCCGGGTACATAGTTTCATTTTTTATTTTGCATATTATTAAGATAAAAAATATTTTAATACATTGAACTTAACTGGTTTTATATACTAAAACACACATAGAAGAGGCCATTATATACATGTATTGTCCTGATATCAAAACATAATTGAGGGATGGTTAAAATTTCTTAGGGATATTTCTCCTTCAAAATAGAATTAAAAACAGGGTTTGGCTTGGACATTAATCACTTTTATGTCGGTAATAAGAGCAGTTTAAGCTATATAGACTTCTAATAACTGCTATTAAAGGATTTCTTTATTCACAAATTATAGTTTTCAAGGTCGTGTTTGAAAAAAAAATCTAATCGTGGAGAGCTGAAAGATTAAAGACGGCAAGCCGTACCCGAATAGAGATGTTATCTTGAGATAAGAGGGATAGCTCTTAAAAATAGATAAAATGCGCCGACGCCTGCTAAGTATACTCTGATCACCATGTTCTAGTTCTTTGAGTTAGATAAGTTCTCTATATTTTTCAATCTCCGCTCTCTATAAGGACTGGATAAATAGAAAAAGACTATTACATTTCCTCCTGAAAATGAATAAGTCTCTTGGCGGAAATCCTTTAACTCTTTAAAAAACTTTCTAAAGTTTTATGAAAATTTATGTTCGTCTCCTTTTGCTGCATTGTGTTTCTGTGGGTTTTTTGTTATGTGCTTTTATAATGAATTTTTAGATAAACCCAAGTAATGAGTTACAAATTTACGCTTAGGCATGCATATATTAAAATGTATGCAGTTATTTACAAAAAAGGAATTCGGCTGACATTTAGTTCAGAAATTGACTTCGAAAAATTTGTAGTTATTTACATAAATATTAATTATAAATATTTGCTGAAGTACATTTTACTAAGATATTTCATTCTGAGTATTTCATATACTCACTGTCTTGAGATTTAAAAAATGTTTTTTTCGCGACTATGATTTGAAATTAATAAATAATATTCGCACAAATTTTGTTGGGAGAGAAATATTTTTCCCAAAATTTCCTGCCGATTTATGAAGTCGGTCAAGGTACTATTTTAATTGTTAATTTATTCTTTTACTTTCCATTTGTCAACATAAAGTTAAAATTTGATTAAACTAATTTAGTACGCCTTAAAGACACAAAAATTTTACTGATGAAATTGCTGTTCAATGGTGCAACTGGTATTTCTTAAACATATATATTTAAGCTCTTTTCTTTTTTTAAATCAACATCTATATTTCAGTTCTCGAATTTTAACATCCTTTGCCCATACCTGGTTACTTAACACACTCTCCCAGAAATAACGACTGATTTTAGACATTCGATCCTACATTCCGACATATCTAATTAGATGATTCTTTTACTATCGCTTAATTATAGTTGAGAATGATTCATTTAATTAATTAGATGATCCTCTATGATTAATAGACGTGAATCATAATCGAATATTGCTATAATCAACATGTTAATATGCACTTTAGAGATCATAATCGATATTCTGATCAGAGGATTGAATTAACATCAAATTTGAACCTCTTTCTTTAAAAAAAGTGTCTGAAATAAACTTGCATTCCAATGAAAGGACGTTTTTAAAATGCTTATAAATATTGATTAAAATTTTAATGTTAACAGATTTCACGCCGGCGTCCTGGCACAGGGGTAGCGTGTCTTCCCCGTGATCTGGGCTTCCCGGGTTCGAGTCCTGGTTCGGGCATGGTTGTTACTCTGCGTTCTGTCTCTGAGGCGTGTGAATGTGCCCCCCTGTAAAAAGGGGTTATGCAAGCGAATGTGTCATCTTCATTTGAGCTAGAAGTCCGACTTCTGCCCTCTGGGTGCTCAGGGGTCTTTACCCTCAGAAGCTACTGCACCCCCTTTCCGTGGAAACACGGACACGACATCATCAACAGATTTCATGTATAAAATACATTTTCTATCATATAATTATTAGAAAAAAAATTATTACATTTTCAACATAAATTAAATATTGAAAGTACAATTTTATTTCTTTCATTGATTTTTAAACTAGTTCCTTATTTATTAAATTAGGACCAATAATAATTTAAATTTCGTGACAGAAATCGGTCATTCATGTTGTTTTATACAAATAATATATTTTCAGATGAATAAATTACATCGTAACGATGACGTTAACTTTTTAAATCCTAGTTTTCATATCGCTTTTTAAAATGTAACATTCGTTATTTTATCTTAGAAATAGAAGTCTCTTTCTATCAACGTGACGTGTTCTTCATATCTACTAATTGAAGAAAGTGGATGTGGAAGTTGTGAATGAAATCCTCGATATCCATCTCGGAAGCAATGAGATCAACGTACAACCCAACGGGAGCTTTCACTCTACAACTCAAGCCAAGGGTAGTGATAAGCTTTCATCTTGATACTGCACGCTCTGATCTTGACCCTTCTGCTGAAAGGAGATATCCGTATGAAATTAGGACACCATTGTCACTAGTTTCCGATCATCACCACTTTGTCTCGAGCCGTAGTTTCTGGCACTAGAGAAAGATGGGATATCATTTTTTTTTTAACTCTCTAGACGAGTTAATAGATCAGCTTTAATACTTTAACAAGATATATCAGATAGCTTAATGAAACTAGACATAACTAGTGATTTCTGAAAAGATACAGTGGAAAGATAATTGTACTTCATATTACATGACGTTAAACAGAAGTTATGGATTCAAATGGAACTGCCGAAATGCTATGTTGTGATAATCTGTGGGTTTTAGATTTTATGACAAAGGAAACAATTTTATTGCTGTTGAATTCTTTTAAATAGATAGTATTTCCTTCGAATATAATTATAATAGGAATTATTATGACACAGGTTTTAAATATTTTTGAGGATTCACAAATATAGACGGTTATAAATAATGATTTAGTAAAAATGCCTATAAATTGGATGCATGATTATTGGAGTTCTAAGTAATCTAGTCTTTGAGATTTTAATCTTTTGCCATATACAATTTGTCAGATTTGTGAATTGTTTGTGTAGTGTTAAATCGGAAAGTTTTAACAGTATTTTTATGTATTTCAAATATGGAATGTTAAAAAATAATCTTTATATACCCTCACTGAAAGTCTTGGGATTTCTCAGAAAATCCCACGATTTATTTTATCTTGAAATTTCTTGCATTTAATAATAAATTCATGAATTCATTATTTTCCTTTCATAGCAGAAAAGAATGGTCTTAGATTTGTGTAATTTTCTAAAAATATACATAAATTATGTTTTTTCTTTAGTATTCTTTAGTTCTGCTAGTCATAGTTTGCGATTCAAATTCTGAGATAAAAATTAAAATTTTATTTTACGAAGACTTCTTTGTTTCCAATATAAAACAATAAAAACACGGTTTGTGTTGGTTATATAAACTAGCATTTCTCTTAATGAATTTCCAAGGGCTGCTTCTTACAATGCCTGCAAAAGAACATTTGGAGCATCAGTAACACACCGAACCCAAGTTACATAATTCTCATTTGCATTTTATCAATGCTATCATTGTGAGGGAAAGACACATTAAGATTTTAAAGATGCCCTCTTGAAGTTTCGCCGAGACTTGCTTGTTTTTCTCAAAATGAAATATTGCCAAAAACAGTTGAAGGTCTTGAGAAAGCTTCCCTTACTGGGCGTTTGCTTTAAAATACGGTGTGGGTTAAGAAATCACACATGGTTGATAAGCAGACGGGCCATTTGCCACACCAGCCCTTGACTAAGCTAAAAGATAAAGTATTCACCTATACCTTAAAATAAGACAGACTCTAATAGCAGAATTCGACTTGTATATCTTATGCGAAAAGAAAGCAACCTTAAGTATTAATAGCTGTTTTTAGAGGAGGAGATATGTCAGAGATTTAGGTGAAGGAAAGTTATCTCTTGGTTTATAGGCAAGTCGCTTCTCATATATATGTATCTTTCTGGAGTATATAACTTCGTCCAAACAGTCGCCGGTCATTTATTTACCTATTTCGGTTTCTTTGCATCCGACAATCTACTTTGGAAATCTGATAATAGCAATTCATACCCTTAAGATAGTCGTAAATTAATGTACGGTGCGTAAAGTGCTTTCTTTGGTTGCAGTGGCTTTTCAGAAACAGCTTATTCAGAGAGGCTTTGTATTGTATTTTGTTGATAAGTGTCATTCATATATGCATTTCAAGAGCAGAATTCTTGTTTGACAACAAGATTTTACAGAACCTAGAAAAAATGAAAGCTTTTCTCAAAACAATTAAATAAAAGCATTTAAAAATGCTAATTGCGAGTTGATTCAAAGGCAGAATTTATTTTAAGTTTGGTATTGAATTTGTTAAATATTTCACCTTTTAGTTACAAATAAAATAAACTGCAAACTTTTTATTTCTCTATATGATATTTTAAATAAATATGTGTTGTTTCAAAATATACGTTACTCTACACGTTAATACTCTGCATTATTCAATTTCACGTTTCAATCATGTCGTCTTGTAATTTTTCAGAAGGAATCTTAAATGTTAATGCTAATGTAGATACAATCTAAACATTAATGTAGATTTTAGCTGCCAAAATTTAATTTTGTGATTAAAATTTGTTGGTATTTTGTAGCTGCTTTTCTAATTTCTCTTTTTATTTAATTAATTATATAAACGCTTTATAAAACTTCTCACTTAAACATTTTCTCAAGCTCCAAGTGAAAGGATAAAGATTCCTAATGCTTTCAACAATTTTTTAAAGATATCTAAATTTTCCTTCCCTAATACTGTACTTGTCAAAGAAATCCCTATCAAAATCTCATAATAAAACTACTGAAGGAGAAAATTTCTTTTTTGCACTTGTAACGCGATCCAAACGGACGTCAGTTTTATTATCATTTCTTCTACATAAAATGTCTCCAGTAGTGAAATAAACCGAAGTTGAGAATTTTAAAAGTTTCTTCTGTTCGGCCATGCAACTGCTAAAATATGTTTATCTACATATGTAATAATTTTAAAAAATCAATATTAAAATTAGATAAGACTCTTTTACTTTTTATATCGTTTTAATTTCTGATCTGCAGATCCATATTGCTTCTTAGTGCTTTTAAAAAATACAAAATAACTACAGAATGAATTGGATCGCAGAAGTAACTCGAGGTTAAAGAACCACACCATTCCCTTTCGAAAAAGTTTTCAATGGTGCACTTAAAAGCTATGTTGAAATTTATAAGTTCATGAATTGCAAATTATACAGTTCATGAACTCTATTTTACTTATTTTCCTTTCAAGGTTTCTGTATCAGTGTGTAATGGTCAACAAAATTGCAATAGCGTTAGATAATGCTAGATTATTATTGATTTATTTTTGAACGTTCTAGAATGCAATCACTATTATCCAGGAAACTTAACGTGGGTCAATACTATCATTAGCACAGGAATGTCGAATTTTCGAAACAAAATTATACGAAACGGAAACAGCAGGGAAACTTAAGTCTATTAAGAAGTTCATAAAAGCTCCTCTTCTGTCTTGAAATAGAAAGAAAACAGGAATTCAAAAGAATTGTAATCTCTCTTCCATAATAAAGGAAGCATCTGAAGAATAAAAAAATGCGGACCACTTGGAGATTTTCAAAATAATTATATATTTCAGAATCTGCAGTGTTTACATCATTTTTTTTATGGAACGGAGCTGAATTATTTTATTCTTATAATATTCTTAACTTTGTTTATCTAAAGCCAGTTATGGATTTATTCATTTATTTATTTATTTTACTGTTATCTATCTATAATGTAGCTAACTTATTCTCCAATAGCAATTATTTTCAAATTTAGTTGATATTAATATACTTGTCAAAATGAGAAGAGACAATTTATCATAGTGGATGAACGATTGATACAAAGTTCTGTTGATCATAATAAATTAACCCTCTGACAATCTTAATTTTTTTTTCAAAGAAAGTGAACTGGTATTGAATAATAATAAAAATCTGTAGTTGTAAAAATAAACTCTTTAAACTGCGAAAAATCCGGGATGCAATTGAAAATGGACTGATTGCCAATTCGTTAACTCGTAATTAAATTTCTGCTTTTAATTTAATTCAGTGATAAAAAAAATAAAATTCCTTGTCAATTAAGAGCATTTTTCAATATAAAATAATACATATTTCAAAAAAATTCATTGATCAATAAAAATTTAAAAGAATTCAGTCCAGAATACTATCAGATGTTCAAAAAATTATCACAAATAACAGTCGGGGTTATTACATTTAGTGCTGAATAGAAAATAGGAAGGAAGTCCTTTCTAGAAATTGATTTTCAAGTACGATATTCACTGTTGAATTTTCGAGTAGATGGTTTAGGCAACTGTTTAGAATCACTAGGCCGAGAGGGGAGGGCCATAACAGGCCAATTAAAGAAAAATTTTCTTGTTTCCAAATAAATAAGTTGATAAAAAAATACAAATTCAATGGATTATAATATATTAGGGTAAAATTTATATTTTACCAAAGATTATTTATCCAGTTCTTATGTTTCATTACATTAGAATATTTATTAACACAAGAAATCTGCTTTGATAACATTGTGTACCAATGTGTAAGCCGGGCAGTTCTGAAGCATATTTTCACACAGTCAGTAAAATAAAAAAATGTCAAAAAAAAAAAAATAAAACATCAGTATTTTAACTATGGTAAATTTAGCTTCACATTTTAAAGCAATTTATTAAAATGACTTTATAAGGTCATTTAATAAATCGGAGTGAGAGCCGCTAGATAATAATAAATTAAAATAATACTAATTAATATTTATAGCACTAATTATTATTTAAATCCCCCACAAGCAATACTTTACGGAAAATAAATTGTGTGAGGAGAAAAAGTTTTTTATTTAATAACTTTGCAAAAAGTTTGAGTGTCAGTTATTCTTGAAGACTTTAAGTTATTATAGCACAAGTTCTAGAAGATATACAAAAGCTCAATATTAAGGATTCTTTGCACATTGTCTCAAAAATTTAATTCAGTTCATCTCAGTGGTCATAATACGACAGACGTTACAAATTAAAAACCACTGCGACAACTGAAGCATTGTGCAGTTATAAATTCTATACGCGGAAGAGAAACGAACCAGTCTGATTCTCTCAGCAATGGCAATCTTTGTTTTGACATGGCAAATATTTCTCTAAAGTTTGTAGTCTAAACTAAACGCAGACAAACGATAGGCATTTTTCATTTTTATCGATTCTTCCCTCTTTGTGTACGTGTGTGTGGCATCCTTTAGAAACTGTGCAGCCGCTTTTTCTGGGGTCACAAGCTGACATTCATCAGAAAATGGCGATGACAGGAATTCGTAATCCACGAACGCTCCAACCAGACACGCTGGCGTCTCTCCGTTCCCTGTGAACTGGAACTATCCGAAACTGTCTCTCTGCGCGCAAAAGAGGTAACTTGTTGCCAGCAGATAGTCTAGACCTTTGTAGACGATATACACTTTACTTTCAAGTTCAATCAACCACTCAAGGAGGATAAGATGTATATTTGTTCTGCCGTTTAAGCAAATGAAAAGGAACGTTCAAAATAACTATCCTGAAATTATATAATCGTTTCTTATACTTCCTGTAAGCAAAAAAATGAAAACAAAAGCTAAAAAAAGGATGGCAACATGATAGATGAGACGGGCTACAAGTAATTAAGGATCATACACGCATTTCGGGTGGTGGAATGCTTTGAAGGGTTTGTCATTAACCCACGAAAAAAGAAAAGTCGAGCAGTGATGGGGTTAATTTAAGATGCGTGAACTTTTCACATGGTGTGTTACTGAAATGAGGATGTTAATGCAAGCGTGTGATCTTGCAATATTCTGATAATTATAAAAATTTCTATCAAATAAAAAAAGGATTCATCTCTCTAGAGTTCATTCGACACAATTTAACAGAATGAAATTAACCAAAAAGTTATAATTGGGAAGGTGTTTTTTTTAAATTAAAATGTATAGCATAACGTACCTTGTACCTCTGCAGTTAATCACTGAAATCATATTTCTGAAATAAATCACATTCTTGAAACTTACAAAATTAAAGATGTGTAAATGGCAAGAATGAGTTTTTTATTTTTTAAATTTAATCTGTCTTTAAATTTGATTTGGAATTTTTAAGAAAAGATTATAGCTGAAAAAAAGTTTAACGTTTGCAAAAAAAATTGCCAATTGCGCCACTCCTTTTACTTTCTAGAAAAAATTCAAACTCGAGAATTTGACGAATCCTTATGTTTCAGGCCTCCTTCGAAAAACACATTTTGAGCGTTATATCTGTGTCTGAACACGAGAATTCAAAAGCGCTTTGAGTTTAGTCGGATGAAATTTGATACATGAACTTACAACAAAATTTGTGGGTTTTATCAAATTTTGAACGAAATTCTTTCACAGGAAATAAATTTATCTAGCTGTTCGATTAAAATTCAACTCTATAATTCTAAAACGCAAAGATAAAATGCTATAGGTGGATAAAAATTCAGCATTAAAATATAGATTTATAAGAGTTTGAACCAAATCCGTTTAAGGGTTAATCGGCTGCATGTCTGTACTTCCTCGTGCATGAAAAAGAAATAACTGATAAACGTCATGTCTTTATGAAATTCGTTATATTGTATTGTGACTACGGTTATAGTTCCGTGTAAAATTTTCGTTTCATTTGGTTCGTAAAATTATTTTCAAAATTATTCATTTCATTTTTACTGAATTTATCGTTCGCACGATAGATTCAGAAAAAATGTTAAATTCGAGCTAAAGATCTTTCTTAATGCATTTTTGACCTGTAACAAGGTCCGTAATTTTTATGTTTCTGGTGGAAGGGCGATAGGACTTAACTGGAAAGTGAGCGAAAAAGTTTTGGGAAGAACACTCACACTGATTCTGTATCAATTTTCTAGTTAAATATCATTGATAAAACTAGAGAAATGCATTAATTCGATACGAATGGCATTGTAAAACTATTGTAAAAAGGCTCATTTCCAACAAAGATGACTTTAAATACACATAACCTAAATTTTGAGCTAGAATTTTAAATTTATTAACTCAATTTTTTCATTCTTTATTATTTTTTTCCAGAAAGTATAAATTTCAGAACTAAACTGTGTTGAAAACATTGTCTCCGTTTACAAAATTTTATAATTTGAAGGGATTTTGCGATTCCTGTTTTTAGAAGTTAGAATTGAAGAAGTTCTTATTTTTAATGGATCTCGTGATTTTGAATTGTGGTCAAATGACGTGAATAATACCTTATTCGACACCTATGTCTGCTCATTTTCAGACGACGGTCTTAAAAAAACTATTTTGTACTCAAAAATAAGACTTCGAAGATATTTATTGCTCAAAATAATATTTCTGAATAGTTGAACTCCATAATAGCTCATTATGAAGACTGTATAAATGTTTATAATATTCGCGAATATCCACATTTCAAAATTTTTTATCTGATAGAAATAAACCTACTTGCACCAATGTCAAGATACTTTATAATAATACTAATCATTTCAAGCAATTTTTTTCCAACTCTTCAAACCACTTTTCGTGTTCGATAAGTTTTTGTTTAGCGCAATAACTTTCGGCAATTGTTTCAATTTTTCTCAAAACCATTAATCAATATTATTTGAAAACCATTATCGTGATCTTTGTTAAGTCATTTTTCTACCTAGAAACTGTCCATAATAATTTATTCTTGCCTATTTCGCACCTTGTGTAGCACTGTTTTATTAATTAAAAGTTTCTCAACAAATTGCATAGCATGGGTTAGGTACTTCGCTAGGGAAGTCCTATAATTACTCAGAGTAGAATAAAACATCTGGAAATTTTTGATTACAGGTTGTCAAAACTTTTTCTTCATTTATTCTTGTATCTCAATTCATGCTGGTACAGTCTCAAAATATAAAGTTTTAAGCATAACTATTTTTCAGAATGTCATCTAATTATTTTATTTTTATAATATTTATGGATGACTTTTCAGGAGCGTTTTTACAGAGAAAAAAAGATTCAATATTTAAAACATTTGTAAGGTACTTATATGTTATGGAAGTTTTACAATTCTAATCAGCTCAAGACATTTAATTAAGAGGTATTGACAGTAAACAAAAGCAGTTTCCAGAATCCATTCATTTAAATATTTCCCCATGTCCAGCTTAGTAAATGATCACTTTTTTACAAATCTATTTCATCACATTTTGGTATACGAACTAGATGAACACTGAAGCATAAGAATATTAACTTTCCTTATTATTATTAAATTAATTCCAAATTCTTAACAGAGCTGCGAGACCTGATTCTACAGATTGGCAATACGAACCGTCGCTAGCATCATTGGTGGTAGAATCTTAGGAGGACAGCGGTTTAAGAACAATTTTTTAGAATGAGATCTCGTTAAATTAGCGTCGATTTGGATCTGACTTTGTAAAGGTTTAAAAAAAAAAAAAAACTCGGATGCCGTCTTCAGCATCCTCTCTTTGTTCTAAATTGCGATCACCTGTCCTTTTCTTCACAAAATAGCCCTCGTTTAGTTGCAAATGCTGATTTAATTAAATAAAAAAAATAACGATATCAATTCATATATGTTCAAAAGGCGATTTTGTTTTTCAATTGGGAATTCGAAATGAAGTTTGAATGATCCAAAGTTTACCAGTATTAATTCGGAATTATTTTTACTGCTGTGATGTTTATATTGTTTCTAAATAGTGACTGAAAGCCACAATCGTTACAATTTTTCATTCGAACCTATGTAATAGTTGTTTTGGCTTTCGCCAATGTCCAAATATTGTAGTATACAAATGTATTGAACGGCAAATGCTTATTATGGTAACTCATGAGAAGTATCTGAAAATTGTGAGTCATAGATAATGTCTACCGATTATTATTTCTCCCAAGAATGAACAAGTTGCATTTCTTTATCTTAAGGTATGATCTACCAACCAATTAATTTACCATTCAATTTCGAAATTATAACCGATATAATCAACGGAAAAATTTGTGTGTCGATCGTGTAAAATATCGGTGTTGTCACACAGATCCGTTTCTATGACAGAGAAAGAATTTTTAAAAAATGCTTTGGCTCTACTTGTTTAAGAATAATGAATTAAATTTTGTGAAACAATTAAGTTGGAGAAGATGTGTATTTTTAATTTGCCAAGATGACGAATTTAAAGAGACACTTAAGAACAATTGAAACTAACGTAGCATTATTTTGCAAAAAATACTACAAAGCTGGCTAATATTTCATGCAGGAATAATCCAGAATAAAAGAAAAGTTACTATTACTCCTTATTTTACACTGCATTTATCTGCACAAGAGAAAAAAAATCGCATTTATAAACGTGCTAACGCTAACCTAAAAATGAATCAATTTGCCATAACAGAAGTTATCCTTCTGTTCAAAACATGGGGACTTAATCGGTTGCTTTTGGACTAGGTATAATTTGACATTGATGTGCCATTTTGAGTTTTGGAATCGGAAGTAATCAGATTATTGTTGATGCAATCAATCATTCCAGGAAAATATCTCATTACACAATCGCACAAACAAGTTGACTTGCTGTTCTAATACGTATACTATTTGTTTTAAATCCTAAAATAACACTCGATAGGCGTAAAAAAGTAGGTTTTCTCTAAAATCGTGAGTAGTTCAAAAGCCATATCTCTGTTTGCATAAAAAAACTAAACTGCTGTCAATCGCAGTTTAGCTTACCAAGATGTTAAACAAAGATAATAATTAGGTAGAGAATCAATCTTTTGGTAAGATCAGAAACATGGTAAGGTTTTGCCATAGAAAGATTGCAATTTCGAAAATCTTTTACCGAACATAAATTGTTGTATAGACGGAAAAATCTGTGAATAGTGAAAGTTTGAAGAGGGATTTCGAAAGTTATCCCAACCAACTGTCAAATGGATGCAGAATCATGAAGCCCATCTCAAAATAACCTTCTTGTATCTTCAAAACAGAGTGTTAATTTAACAAAGAAAATCATTATTAGAGTTTACATCTCTGATTTTTTATTATTAAAAATCTTAATAACTTCTGTCTATTTAAATTATTTTTAAACTGTAATGATTAATTGATGTGACTCTATTTTATAGAGTCCATGATATCTAAGACAAATTTTATCCCGATTTCGAGACGAGTTAAAATTACTATTAAATTTTCTTTACTCCTCAAGATTTTTTTGTTTTTTTTTTATTTCTGGTTTCATCTCAGTTCTTAATAAGCTAAAAGTGACAGCAAACATTGAGAAATCTTAGATCGCGGACAAGCCGAAAAGGAAACCGCATGTTTGTAAACAAAACTGACGCCATGCATCTTGAATTGCTGTTTTTAAACATCTTCAAAGAGGCTATGATTGGCATTGAAAAAAACTGGATATTTAGTCATGTGTCAAGCAAACTTTTAAGAGTATTTTGTTACCGAATCTTCGCCGGCTTCTATTTTAATTTGCAATAAGCTGTCGGTTTTTCTTAAATCTTATAAGTAACTGTCATTGATGGGTTTTGGCAATGATTAATTCCCTTGATATTTTTCAGCCATATTTCACGACTTTTTGACGCCACTGAAAAAGAAACCAATACGTCTCGTAGAATTGTTGTCTTCAAGGAAAATTTGAATTTGCTCTTCCTGATATTTGAAGTTTTCATGGCCAATTTATTTTTGGTATAGAAATGTTACTCGATAAGAATGAATAATTAATATTTGCTTCAATATTTTTTCCTCAATGTAACATTCAGCTGATACGTATTCACTGACGTTCCTTCTTAGGAAACTGAAAGAAACTAAAATATATAAGTTTAGAACATTTTCTAGAAAATTCTGCAAATATTTTTACTAAAACCTTTTCTAGGGTAAATTCATTTCGATGCAACAATTTAAAAAAAAAATCAGTTTATTAAAATTCAATGCGAATAAATAGGGATTTTTTCTGTGTTTCCTTGCCTTTATAATGTGAATCGAATTAGTTTTATTTTTCACTTTTCCAGAAATCAATGAGACAAATTAATAGTTTGTTTTAAAATTGTTCCTTAAAGAATATTACCTGTAGTAAAAATTTGAAATTAAATGTTCAGCTAAGTCAACGTTTTGGAATTAGTTGTATTGTAGTTTCTTTATGGTATTTATGGTATGTAGTTTATAGTATGGTATAGTGTAGTGTAGTGTATGGTGTGGTGTGGAGTGATATGGTATGGTATAGTTATATGGTAATGCATTATTTTCATAATAAACGAGATCTAAAAATTCAAACTTTAAAAATTTGCATTTTTAGCCGATTATTATATATGAAATCCATTTTATTAAATTATAGCTGTACTTTGAATAATAGAGCCAGATTATTCACAAAAACTTTGGCATTATTGAATCATGTACCTTATTGTAGATTTAGTGTATCATAAACAAATATATCTTGCTGATTTAAGATGTCAACCATACCATTCAAGTGAGAATTGCTTTATGATTCTTCTGAATTTGTAATTCAGAATTGCCCGCAGGAGCGCTTCTTAATATATGATGGGCATTATGAACCCGGGTTCCCCTCAAGATTTTGTGTTCTTTTCATTTTATCGTTCTCCCCATCTTCTTTTTACTTAGAGTGGAAGATAAGCTGTTATGGCTCTGAGAGCAATTGTGTGAGATAAGCAGTTGCGGTTCTGTTTGCTTCTAAAAGCTAGGTTTAGTTTTGCAGCTAAAGACAGTCGTTAGACTCAAAATGGACACACGTTATTTACTCATGAGCATTTGCTTCTAGAACTACTATCTCTACATTAAGTTTGCAATTACTCAGTGTTTGTTTTATACAGCCTTACAGAAAGTCTGCGCTCTGTTTCGAGAATTTCTTTTCCAGATATATCACCCTCACTTGAGCAATTTAGTTACAAATGCTCCTCGTGTTATTCTTTTTTTCTGAAAAATATATTAATTTGTAGTTAAAAATTTGATTATGAATTCTTAATTATCTGTAACAATAAATTATACTTTAGTTCAATTATACCTTCTGGTATATTGCTTCTTGACGTCGTCATTTCTTTGGTTGTTGTCTTTGTAATGGTTTTATATTCTTGGACTCTTGGATTTTTTGTACATTTTATATTTCGATGTTTTGTAGTTTGCTCATAAATGTTCCAGCGATAATTTATATTCTAATGTGATTATGCCGCAGTATAATCAAGTGTTTCTTTATACATGGAACTCTAGAAACTAAATACTAATTGTAAACGAAAACCATGTCTTCTCATTTTTGTTTATTACATCATTTAATATTAACCTTTGTATTCCAATGGTGCCTCTCAGGCACAATTTAACCCTGCACCGGTCGCGCTCTATAAAGTCACGTAAAAAGTCACGCGGATTACAATTGTAGTCCATTTTCAAATCAAAATAAAACTCCAAAATAATTAATCAACATTCTTTAATCAACTTTAAACATAACAAGGCACTTCTTCTTAATTATTTTTTAAACATCAAACTCACTTAAAGTTACAATTGTAATCCGCGCGACTTGTGCAGGGTTAAAATGGTGTCTTTATTTTGAAGCTTTATTATTTTTATTTTTCAATTTTGGCTGTTAAAAATACATGCAGAATGGTGAAAAGACGTAGATTAATTTTTCGGGGATATTCAACTTAATACAATTGTATATATTTATTTATTAGAGCAATAAAAAAGCCTTTGTATTGAATAAATAATTATGCATCGAATTACTTTTCCGAGTTTCAAAGGGTTAAAAGCACAAATTCTAAAAAGTGAAATCAAAAGCTTACATCTTTTCATCTAAAAATACGATGAAGAATTGTCTGAAATATCATTTATTCACCATCGAATTTTTTATGTAGTAAAAGTGATTATATTTCTATTTCGCTACGTTTCGTTACTTTGTTGCGAATAAATTTTTGAGGTTTGAAAACTTATCTAATATATTTTTATTTATTTATCTCTGTCTGATTGTTTTCTTTTAAGTAATTTTAAAGAGAAAGTGAATATGCGCATTTTCTAGTGTCATGAAGAAGTTAAGTTCTAGCATCATACGAACATATATTTTATAATAGCACTTATCCATATGCATTTTTCAGGCATTAATAAAAATTTCTAAAGTCTCTAAATATCTCATATAATTTCTGTTATATTTAGACTTGTAAACTGCCGTACAAGATAAAAGCTGCATTTTACTGCGGCTGCTAATAAACTTGATACTTTTTCGTAACTTCTTTCAAATTTTATTTGGCTAACTGTATGATTCACAAACATAAACATGAATGTTGAAAGTTGTTCAACATTATTTAAAAGGAGACGCACTGCGATTTAGATAGATATAGGCTGAAAGGATTTCTTGTTTATTTAGATTCTACCTAGAACTCTTTCTAGCTAGGTCCATCGATTCACAACTTTGTATTGTATTTTGGCAGACCAGAGTATAAAGCCCCGTCTTTTCCAAACCTGAAAAAAAAAAGTGTGTAAAATATTTTATCATTTTGAAAGATTCAAGTTTTTGATGTAAGTAAGTTTCAAGTAATCTGAGAATTCCACATATCAAGAAAACTGCGCTAAATGCCGTACTATGTCAGTAATTCCCACAAATGATAAATCCGTTAGAAAACATACCATTGATATGCTTTACAATGAAGTGCTATATAATATCAATAAAATATAGAAATAAGGTACTTAGAAATTTGCTGAACTCGATGATAATTTCAACAGTAAATTGCATCACAAAGTTTGAGGGGAGTAGGGACACTCTACGTTTCGCTGTGAAAAATAAGAAAAATAAAATCGTTTTCTTTGACGTTAATGACCGCAAATTGCAGTTAGTGGTGTGCAACAAAGGCATGAATGATATCTTTCGCGAAGTGCAAAATACAAATTGTAGGCGTATGTGGGCAAAAAGTCAGGTCTTTGCTCTGTATTTTTCTTGAGTTCTAGTCAAATCTTTTAACGGAATCTCCTCCTATACCCGGAATCTTTCGAGACAGAATAATTACTGTGGTTTAGCTTGCTCTTTTGAATCAGGATGAAGTATTTTGGCACAAGTGTAAATGATCCCTTTGTTTCTGTTCGTCTTGACGGCGCTTTTTCAAAGGCATCCGGAATTCTCAGAATACCTTAGACAAGGTTGACAATTCCTTCGGTACACAAAGTTTGAGGGTTTAATAACATTCTTTCCTTACAAATGGCAGTCAAAACAAAGGTTGAAAAGTCTAGTTTGTAGGCAATGAGCCAAATGTTTTGTAAAAGTAAATATTTTTTTCTCATGTACTGTGAACTTATGTGTTATTCTTTCAGCTGCCTAAAATTGATCACTTGCGAACGAGATTTATAAAATTCTAGTTTACCATCAGATTAATCCTAGTGTAAAATATATTTACGTATTTTCGTTAAGTTTCTAAGTGAAAAAAATGTTTGATTCCTTTCTGTTTTAGAACTGGAATTGTTGTGCTTTTTTGGTAAATGAATTCTTTTATGTTGGTTGAATTAAGGTTTATGGCGAAAGAATCAAATTTGCGTAATGTGCCATTAATAATATTTTTTATATCAATACAGAAATAGTCCAAAATAATGAAAATTTCTAGAGCTATGGGTCTATGTCTCTACTATATTTCACAATTCTCTTCATAAAAACTTCACACTATTTCTTGATTTTCTATTATTGATTGCTACTGTACTATTTATTGATATGTTGATGTCACGGATATTTTCCCTTAAACTTTACATCCTGTCAAGTATTTTGAAAATTTAGACCCCATAGATTCAACAGTTAAAATTTCACCCCCTTTGGTTCAAAGTTTTCCCTTACTGAAACATTATTTTTTTCAGACCAGCCAGATGATAGCCCCCGAATCACAGTATATCCAGTACGCATTGACATGCATGGGATTGCCTATCCTCATCACCTACAGTTTAGGAGAAAAGGACAAGCAACATGGCATGGAAAAACGCGCTACAAATTTCAAGGCTACAATCGCACGTGGGTCATTGAATTGCAGCCATACCATCATCATACGAAATTTAACCAGACAAAGTTAGAAGTCAAAACCGTTGTCCAATCAGGATGCTACTACAAAGGTCGTGTGTTTGGTGAAATAAAATCTTCTGTGAAAGTCAGTCTTTGTGAAGGAATGGTAAGTTTTTGACTCTGTAATATGCACTTTCTACGAAATTCGATGTCCTCATTTTATGTAAAATGAAGACCTGAGTTTTGATGTCAAAAGACAAAAAAAGGACAGGTTTGAAATTATCTGCTTTTTGAAAAATATTGAATGTGACATAAAAGAAATTCCAGTAGGAATTATCTACGCTGGATTCAATATCTTTCTTGGAAATTCTGGAAGAATTTGGTTTTCCGTTTCGCCAGGTGCTTGACAATTTAATATTCTCAATGATACTAAATACTTATTTTTAATTCATCATATGAACATTTTTTTCTTTTTGTATCGTTAAGATATATAATGCACTTAAACAAAGAATGAATTTTATCATAAATTAAAAGACTAACACGTAGGGACTTTTATTCCACACATAGATTGTCTAGGTTAAATAATGGATCACGAACAAAATTGAGTTGGACGTCAAAGTTAGTGGTAGTCATAAATTTTCTGTTTCTTCCAAAATAAATTGAAATATTTTAATAAAAAAAATAGTATCTCGTATTATATGCGTAACATTTTTTTTACATCGGTTCTATATTTTTGTTTAATGATTCTTAGAATGTATTCAGAGAGTCTACTCAAATAATACATGTAAATTTCTTATGTCCTGCTGTATAAAATTTTCAGATATGCTCCTTAGAATTCCAAATTAATTGTACAAATGTAAGTGCAAGAATTCCTTTTAATATAATCATTTTTAAAACAGTTTCATTATCTAAAAAAAATATGAAAAATGATGCTTCTTTGGATTGCGGAGTCAATCTCGCCACAAGAGAAAGATTAAATTATGTAAACTAAAATTCAATTACTATATACATTATAAATCCGAGATTTATGTTAAAAATGCATCTGTAATAGTAATAATGAATTAATTTTCTAGAAAATGTGCTGCAAATGCCTATCAGTGAAGTGACCTGTTACTGGCCTCTAAAAATTATTATACTACGACAGTCCGAATTGCTTTTGAAAATGAAAGGCATCCCGATTCATATGCTAAAAAAGAAATAACGATGAAATAAACAGAAAAAAGTCAGTGGAATCAATTTTCACTTTTTGATGAAAACTGAAACAATATTTTGTAATTTGATTTATTATGTGAATGAATCGGGATAAAAAATTAATAGTTCTTGACAAAATTCTCAATCCGAAGTAATCATTTTATATTTACATAAGTACAGTGAATGAATTAATTTTTTTTAACAAATCCTGCAACCAATGAAAGAAAGGTGGTTTGTATCGATGTTGATCACTGATTTGATTAGCAGGTTACTTTTATTTAAATCTGAATAATAATTAAATTTTTACTTTGTATATAAAGTAAAGAAATTGATATGGTATCCATGAAACATTCTCGCTTATTCTCTAATAAAGGTTTTATACCCCGGCTATTACATATAATTATGGCATTTGGGCAAGACCCTGAACACACCACACGTTCTCAGATCTTATTTTCAGAATTCCGCGTATATGCTTTTTCGTATTAGAAAGAAAACCGAATCTATATTTTGGATACGTTTTCTCCGAATGAATAAATGTAAAATTTTACCAGAACCACACTTTTAGAAACAAGATCATACATCAAATTTTTTTTATATAATCGTTGCGCATTTGAATAATCGCGCTAACATGCATGCGAAAGGCCAGGCCGACTCAAAATGGATTAGACTCAAAATTGATACTGGTTCCTAAATGATGAAATGTTTCTACACTTTAAATACTGAATCCGTGTACTTGATTTTATTCATCTTCATCTACCTCTTCACTTTTGTAGTTATCGTGCTCACTTCTGTACCACCTGAAAGGCAGATTTCTGAAGAATGAATTTCATTGAATTTTTTTTTAGATATCTACAACTAATTCAAATACTATCTACAGAATTTCGTTCATCTAGCTCAAAGCATTTTTGAGCAATCATGTTCACAGATAGACAATTCCAAAAAACATGTTTGTAGACTCAACGGGATTGGAGATTCGTCACAAATCTAAAATTTTAATTTTTTGACTATTATTCTATTTTTTTCTTTGTATATTTCTTATACGATAAAATAAAAATTTATGCAATAACGAAGATTCATTTAGCTATCCATTTCTTTATTGAAAAATATAGAATATTTATTTGAAATAAATTATGGTTAGTAGAATAATAATAAAATGAAAAAAACACTTTATAATTTCTTCGGAAAGTTTTAGTACGTGCAAAATCGGATGGATTCAAATATATTATGCATATTTATGAATCTCTTCAAAAAATATATTAATAAATTTTTTAACATCGATTTTTTGTTAGTAATTTTTTGTGAATGTTTCAGCAGTGATTAGTCTGTGCAGAAATGATATGATTATATGGATTAAACCTTTTTTATGGTACCTATGTTTATCAACAAACTGATTCATGACATAACATCTTTTCCCTGGTTGTGATGAATTTAATTGCAAAATTTTCCCATCTCTTTACCAATTAAAATCAAGGTCATTTCTTGTATAGTGAAATTACCATACTGAAATGTTTAATGCTGTTTTATTTCGTGAAAGCGCTATCATCTGTTTAGAATGTTTTCTTGTCTCTCGAAGATTTAAAAAGATGTTCAAAAGAAACATTCGCTTTACGAAATAATTTCTATGTTTAATGCAAAAGAACCATTCATTGTGGCCCTAAACTATCAAAACAATGAATGATTAAATGCTTTTATTTTTTATTCACAATACAAAACTTTTGTTGAAATCATATTATTACGCAAACGATTAAAGCTTGTTTTTTTTTCTCCCCAAAGCTAAGGTCTCTTATTTTTATATAAGACATTCTAAAATATACATCAAACTAAAAAAATTATATTTGTCTGTTTTCATCTTAATTCTTTCTGTCATACAATTTTATTTCTATTATACGCACGCGTTTCTTATTTCAACCTGCAATTTCCGTTGAATGTGAACTGCGCGAATTAAGGAAATTAAAAAATTATTAATAACGAAGAAATTTTCTTCGAAGATGTTGACATTATTAATTCTCTTTGGCATGAAATCTATCTTCATTCATATGTTTTGCCAGGTTATATGCAGTAAAAAAATAAGCATGACAAATTTTAAAAATTTATACATATTTTTGTCTTTTTCCACCATCTACTTTAGGAGTGAGGTATTCTACCATATTTCTTCGATTATTATTAATAATAGTAATCCAAAAATTTAAAATATATAGTTATTTTATGACTCCACTGCTGTGTAAGACCTTAAAAAAATTCTTTATTGTCTAAAAACTCTTTGAATTATATTTTGTTATATTTTCAAAACTGTTTGGCTTTCAGTGGTGTAGCGAATTGTCAATGTCCAATCAAAATATATTTGCTTTTTTTCATGTTTTTAAAGTGAAATATCTTGAATAGAACTAAGAAATTTATTAACGTTCGATTGCCGTTTTTCATTGCTACACAATTGTTATTTTGGAATACAAATTAAAACCGTTAATTGGTAATTCATTTCTGTTCAGTTTGTTCCACAATAAAATATTTCTTTATTCTAAGTTAATAAAAATTTATTTTCGAAAACTGAAATATTTGGATGTTTTATTTAATTTCCATTTCCTTTTGGTTCATCATTTCCCCATGATCTGAATTTTATAGCGAATGAATTCTGTTTTACGATTCCATTTCTTATTGCATGCACTTAACTTTTTATTATTTATTAATTAACAGGCTTATAACTTTTGAAAGAAAAGAGATTCCGAAAGAACCTACAGATAAGTTCAAATAATAATATTACGACATCGAGAATGATTAGTACTTTGCTCTTTTCATTTATAAATAATTATTTGTTAGCTATTTTCAGATAATTTATTACATCGTAATGTCATCTTATAATGCTAACTTCCTTCAAAATGAAACCTCAAAGCGAATTTCCGTATTTTACTCGTGGGAAAAATTGCATACTTAAAAAGATACAATTATATCTAAAGATTTTACAGTTCCGAGAATTTCCAAGTGCATTGCTCTCATTTCCCGAAGTCTTCCATACAAACTATCAGTTGCAGACTATTTTAATTAGTTCGATTACAGTAGAAGTATCTTAACGGCTTGATGTCATTCTTCAATCAGAGTCGAATCAGATTAAAGTTGTAGTTTACTAAATGAGCAGATGACATCCTATTCGTCTTTAATTCATATCAACGGCTCTGATTTAATTCGGCAGCCGGCCGCTTCCCCACACAGGTCTTTTGCATACGACGAGGCCAACGGCCTGTGGCCTGATGTCAGTCAAGATCTGGCCAAGAATCACATTTATGTCATAGGGACGTGGGGGCGTTGGCAATAACAGACAGCCCCAAGGTCACAAGGTCATCGCCGTCCAGACATCTTAACTTTTTCGAGTGAATCCCTTTTCGCTTCTATTTCCTTTTCTGCGCGTCCTGTAGAATACGGCTGTTAAATTAAAGTAGGAGTTTTCTAAACTTTCGTTTCAAGATTTATTACAAGCTTGTTTACTTTTCCTTTATTGTTTTAATCATATAATTCTTTTAAAAACAGTTCAAAGGTTTGATTTTTATTAAAAGCGACAGATGGTTTGGATTTTAGTTGTGTTATTATTACTCACTTTTCAAATAGGCAGTGTCCTTTTTAATTCAATTTTCCTATTCGCTGAATGTTCATTGTTTATAACCATTTTTTCTTAAAAGTTTTTTGAAATATATTTCTGCGTAGATTTCTTATTTGACTAATCCCACCGGAAGTTTTAAATCAAAAATGGAATTTGTTTTTCTTCCGTACTAACGAAGTCTATCGTCGGCTTCCTTTAACGTTTTTCGATTCCCATATTTCCTTTCTTATTTATTTTTAAACTTAAAAATAATACACTACTTTTCAGCAATTTTTGAAATTATAGTTTGTATTTTTTATAAAAATCATTTTTATGCGAAACCTTGATTTTTTTTTAAATATATGTATTAACGTAATAGAGTATCACTTTTGAAAGGAAATAGAATATTTATTCTTCCTCAAATTTCTTTATCATTTCACATTGTTCTGTTTTTAATTTGAATCTTCAATTCTCTTCAACCGATTCAGGCATTTTCTTAAATAATGTCTTTAATCAAGGTATGACTTTATTGCTGATAGAAGATAGCTTTTAATAACTTGTTTTCAGAGTAGAACAACGATATTTTACAATATTGTAGGGATGTAAATATTATTCGTAGTATTATTGAGCACTGTATAAAATTATGCAAAATTACATTGCATAATGTCAAAAAATATTGTACAATATCGTGCTGTATGTTGGTTTTTTTGACTTCTGAATGTCTTTTGTTAAAAATTTCACAAGCTTGCGATAAATGGTAATCCAAATTAAATGTAATATTGAATCTTATTTAAGAAAGAAATGGAACGTTCCGCATATCTTTTTCCTACGAGTGACTGCTATAGTCTGAATTCAGATGTTTAAATTTTAACAACCTTTGTGCTTATTCGATCCTGATCTCCTATAAACATTTTACGCGTCAGTCAACTTTTCAAAAGAAAGAAAAAGCTCGTTTGTGTTGGGTAATCGTCAACTGAACTTCTTTACCAATTCTCAAATTAATTTACGAATTAACACATGCGATTACTATTTAACTTTTATAAACTTTAGTAATTTATAATAGCTTCGAGTGTTCATAAAAAGAACTAAGCGGAAATTGAAAATGTTGCTGGCCATGTAAAACATTTAATATATATATCGGTAACATTCGAAATTACTTCGAACAATTCTACAGTTTATTGATTAGATATTCACACGGAAAAAATGTTGAATAATTTTAGAGTAATTTGAAAAATCAATGAATTTCACATGATGAAATTTGAGAAAAAGGACAATCGTAGTATTTTGGATAGTTTAAAAAATATGAATGTTTAATGCTAATATGGTGAAACTATTTTAATATAGTATAAAAAATGTATCGTAATATGCTGGTTTTAAGAATAACTTCCAAAACACATTACTATATACGGCAAACCTCGCTATTCCTGTTCTTATTGATGGAATTCATAGAACAAAATACCAAAATAAAATATATATTATGATAAATCGTATGAATCAGATACTATTTATTCACCTGATCCAGGAAGTTCCTAATTATTATTTACAAGATTTTAATTAGATTCTCTTCTTATTTCACAACTGGAATATCTCAACAGTTTCTGGCATAGTTTGCTACTTTCTTGTTAAGTGATATTTACAAAAAAAAAAAAAAAAAAAAAAAAAACATTAATTTTAATAGTTCACAATTGAAACATTGAATCGGGATGCTTTCAAATGAAATTACTGAATCAAATGAAAACTAAACAGCTACTCGTCTCATTTCTGAAAATTCACCTGCTACGCAAGGGAATGGGTTGAATTGGGAAGTGACAAATGTCAGCTAATTTATTTTATGACAGGGGCGGAATTAAAAGAAGATGAAGAGTTCACATAAGATCGAGGGTTGGGAAAATCCCACATCTGACGATGACATACGGTGATAAAACAGAGCTTTCTCGTGTTGGCGTTTTTATCAATCTTGCGGATCAAATTCTTAAGGTGGCATTTCTGCTGGAGGCACGAGGGAAAGATTAGCATCACTTGAAGTGAGAATAGATGCCAGGACTAGATCTCTTTATCCTCAAACGGCGTACAGTTTTGGGGAGTTAAACGTTTGGGGGTATTCCCCCCTCCCTTCAGTGGTTCTTCTCTTGAAAAACGCCGGCTATATAAAATAGCAACCTTCCCAAAAGTTGATCAGGAGATTATGATATTTTTTAAGTGAGCGTGCACAATTTTAGTCTATTCGCGTGAACTTTCCCCTATGCTGGAAGGTCGCTGGAGTAAAATAAATCTTTCAAAAAGGTCGCTTATTGAATGAAATACAAGGACTTAATGTATATTTATACGTATGTTTGTTCAAGTTTTTTTTTTTCCTTAATCTACGACGTTACATTCTAAGAGATTTGTCATGCGTTGCTTAGAAAATGTAAACCTGGATTTTGCTTTTATCACAGAAATAAGAAATGGTTGTAGGACACAATCATAATATTACCTTAATGGAATACTAATAGTCTTATAGTTAAAGTGCAAGTACATTCCCTATTTACCTTTACTTTCTATCAATTGTCCATTAAATTAAATTATACCACAAAATTATTTAGAAAATAATGGCTTTTAGAGCTTTAACTTATCTCACTTTTCAACAAGTTCAATACAGCAATTACATTTATTATTAACAAGGAAAGTTCATTGAAAAATATTATCGCTTCCAGATTTATGTCTTATAATAAGAATCATTTTTTAAATTTTAATGTTGTTTCTAATGAATAGGTTTTAAAGGAAAGTAAATCTTCCAGATGTTTCAGATTAAATGCAGTCTTACTCTTGAGTATTTGATGTAACTCGTGTATTACGGACAACCGAGAAGACTACTTTTTATATTCTGCGTTTGGTTCTGACCGAAAAGTAAAATGTAATGGCGGTTTTTTTTAAAGCTAAGCATATGCATTTTCTTCTTAAATCAATTATAATAGAAGCTTTTGTACATAAATTAATATTGCACTTTTTTTAATTTTTTTTTCTTTATTCACAAAAGGTTAATTTAAAAAGTCGAGTCAAAGGGAAAATTTAATTGCTTAGGGTGAAAAATGAAGCTCGTGGAAGACTCTAATTTTATATCACTTTACCATTATTATAATAATTAGTTTATATAAATTTATTATTTTGAATAAAATTATCTATATCCTTTGTGTCTAGATTAAATTTTTAATTTACCGATGCTCTAAAAAATCCTGCTTAACTTTTTTTCTCTTAGCCTCAAATCAATTTCTAATATCCGTATATTATGAATTGCAAAGCTTTACCTTATTTGTAATGTGACCTCATATAGCCAGTTTCTGCAAACTCAATTTTTGGTGATAGCATTAATAAAACAAGGTTCCAGAGCGTATGTGTGCAGTGAATAGAATTCCATTTTGGCCTCATTTGGGCACACATGTCTTGTTGCCCCTTTCCTTCTAAGCAACTTCTAATTGCAATCGAGATAAAAATAACACACCTTATATTGTATCAATATGTTGCTTCTAGACCTGAAAAGGAGAGCTTGACGCACATTTTACCACGCTGAACTCATTATGACCTCACTCAAGACAACTTTTTATTTGTATTTTCTAGAGCAGTTTTCGCCCTCCAACGATTTTTTGCTCCCCTTCCTGCCTACGTATTTTTCTTTCTATCCTAATTTTTTCTACCTTTTTTTTTCCTATTCCCTCTCCCCTTCGATTGAAGTGTCACCGGTCAGCGAAGCATCGAAGGTGACGTTTCCTTCTCGAAGTGCGGAATTTCAGACCTTTAAACTTCCTTTCATCCATGAAGAAAAAAGAGAAAATAATATCCCATCCAACTTCAAGAGAAGTCAAATATCTTGAGGCTGATTGCATAGCATTTTGAAGTAGCACAGCGAATTTTTTTTTTTTTTTTTAACCTTTTTGTCGTGCCTATTTTTTTCGATGAAAGAATCCCAAATTAAATCGGTTTTAACGGTTGAAAAAGTTCATCAATATGAATGTTGTGTGTTTATAAATTTATAAATATTTGAATAGTAGATCTATTTATGTATTTTTTTCAACAGTTGCTTATTTTTTGATAATATTTGTAAAGTGGGATCTTTGATAAATATTTCGCAATTTTTTTTAAATTCTTGCTTTTAAGGTTAATTTTAAAAATAATTAATCACTCGAAAAATTCAAGTGAATTCAAAAACAAATTTTGTTTAAAATTCTTGACTAATTTTGTTGTACGAAAAAATAATTACATATGTCCATTATTCTTTAGTTGTGTTTTTCTTTTTTTCTTTGGTATTATTTAAGATGTTTGATGAACATTTACAAATTTTATTCCATTTTTTTCTGATTTTTATTTCCTCATGTATGAAATATAAAAAATATTATCCTCAAAAAATTCGAACACAAAAGACTGACTAGTCTCAATGTTTCAGACCTCCCAGATTTCGAAAATACATTTTCGGAATTATGACTGTATGTGAACATGATAATTCAAAAACACTTTGAGTTAAATGCATGAAATTTGGTACATCGAATTTAGACCAAATATGTAGATTTTGAACGAAATTCTATTCGAATACAAATGAACTCAATAGCTGCAAAAGGTAAAGAGCTAGATATATAAAATTTAATACGCAGTTTTTATATTTTAAGTGTAAATTCTTATCAAATTTGGAACCAGTTCCACCAAAAAGTTGACAATATCTCCGCCTGCTCTTTTGCATGAATGTGAAAGCAATAATTCTTAAACGCTTATGACTAACTATTGAAATTCGGTATATGATCTTGTGACTACAATTGTAGTTTTGTGTCACATTTTGTTAGCAATCGTTTAGAAAAAAAGTCTTCTAAATACATATTCACACGATAGATTTAGTAAAATTGCTAAATTCGTACCAAAGATCTATGTTCTCTGGTAATCCTTCAGCAATGCCATGAAAAAACATTCACCTGCTAACTCAAGTTCCACAGTTTTACTCCCGTGGGGGGGGATAAAATCTTATTGGAAAATAGGCAAGAAAGTTGTGATAAGTCCTCTACTGCTTTAAACTGTCTGAGAAATTTTAATTAATTTAAATATTTTGTAGATATACAGTTTTTCCTCCTTTGCACAATCCCACAATTCAGAAATTTTCCAAATTATTCATGAGGAGCATTTTCTTTCTTCATTTACTTCGTTGGGATGAGTACATTGAATGTTTCATTTCTTTTCTAGTTTATTTTTAACATCAACTATCCTAAAAATTTGAATTTAAATATCATCTTAGATGAATATTTTCACAAATATGCAATTGGCTACTTGCGTCTTGCCATTTGAAGGCTGCAATCTACATTTGTATTCCGAGTATTATGAAGTTACTTTTTTTATACATACTCCTATTCTGAATCCGCAATAGCTCATTAAAAATAAATTTCACAGCTTTTTTTTTTACATTTAGAGATTTATATCTCAAAGTCCTTGAGAAAAAATAACATAGTTATATAAAATATAACTGAATTACTGAGAATTTTTAGATTAAAAGAAAATGGATTTTTTTGTGAATACGTTTCTTTTTCTCACTTCAATTCTTTTGGTGCATTTATTTTATCCTTTATAAAAGGTCAAAAAATAGAAAAATAAAATGTTTTTAATTTATTTTATATTTTTGTAATACTTCAACAAGAGCATGCATTTATTTTCCGACATAGTTAACGAAATCAAGATAGCTTTAGTCAGTAAAAATTGACACTGAATTCTTCATTTTACCGGCTTCATGGATGTCCCAACTCTTTATTCTTCTAACCTTGGTGAACCATAACTGAATAAGTCGAATTGTACCTTGAAAAATTAGATTCAGAAAAACAGTTTATTTACTTCAGTTTGAATTTAAACAGCATTCGGAAAACTCTTTGAGGGAAACAAGTTTCTTTGCTTACGTATTAGGTTCTTTTAAATTGCATGCACGTGTTTCTCTCTATTATTTTGAGGTATTCCTGTGAAAACAAAACGCAAACAGTTTGGATATTCCTATCACTTCATTTAAATTGCAGTTTTCGGCTATTATTTCCAAACGCTCTATTGTTTCCACAGTAACACATTGGCACCGGTATCTTCAAAGAGTTTGTTTTTGTAAAAGTCTTTTTCAAAATCTCCGGAGGACCAATTTGCTTTTTGTATCAACCTGGCTGAAATTCAGAATAATTTAAGCTTAAATATAATCTAAGACCGTATAAAAGAAATAATTTAAATGTCTTAATGAAGCAAATTTCAATTCCGTTGAGAAAAAATAAATAAGAAAATATTAAAGTGAGTTAAATCTAAAATGAACTCTATCTTCTGCTTTAACTCCAGCAAAACAAAAAAAAACAAAAAAATGCGGAGCTCTAAATTGTACATGTTATCTCATTTTATTCCAATCTATATTCAATCCAAGAACTAAACATTAGAAATTGTCTTCATAAATTTAAAAAAAAAAAACGGTTAATATCAATATGATTCGGCCTAGTTCATCCTGGACGTGCAGAATTATTGTGTTACATATAAAATAAAATAGTAGGGAATGCGAGAATGCGATAATATTAATTAATAATATTGAAGAGCTTTCCAAAATTCTGCAATGTATTATCAATCGAATTTTTTTCTTATTTCATTTCCAATAAAACATTCACTGAAAACTAAACTCAACAGATATGATACAAAAAAAAATAGTAAAAAGTGAAAGTAAAATGTAGATTAAGGTAGGATATAGAATGAAGATAGAATGCGAAGTGTAGACCATAAAAACTTCTAGCAATTACCGATGATCTATAACACTGACTATTGCCAATGATATACCAGTAAGTTTGGGGTAGTTTAGAGATATTGATTTTGAATATGACTTTGTATTTGTAAGTTTGGCTCAAATTTCCGTGGACAAATGGGAAAAAAAATTTCGCTATTAATAAGCACAGAGTGTCACGTCACAGTGAAATTGCTGTGCTTCAAAAGTAAATTAATAATAAAATTAAATCAATAGAACAAATGAAATTAATCCTAAAGAGCAATCAATATATTATTAAAAAGATGTCAGTGAAGAAATTACATAAAATCTTAGTTAAATGCTAGGAAAGAAAAAATTTAAAAACAGATTAATGAATTAAGTAATTAATTTCAATAAATCAAAATTAATGGTAACTTAATAATTGGTTTCAAATAATTTATGGGAAAGCTTTTTCTACTTGATTTTCAGTTATGTCTAATGGAAGTTTTGCGATCTTATGATTTCCTTTTATGAGCAATGAAAGATGTGCCTTCTTATGTGATTTCCTTTTATGTGCCTAGGAAGACTTGCGTTGGAGGTTCCAGCAGTAATCTTCTGTCATAAATGTGTTTTACCTGCCTTGATATCTTTCTTCCATTACTTGGATATCTTATTATTGGAACCTTTTTCCTCCCATCTTGCTAGAATGGTCTAGATTCTTTGGAAATTTGATTTAGTGACTCTAAAAATTGCGCCTTTCTGCTGATATTAGCTTTTAATTTTTCATGACTTTAAAAAATATTTTGCACGAATTCACGGTAGAGTTTTACTTTGGGGTTTCTCAGAAACTTCTTAGTGACTATCAGTACGTAACTTGATACTTTTAGTAACTTTACTACAATAATATGTACTATGACCGAGACTCAATGTCATTATTGGAAATTTTGAATCTTTCTCGAGTTTACGAATTCGAAGGTCATCAAAAATCTCTATATGTAGCTTAATATTATTTAGACCAAAAAACGTTTTAGAAATGTATTCAAAGCAATCTCCATTTTCATTGAGTGCCTCAAAAAATTTTTCATTAATTTTAAGTTTTATATGAAATATTGGCAGAGTTAAATAATTTTTAACATAATAATATTCACTGTACAAGGTCTACAAGACCTTTCTGACGTTTTGATATTTCGTTTGAAGTTCTATGAATTGGGCAACCGAGAGCGAAAGATAACGATTGCCGTTTTGTATTAATGTATATTTATGTCCGAACGGTTTAAAAAATGTCTCTCAGTTTATATTCTATTCCTGTAGGAAAAAGATGAGAAATATTATTCTAGAAAATGTGTCCGTATAGACGGGCTATTATTAGGTTAACAAAATCCCAGACATGGCTCTCATAGATTAACTAACGAAAGCCGCAGTAAAAAATGCCATGCATTGTGGCACTGCACTTAGGAAATAAATAATATATATATAATATTGTACACTTTGAATTAAAACATATAACAACATGAGAAGTTTTGTTTCCTTACACTGATATTTTATTTATCCATGCTTTTCAAAAATTCTTAAATCAAAACTAATCACTTAAATCGGATTGAAACAAATAATGATCGAACAACAGAAAATAAAAATAATACACTATGCTAAATGCAAATTTAAAAAAAAATGCAGAAAAAATATTAATAATAATCTTCAATTTGGCCTGTGAAGAGAGAGTATTAAAAAATAAGCACGAATATTATTTATTCTTCCTTAAGTTTATGGGATCGATAAATCATTCACTTTAAACTTGAGAAACTGAAGATGAAATATGCGATCCGAGAATAACACAGGAAAAAAGTGCCGGAATATTTTTAAACTCTACCCAACATTACGAATGGCTGTGAACGATTATACCAAACGGAATGTTCTATTTTGATTAATATATGGAAGAATTTTCTCATCCCTAATTCTGTAAACTGATATTTTGACACCGAGCTTCAAGTATCACCTCCCCTTAATCTCTAATCTAGAGGCTATAGGCTTTGAACCTGAGTTAATCAGGATTGTTCTCGCAACAAAGCATTGGATTTTTCCTATAGATAATTATTATGGTGTTAACAGTCTTACCTCGTATTCACTACCAGTACTTATTTCAGAGTTTGTATCTTCTTTTGTCGAAGGAATATCGGGCAATGACGCGAAAGCTTGCATAGAAATCACTGGTGAAGAAGATACACGAAATAGGTTATCCCTACTCTGATTCAGATTGTCTTGCTGATTCTGAATCAACCACGGTGGCGAATTCATGAGTTAGGGCAAAAGGGGGATGCAGTCAACTTTATTATAAAAACGTTATCAGCTTAATTATTAAATAAGTAAATTTACAAAAAATACAAATTCAGTAAATTATTCCAGGATAGCATTGACACTTTGTCAGATATAATTAGACATTCCTGTCTCTCATTACGTTCACTTAGTTATTGTATTAATTATAAATAGAAAGCTTTTACTTAAAATATCTGTACAATTGCAAAAGTTGTCCATTCGTGAGTCGTAATAAATAAATAAATAGAAGTATATGCATTTTCACAAAGTTGTTAAAATAAAAAGTCGATCATTAAACTATTGTTGAGTTTAAAATGTATTGAAATCTGAAATAAAATTGCGCAACTGAAAAATATTGAATTGCGTAGCGTTCGTAATTTGCACAGTCTACGGTCGCAAAATCCATCCCTGATCAATTGACATATCTTTTTATGACAATCAGTTTCTGTTTCTCCTTTGTTGCAATTCAACAAATTATAAAATACCAAGATAATACTGACACTTTGTAAGATGTAATTAGTCGCATTCCTATCTCTTTCATTAAGTTCACTTAGCTATTGTATTATTTATGAATGCAAATGTTTTACTTAAAATATCTGTAAAACTGCAAAAGTTGTGCATTCATGTGTCGTAATAAATAAATAGAAATATATGCATTTTCACAAAGGTGTTAAAATAAAAAGTAGATTCAATAGAAATCATTAAATTATTTTTAAGTTTAAAATGTATTGAAATCTGAAATTAAATTGCGAAACTGAAAATTAAATTTATGACTTGTATAAGAGTTCATAATGTGCTCAGCCTAAAGCCGCAAAAGGAATCCCTGATTAGATGTGCATGTCTCTTTTTATTATTATCAGTCTGTCTCTACTTAGTTACAATCTACTTGTAATAAAAACGTGTTTTTTTTTCTTTCGTTGTTAGGTGCAATTCTTTTTTTTTTTTTTTTTTTTTACTAATGCTGTAAAATGTTTCTATTATCAAACTGAGCATGTTTAATATCTGCTGTTTCAAGTAAAAAGATTAAAGTTATGATTAAATTTTAAATAAACTCGAATATTATATAAAGCCCGCCTCGAATATTAAATAAAGAAAGATTAGTTTTGATTAACCTCGAACATTCACCTTCCACCGGTCCACATAAAAATATATTTCCCAGGGGATGATAGCTTTCATTGCAAAATTCCCTCTTCCGATGCAAATGACATCATTCGGAGCATCATAAAAGTCTTATCTGATGGGGAGTACCGATAATACCGTGAAACCGATATCATGGGCTCTTCGTACTGTTTCCTTAATTGGAAGGTCAGTAATAAAAGGTTATGCACCTAATCATCCACAATCTTTTGTTCTTCACTTGGTGACAGAGCTACAAAATAAAGCCGATCCTCCATGGTTGTCAACTGATTCAATTTATATGTAACGACCGGAAATTTTCTACAATCCCGCTTTCAATGACCTGCTTGTGACACATCTCTATATTTTGCCTTTTTTTATTTTTCTTTTTATCACAAAAGAAGTCTAGAGGAATAAATATAGCTTATATAATGTATAAAATGGACGATTCATGCTTTCTCATATATTAGAGTGCCGCTCACATTCGTTTATTCAACCTCTTGTTCTGTTCCCCTACATTAAATTACGCGGGAAACTCCGTAAGAAGAAAAAAGTTTTCCGACGTCATAAACTAACAACTAAAGAAAGCGAAATGGGTAGACGAGACTTGCTTTTTTTTTTTTTTTTTTTTTTTTAGAAAAACGTGGCTGTGCGCTTAAGTTTAGAACTCGTACGAGCCATTCCTCCCCTCCGCTCTTATCCATCTTTTTTTTTTCTCTTGCTCGCATCTAAGCGATCGAGAAAAGGTTTAAGATGATGCTACTTAGTTTCAGTTTCTTATTCCTGTTTTTTACAGAGTGTTTACTTCCAAATCGCACACTTAGAGGCAACGAAAGGGGAGCAGTTTTAGAAATTAGAGGAGAGACATTAGTGGAAATGCTTTAAACAATTTTCTCTTTTTAAAATTCTCTTATTTTTTCATCTAAAGTCACATTTTTGAAAAAGGTGTTAAATGTAGTCATATGCGTATGCCGTTGCTTAAAACACATGAAAATGCAGATCGTCCAAAGTGTCTCTTTGTAGTTTTAAGATTTTATTAAAGAAATCAATGGGCAAATCTAAGGAAAGTATTTAAAAAGTAGGTAGATATTCAAGTTTTCCCCCTTGTATAATATAATACTTCTTGCATTTTTTTAACGAAGAGTTTGAAGACGGTGCTTGAATTCATGATATTGTCAACACAGTGGGCTGTATCGAGATATATGAATCTTTCCAGAATATCAAAAGTTTTTCCCTCACAAAACTACCTTCAGATAAGTTGTGTTCTGTTCACTTCTGATTCAATTCAATGCACCGGGAATGAAATAGGTCGTAACATATAAGATTTTGAGAACTCCTCTACTCTAGAGATGATAGCATTAATTTTCGATTTGATATCTTAGCGTAATATCAACTACAAAAAGAAGTTTTATCAGATGTTGTCGGGTGAATAAGGCAACTTGATGTCGGTAAAATGTTCACCATATAAGCATTCAATCCCAAGTTGTTGTTTTTTAAATTGAACCTGGCGCAATGATGAACGTGGAAGTTTTATCCAATATTGTTATAATCATCATTAAAAAAATTTTGAACCAACATAGGTATGACGAGGGAAGTTTTTCACTGAGTGAATGTTTTTGTAAGGAAGTTTTCACTTGGTGGTATTATGAAAAATATTAAAAAAAAAGTTTTAAAATAATAGTAGATCAATAAGATGTACTATCAAAACGAATCAAAAATAAACATTTAAACCCTGAAATGAATTGCATTAGTGAACGTACCATTTTATTTCAACAATCCACGATCATATTGTATCTTTTCTTGAAAAAAACAATCTTTTGAGAAAAATTAATTTAAAAGAAGTCTCACTTTTCAGAAGTTTATTTAACAGTCGTTGTTTCACCAATAAGATACCCGAAATATATAAATGCAATGTAATCACAATCTCGGATGACGGTTGATTATATGGGATATAATTAACTAACATGTCTCGTCAATTACTTTTTAGTAATTTTATTTCTTTTTAGCTATGAAAAGATTTTAAAAACATCTTTTACATAATGTCATGAGATTACATATCTAGACAACTCCATGATAAAAACTTTAACATTAAAACAGTTTATCTAGGTATTGGAAAGAGGGAGGGAATCTTCAAGAGAAGAATTAAGTTGAGACAAACAGTGGAAATCCTTATTGTCTCGCTTTATTCCTGACTTCTATTCACTTTACGCTGAAGGATAGTATGGGTCTATGCATAACAAAAATCAATATTCTTATGAATTTACAATGCAGGGGACGTCTTGATGTGTTAAATTAGATTTGTCATACACTCTGATAATAAAAGTTGAAAAGATTGGCCATTAATCTTTTACAATATATATATATATATATATAAATTTTACTAAATAACTTTCTTTGGAATTAGAAAATGACATTTTATCAAATAGAGGGGAAGAAATCAGGATTTCCCGGACTAATTCAGGGTGCCTGGTCACTTAACGATAATGACATACATCTAGAATACTTTATCTACGTACCTATCAACTGAAACAATCATTATAGAGAAGTCAATTGTTCTTCATTTACAGTGTCATGAAATTTTTGAATTTTTAGTTTTAAATTTGCAATTCAGTAAAATTAGTAAGTAATTTAAAATGCAAAAATCATTCAGAAATGTTTGACAAGCTCAAGTATCATTTATTTTGTTACAGGTATTGAAATATAACTCAATGTCCCAAATAAGATGCACAATCTAACTAAGAGATTAAATTAATTAGTAGATCAAGAATTTAAAGAAAGTCTTCATATGTTAATAATTTGTAGTAGTTTCGAAAATAAATCTGTCAAGTTTACGAAAGACTATTATTTCTCTTCAAGAACAAACTTTTATACCGCACCAACACCAAAGTGCTAATCAGTTGTGTTAAATCCATTTTACTCGAAGGTGCTGGTTAATATTTCGAAAATCTAATTTCCGTTCCAAGGTTGAAGCTTTACCGCTTTTTTCATATATGCAACGTTTTCAATTGGATTTTCATGGACTTCGTTTTGAAATCATTAAATCGGTTATTTTGAGGTAAATATTTTTTTCTCTTTTATTTTAAATGACAATTAGAGAGATAGAGTAGATGTAATGACTGAGAAATGGTGCAATGTAGAGACCAGAAATGCAATTTGTTTTTAATCACTAATATGATTCAATATAAGAATGTGAATGAACGAAATCCCCCCTTCGTTAGTAATTATATGTCAAATTTCTAAAGCGCAACTGCCAATAATAATCAAAAACGAGTGAATCATAACTAATGCTGAACTTAAGTTAATATTACGAATTAATCATTTGGCGTAAAAAATTCCTAATTAGACAAATATATTTTATTTTGCGAATGTCCTTTATAAAAATTTATTGGATACTTAATACGATTAAATGTTCAATAATATTTAAAAAAACTTTTGTCATGTAAATTTAATGCTGAATGAACAAATCAGTTTTTAAACTTGAATTTTATGATTAAATTCTTGAGATACAACTGCCGTTATAATGAAAATGATTTGGAGAGGGAGAGGGCGATGTTTAAAATTCTGAGAAATAAGTTACTTTCCAGTCTTATATTAAAATTTATTAATTTATTTTTACAGAACATATAGTTATCTATTCTAGCTCTTAAGACTTACTTTAATGAGTTACTGGATTCTAATAAGCTGTTTGTTTATTTTTAGTTAGGTGGATTATATTTTTATATTACAAATATTTGATTTTGCATATAGAGGTTTGAAAACTCTATTGAAAGATATGAAATATGTCGACGATAAAAAAAACAAAATCTACTGGCAATTTTTGTACTTCTGATAAAGAATGGTTTGTTTTTTGTTTAGATTCGTCTTAAAATGAGTAGAAATAATGAAAATGAAGTAAAGGAATTTCTTCGCCAACACAGAATATTTTTTAATATATGCATTTTCCAAATTTTTTTATATTAATGTTATAGTTTTTTTTTCATTTATTGTGAATTGTTGATGAGAATATATATGTGCAGACATTTTTATAATACTATGCTGATCAATAAAAAAATATATTAAAAAAGTTAAAGTATCGACTCAAGAGCGTGACCCGATTCCAGGGTTCGAGACCAGATTCAACTAAAAGATTTCGTCGCATGTTTCGACCTAGTGCACATTTAATTCAAGATCGTCGACCAAATGTCTCCCATTTTTGGGGAGGAGTCCGCCTCAGGTGTATGACCGCGGTAGAAAAATTGTGAAGCCTAACCCCGAAAGCCCTTTATATTGTTTAAAACGAGATGTTAATATAATTAAGAAAACAATGAAATAATAAATAGTGGTCATAAAATTACGGTGATTATATTACAAGCAGCATTTGAAATGTTAAATAAATCAACACATCTCAAGTTATTACATGCTAAAACCACAGACATATTTGCAAAGAAAGTAACAGTCACAATGATATCCAAAAGTTATAATGTCCTTCTGGCTAAAATGTCATTGCAATGTAAGTATTACAAGAACTGCTTAATAACTTTATTCGATTTGCATTACAAATTATTGGGCAAAAACACTTATAATTCGCAACATATACTTATGCAAAGACTTCTTAGTATTCAATAAGTCTAGTTGTGTTGGAAAATGGGTCTATATCTCGGAGCGATGAAGGATTCCAATCTGGAATGTTAAGTCATGTCGACTGGGTGTTAATGTCGAACTAACCTACACCCTTTAGGTACATTTGTGTAAGTGTGGGTGAGACTGATTTGATAAGTGATTAGCTGTCAAGGGAAAAGAAATTATTTACCCAAAGTTCTGTCAATGACAGCTCAAGATTTATGCTTCAGTGATTTCGATTCTGCCTAGAATTTTTAGTTACAAAATATATTCAGTCATCAAAGGTGGGTGTTTTCTGAACTCTTAAGGACTTGATCTCCATGACATGTTAGAAGACTGTAATTATCCTACAATATGACAGAGGATGCCGCTGGGCGAGTGAGAAAAACATTCTGGGTCGTTATCTCGGTGACCAGATATTCTTGGAAAAAAATAAAGGCCAGAGAGGGAGACTTTTTTTTATTAAAAAAGTCCTATTCGCTCTAATAAAATTTAGGTTTAATTCGCGCAATTCATTTCAGGCTTTAAATTTTTATCTTTAGTTTTTTCTGATAGGATCATCTTGTAATTTACCTTTACTTTAATACCATTTTTCATTGTTTTTCATATAATCAATTGAAGTAATAGTTTATTCTAAAAGAGCCTTGAATTTATGATTTGATTTTTTAGCCAGATTCACTAAGCTTAAAAGTTTTAAGCCCAGAATGATTTCGTGAATAATTGTACATGCAGATTATTATTTAAATTCAAAGGGTTAATTATACCAATGAAGTGATTATTACATTTATAAAAATTAAATAACACCTAGAAACACTTGATTCAAGTCGTTTGCATTATCTCCATTTATGAAGTGAGCCTAAATATTTAAACATGGATAACTATACTTAAAACATCTAAGAATGTAAAGCATCTATAATTTTATAATAATTTTTCACTGAATGAAAAAAAAATCTTGTGACTAGCAGTCTGCTGAAATTATAAAAGGTCCTTCTGTAGGGAATGTACGGAACGATTTTTTAGATTGCACATTTTTCTTCTTATAATTTCGATAGTATTTTTGAAATTTGGTTAGTGATTCTATATAAGAGAGCCATTATATATAGAGCCATCCAAGCTTTAAAAAATTTTGGTAGTATATTTCAAATAGCTTCGTTAAATTTCTCATAAGCTGAGATTGCATTTGCTTTTCATTTATCATGTATGTTAAATTTATAGAATGTTACAGCTGCAATTTTCTACTTAAAAATATTTCGAAACGTCTTCTAAGATATCATTTGTTGCAAATTTGAGACTTTGTAGTTTAATATTTTTAAATTTTTCCCCACATATCTTTTTCAAAATTTCTGTGTATATAAATTTTTAAGTTCACAATGGTTTTTACCCTCATTCTCATACTTCACTCTGTCATGTCAGGAAACAACACCTATGTTTATAGCTTACGAGAAAATAGCATATTTTTTATTTAAAAATTATAATTTATGCAAAAGTATGACTGTATATTCTCATAAAAAACAACCTTTAGTAATGCATTCTAATGAACATATTTTCAAGTTAATTTATCTAATGCATTCTACATCTTTCGTGATTTGAATGCAATGAACGAACTGATGCAGAATAAATATAGTATTTTTCATTAATATTTCCCCGACTTCTGATAAGTGGCTAGGAGAATGAATGTATTTTACTCTCTATCTCTGTCAGCCAGAGGTTCTAACACGCCACTTAAAGAGGTTTCACGCCAGTCACATCAAAATGCGTGAGCGGCAATATTGCGTGTAAAATTCTTGCATTGAGTTAGAAAAAGTTTTAAAAAGTAATTTTCATGATTTAAACAGGCGGCTACGAAATAAAATAGGTTTCAGTGGGATTGATTTACAAAACTCTGTAGAAATGCGAGCTTAAAATATTTTATTTATAATAGAAATAGTCAACGAAGCTTTCAAAATCCAAACTTGGTATCCAATTGTATCTCGTTTTTGAGAAACACGCACTGTGCAAAAACATTTTTCTATGTATTCAGCATTACCACGCATAATGCAACAAATCCAAATTTATCCTACATATTTATCTCTTCAAAAAGTGTTACTTAAAATATGTTATAAATCATTTAAACGACCAGAGAAGTGGTTGCATTTGGGGAAACTTTTTACTTTTTTTTCTGTACTTGAAATTTCCTATCTCAAAATTTCAAAATCATCGATGTCTGCGTCTGCCTAGACGTACTATCCTTGTCTGCCGCAAGTGATAAATAGGACCTTGTCTGTTTCAGAAACAGTCTCAAGAGAAACTTTGTTACGGTTAGCACTAAACGATGGCTTCCTTAACATATGTATACTCGCCATCTACAATAAATCGCACCGTTTCGTAATGCTTTGCGTCACATTTTCGTCAACGGGATGAGTAAAGATAAACGGCTCACAGCCTTTTTATTCCTAGAAAATTTGCCAAAATGGTGAAAGGCCAAAACACTTCATAGCCTTGAAATTTGATAACGAGCACCTTTTTGTGTCCGAATTCCTTATGTTTAAAATATGCGTTTATTATTATGGAAATTTTACGTTACAAAATGCGTAAAAATTCTAATTCGTCTATTGGGATCTTCCCTACTGATAGATTTTAAGTAGAATTTGACTTTAATGAATCTTTTATTTGTCTGTTGATAAAATTACACTTTGCTTAGTTGGCATTGTTTTGTCCTTAAGAAAATGTAAGATGTTTTAGTACTGACGTTAGTAGGTTTGAGATTATATATTCTATTAATTGATGAGTTCGTGGTAATATCTACAAAAATGAAATTTTTTTAAAAAAATTAATAAATTTTTGTTTTTGAAGTGAACTAAATTTTATATTTCAATTTTTCAGTGATAATTGAATTCTGCTTAGACTCTTTGTACAAACATTGCGCGAGCGCACTTGTGATATTCTTTAATAAAATTCAATTTTGCTGGCTCCCATGCCATCTTGTTATACAGTAACATTAAATTACAGAAACATGGCATATTATTCTTGCTTTCAATTTAGTCTGAGTCCGTATGCTTTCTCCGTAGACACCACTTTTAGGAATCTCCTCAATAAGATATCACAGAGCCGTGTTTGAAGAATGATGTAGTCAGGCAATGTTCCGAAAATTAAATTTGGAGTAATCTTCAACTTGAGATTGAAACATTTTCTACATTTCTGTTTTGTAATATGAGGTGTTGCAACATCTTGAACGAAGACAGTAGTGTCTAAGCAGTTGCTTTCTTATTAGACAAGAATGACTTGCTACCATAGAAATTAGCACGCATGCCGGAATACACTTTTAGTTCTTTGAAGAGGATTCTTCTCAAGAATAAAATCAGCAGTAAAACCACACCAGACAGTAATATAATATTAATGAAGAGGCTTTTATGCACAATTTTAAGGTATGTAGTACTCCATTTGCGATGGCTCACTGTTTTGTCTAGGGTTAAACGAGAATACTGACCACAAACTTTCCAAGTAGTGAAAGTTCCTGTTAATGGCTATTCTGACCAGAAATCGGCAAACAAATTTAATACGCTATCCTATGTCTTGAAGGTGCAGTTTTTTCACTAAGCTTATCTTATATCTTATAAAAATCACTTAATACCACTTGAATATTTACAATCGGACTCTCTTTCAATCATATAAATAACTACTATATCTATCATTTCATTTGAAATCTATTTCTGTCCTCCTCCGATCAGCACATACAACTCCGAAGTCTCTTCAATTTAGCAATCAGTTTTTACAATTCATTCTTCAACATAGACCCTTTTCGCAAGCCTTTCTGGCATCAATATTTTCGCAGTCCAGCTAAACCATTACTGCAGTTTTAATAAAACAACAGGACCTACAAAGCTTGATTTTTCTTCTCTAAAAGCATTGTGATGAATCATTTTACGGCACAGTGGACATTGGCAAAAGTTTTTGTGGTCCCTATGACGCGTAAACGCCATCATTGGCAATCAGGTTGGATTTGGCAATAGATCGACTTAGTTTAGTCTAAACTGGAAAGATTTTTTGGCTCTGACTACTGGCATTTTAAAACTTTCATAACATCCATAACAAGCATTCGACATTGCATGAAAGTGTCATCTAGTGGTCAAATTTTATTATTATTACTGAAGCTTTATTTTTCTCATGGCCCATATAATACATAAATAAAGTTTAAAGGAAATACGTTAACCAGAACTGGCTCTATGTAATTTTGAGTAAGATGAATACTAACAACCCTGAATATGTGTTTTTCATGTTGATATTTGTGTTTTGTTTTACAGAGGCTATATGTGTATCTTCCATTTATATTTTGTTTTATTTTGCTTATTTTCATAGACATCGTTTGTTTTGATTTTCATTGTCTTTTATTATTGTTAAGGATTGTTTTTTACTGTGTTTAAATAGATTTTACTTTTCTTTCTGTAAGTTTCGTGCTATATATTTGTGGCACATGAAGAATAGTTAATTTTCTGTTATGAAAAAATGGTTTTGCTTTCAGAATATTTAAATGACTCATACATATGAAAGTTAGACATTTTTTAATTAAAAATGCTATATATCAAATAATATTTTACTCTGTCTTGAGTTGTTTTCGCATTACTGAATGTTAAACAGAAAAAGTTTGCTGGCTACAGCTGCAAATGCACTAATTAATTTAAAACCTGAAATATTTTTTCGTTTTCTCATATAAAAAAAGCTTAAATAATAACTTAAAGTTTTATTTAAACCCCTTCTGCTACCATAATAAATTAAACTTGTATGTCTAATGCGCAGTGAGAAACTATACTCATCATGCAACGAAAACTTTTTTAATCGCTTTCTTCCTAACACTTTACGCTGCATCTAATTAAAGGCTATATTACTAAATTCGTCAAAATGAAATCTAAGTGCGAGGTATTAAACATATGCCTGTTTTACATGTATAAATAGCGAGCGATGGATTTTTACCACGTTCTATTTACAATAATTATAAAATGAATTACAACGTATTTAAAAAGAAATTTCTGCAGGCCGATAGATGTGAGCAACAGTAATAAAACTATTTATAATATAATATTTATATCATCTAACCGATTCAAGCTTTGGTCAATTTTTTTTTCTATTTAACTTGCTGTACTATGCATGCAATCATCAGTTATCAATCGCTCATTTAAAATAAAATGTCTCATCTTAATACTTCTGTCAAATAAACGATTGACTGTAGCAAAATAGTCAAATGATGTCGATGTATTTATTTAAATTACTTTTATGTGGGTATTTAAGTTGTGGGTTTCAAGGCTAACTAGCGCTCACTTACAAATTCCAAATATAAATGAAGGACATATCCCCCAGGTTCTCTGTTTATAAGGAAAGTACGTGATCAGTTTGCAGAGAATTGCTAATGCACATTTCTGAGAATTTAAATTTTTCTTCCAGTTTTATTTTTTTATATTGGATTTCTTATTATTTATCGATATATTTTTGTTTTTCCATTTTAATTGAAATATTATGTTTTATATAACAAATATACAAAAGCATCAGGAGATGCAGCAGCATCTAGGCATTTGAAAGCTTGCCATAAAAAAAAATGTTATTCCTCTAGTTACCAAATTTCTAATTTACTATAATTTTAATTAAAAATATTAAAATAAGTTAAGCTCTTCCTCAAGTACGCATTATAAAATATTAGGTCAAAATCAATATTTTGGAGAGTATAATTGATCAAGGTCTTACCTGTTTCATTACTGTCACTTAGTTATTACAGTATTTACAAGCACTGAGTGTCTACTTGTATATTATATCGTGTAAACATAATTGCTACGCAGTCATGAGTTATGATATATAATTAAATTAAGACATGCATTTTTACCAGAATACTAAAACAGAAAATAACTAAAATATAGATTTAATTTTTTGATTAAATTAAAAATGCATTGATTTATGAAACTAAATTGATTACTGTATCAAAAGAAGGAGCCTCGTAATGTTTGCTGCCTTGGGCTACAAAATGCAATAATCCTCTCTTGATGAGATGTGAGAGAGTTGCACACATCGGTTATAATCAAAGAAGGAATTTTGTGTCATTTTTAAGTGCAATAAAATATAAATATTACTTTAGCTTTTGAAGTTTTAAGTTTTATCTGATTTGAAATATATGTGTCTAATGATATCTCTTAATTTATTAATTATTTTCTTACTTTTTATCTAACCTTAACGCATATTCATTCTAAAATTTTCTCATATTTACTGATCCAGTTCTACATTTTATTTTATTTCTTTTAACGCGCTTAAAAAAAACCCGTCAATTCTGGAGGTTCTCACGCTTCGAGTGACAGGGATTAAAATCCTTAATGCTTAGCACATTCTTTTAAAGATACCAAAATTTCCCTAAATTGGCACGGGTGAAAGAAATCCGTAACAAAACTGTAAAAGCCATGAAAAGGAAAATATCGGTCTCTTTTGCTGTCCTGCTCTTGTATCGCGATATAGACTGACGCTTGTTTTACGATCGTTTCTTGTATAAATTATTCCTCCGGGATAAAATTTAAAAATTCAATTGAAAATTTAAAAGTGTCTTCTCTTTGGCCACGCATTTGCTAAAGTATGTTTACATATATTTATGTCTCTCGATATTTTTTTCTTCTGTTCACTTTGTTACAATTAACAGGTTTTTGTCTTCTTTTTTAAAACGTTTCCATATACTGTTCTATGCAACCCAACTTAGATCTCAGCACACAGTTTTTGAAACCTTGTCGCAAATAAGCAATAAAAAGTCTTCGTCCTTGATGCAAAAAATGAGTCACACATTCTAAATAAATTATCTTTTACCCTATTACCAGTCTTACCCTGACTACTTTTATTCGAATAAATGAATGATCTCTTCCAAACACGTTTTATTGCTGTAAAGGAAGTGCAAAATGCCTTCCGGCAATTAGTTGCCTGGTATCTCACGCTCGGCAGTTTTCTAAGTATAAATTCTTGTAAAAAGACATATCCATATAAAAGAAAATCTTCCCCTTAATGGGACACCAGACGCGTGTTTCTGATAACGGGCGCAAGGGCGAGAGCAATAGATTAACTTTACGGTCGACTCTTAACATTCTTCTTTTATCAGTGGATATGTTTTATAACTGCAGACAGACCTACTGCTCCACTAATTTTGGCCTCCATAATAATTTTATCTTAGCTTTTTTACTTTAATAAAGACTTTGACGTTAAAATATATTCTCATTTATTCGATAAGTTATAAAATGAACATTGGAATTTTTGTTTCCCATTGCAGTAATACCTTTTCCTTAAAATTCTAAATTGTAGGCATATTTCAGATATAATGTGAGAATTGTTGAATTGTTGTTGGAATAGATACAAGACTAGTGCATGAGCTAAATGGTTATCTCACAGATCGTGTGTAACTAGCATAGTTTAAAGATGAAATTATTCGTTATTATTTCTTTCCAGTATGCAATTTTTTTCAAATGACTTCCTTGCGCTTTATATTTTTTAACTCTTTGCACTCGGGGGGTGCTTCTCCCTCACCAATCAAAATTTTGTATCATTTTGAAGTTTTATTCGTTTATTATTATTTTTTTTAAATTTGTATTGTTAAAAATGCCTACAGTGTTGTAAGAACATTTAGATTACATTTTCGAGGAAATTTAATTTTAAACAAAAAAATATATATTTTGGAGAACTAAACAATGCAGGGATTAAGGAGAATAACTATGCATCGAATTACTATTCCGAGCGCAAAGGGTTAAATTTTATAAACGTGGGAAAAAAAACACTTTTTGTATTCAGATATAAGATATAAATCAGACATATTTTACGTATATTTATGTTATGCTAAACATTCAAATTGTCAAAACATTTAAATGTCATTCATAGAATGTATTCTAAAGACTATGGCAGATTTAGCGGACCGCAGTGGTCTGATAATAAAGTCTCGACTTTGGAACCAGAGAGTTTCAGTTTTGAGATCTGATTATAATTGTGGTGTCAGGGAAATTTTCTTTTTTCATCCTAACTTCATTTTTATTAATTCTGTTGGTCAATATAGCGGTGCTTCCTCATGATTAAGATGCTTTAGCTCATTGTTTATTAACACATGTATTATGTCATATTAGTTACTTTATATTTATTACCATCTGACAACTTCTAGATCGAATTAGGAAAGTTTCCCTCTGACTATTTCCCGATTCCACGAAGTAACCCCCTTATATAGGGTTTTGGCGCTTGTTATATTTATGGATGATCTAGCGTTCTCTCGTTAGCATGATCTTGAAGTTTAGAGAACTAGTTCAAATTGTATCCTTGTCATCTGATCATAGCTGTAAACAACGAAATCTCTCTCATCATGCATAGCAATCATGTTGCTCCAGAATAAAGTGTTAAGTTCTTGACCTTAAAAAGAGAAATTATCCAACAATCATCGAAATATTGCAGCTATCTAGAAAGAGAAACAACTTTTGCAACTGTATTTTACTTTCTGTCATAGGTAACTCTATAAATACTTTTCGTTTTATGTGTCCTGTTAGTCATATTTTAAGATAAAACACTGTGCATATTAACAGCGTTTTCTTTCATCCATTTATTATCACTTGGATGTAATAATACTGACTTGTAAGATGGTGTGAAATTTGAATTAGTATAAATAAATGTGTCCATGCCTTCAAAATTTTCATTTTCCTGTGAAAAACAGCTATGCTTAACTGAACTCTACAGACTACCTAAAGCGACAATATTCGAGAAAAGATCGAATCCAAAGTAACGGTTATTATTTTTACTATAATTCTATTCGATAAGATGGAGTCTAATGGCAAAATCTCATCCTTGGAATCAGAGACTTGCGAGTATGTAGCACTAGTGCAAGATAAATTTGCCATCATGGTTCAAAAAACGTGCTGGGCGAATTCAAAGACGACATTTGAGTAGGTTCCTTAATCTGACTGGTCTCAAAATTGCAAACTGTGTCCTATAAAATAGTTATTGTGCAATCTTCCGACAGCAGATAAGATAAACACTCTTTATATCTCCCCTAGTGTAAAATTTTTGAGAAAGGGAAAAGCGTAGGAGAGTGGGCAGCTGACTTAGGGGGTCGAAGAGAATGATCGCAATAGATTACCGGAAGTTAACGAAGAAGGTGGCTGAGATGAGCGGGAAAATGATAATTTTCAGAGTTTATTTGTTTTAATTTCCTAAAAATGTGTATATTTATTTATTCTATCAATATTTATTCTAATTTAAGGAATGTAAATACTGGCAGAGAGATATAAATCCTCTCTAATCAATGGCCAAGGTAAGTTAAGCCCTTAGATAGCCCGTTGTCGAGCTGCTGCAACGCCGTAAATTAATCTAACTTCCTGAATTGAAGGTTTAGTTAGTTAAGTGTTCTAATAGTTAGCGTATTATGCAAGCGTCTTAATGAGGTGCCTCGCCGTACTGTAATCACATTTACATTGAGTAAATATTCAATAGTAGATCATCACCTAAATTCTTTTATCTATTATTTGCTTTGTAAATCCATTCTTCTATCGCGTGTGCAATAAATAGCTTCTTAGCGCGTAACGTTTGTTCAACCGCTTAAGCCCAGTGTATTTATGGTAAGCAGACAAGGACAAGATCGTTTTCTTTCCGGGTTACGCCCTTGTACTTGGCTTTTCAATTTGGGCTCACATTCAACTTCCTGTGAAGATGCTAAAAAATACAGAATGAATGAATGAGAATGGAGCAACAATGACACGAGGCGTCTTGGAATCGGGGGCAGAAACGTATTAGCACAATGAAACATTTTTTATTTGATGTTGTCACAAGAATGATTTGTTTAAACGGCTGGCTTTGAAAATATATTGTTAGGTCACAAAATAATTTGTGCCAGAAGTAAACTGATATTTTACGAATTTAGGAATGCAAACATACCAATTTTTCTAAAAAAAACTTTTTAGAGAATTTCTGAATTTTTCAAAAAAGTTTTTATAAGGTACAGAAGTAATATATATTTCAATTTGAATTTTTTGGTAAAAAAAAACTGTTGCAATTATATTAGATTAAACAAACGTTCAATTATTCAACTTCTATACGCGTGTAATTTTATAATAATAAGTTCTCAATATGCATAAAATCTACATAAATAAAAATGGATGTTTGTCTGTATGTTTGTCTTCCTAAACTGTTCATCTGATTACGACGAAACTTAGTCAGCTTGTTATTTACACCTACAGGATGGCTATGGGGATAGAACAATCATCTAAAATTTAAAAAAAAAATGTTGAACTGCATCTATTTACCAAGGATTATTCTCCAAATAACAGGCCGCGGAGACAATAGATTCTGTAGGAATGCTAAATCCAAATTAAAGGTTCACATTTTGTAGCTATAGTACTCAAAAATGATGCAAGTCATTCTCAGTGGTAACAACTTTATTACAGATTATGCGAGAAAGTTTTGGAGAAAACAACCTTCGAGTTTCAAAAATTATCTTTTCAATTATATTAACGATTTTATGGAATAAATATATTTTCTGTGTTTAGTCAAATTTAAAAGAAGCTATTTTAATCAAATTTTCTAAAATTAAATTTGAGCATTCTGAACGAATATTAAACGAATCGCTAGATACAATAAATACACTGATGGAAAAAAAATCCCAAAACCAAGAAAAAAATTATTGTACAGTAATGAAATTTTAGGAATACATTTGTCTAGGTAACATATTTAATTGATTAAACTTTCAAGATCACAGGTAGAGCCATTGACGAGAAGAGCCATTTCAAATGTGAAATGTTGGTACATTAGTAACCGGTGTAACCGCCAGAATTTTGAATGCAAGCATGCAAACGTGCATGCATTGTGGCGTACAGGTGTCGGATATCAGTTTGTGGGATGGAGTTCCATGCCTGTTGCACTTGGGCGGTCAATGCAGGGATGGTTAATGCTGGTTGTGGATGACGCTGGAGTTGTCCAATGGTGTCCCATACGTGCTCGATTGGAGAAAGATCTCTTGATCTAGCAGGCCAAGGCAACATGTCGACAGTCTGTAGAGCATGTTGGGTTACAACAGCGGTATGAGGGCGAGCGTTATCCTGTTTGGAAACACCCCCTTGAATGCTGTTCATGAATGGCAGCACAACAGGTTGTATCACTAGACTGACGGACAAATTTGCTGTCAGGGTGCGTGGGATAACCACGAGAGTGCTCCTGCTGTCATACGAAATTGCTCCCCAAACCATAACTCCAGGAGTAGGCCCTGTGTGTCTAGGCCTCAGACAGGTCACTAGCAGGCGTTCACCCGGCCTCCTTCTAACCAACAAACGGTTATCACTGCGACCAAGGCAGAACCGGCTTTCATCAGAAAACACAACAGATATCCACTCCGTCCTCCAATGAGCTCTAGCTTGGCACCACTCACGTCGCAAACCGCAGTGGTTTGGAGTCAGTGGAATGCACTGTACAGGGCGTCTGGCTCGGAGCTGTCCTTAAAGTAACCGATTTGTTACAGTTCGTTGTGTCACTGTGGTGCCAACTGCAGCTCGAATTTCAGCTGCAGACGCAGTACGATTAGCCACAGTCATACGCCGAATACGACGGTGTTCCCTCTCAGTAGTACCACGTGGTCGCCCGAAACCTGGTCTTCTTGAGGCAGTACCTTCCCTTGACCACTGCCGCCAATACTCATGCACAGTGGATATATTCCTGCCAAGTCTTTCAGCAATATCGCGGAAAGAAAACCCACCTTCTCGTAGCCCTACAACACGACCTCGTTCAACCTCAGTGAGCTGTTGATAATGGCTTCTTCGTCTTCTAAGAGGCATCCTTGACTAACATTAACCCACTGCGTCAAATTTCAACTGTAAATAACGATCACGAACCTTACAGCGCTTATTTAAAGCAAACCTCATTTGCATGTTCATAGTGTCGCTACTAGCGCCACACTTACGCGCGTAGCTTGAAATTTGAATCGACGTCATCTTTCAGATGCATAAATACGCCTACCAAATTTCGTTTATCTAGCACAGCTCCTTCCTAGTGTTGGGATTTTTTTTCCATCAGTGTAGTTTCTTTCATTGCCATTCTGAAAGAGCATCAAGTTTTATAATTCTAAAAGAATACACAAATCTAATATATAAAAATGAATATTTGTTTGTTCGTATTTTATATACTGCCGTACCGTTCATCCTATTTCAATAAAACACTGCAGAATTATTGATTGATTGCTCTTAAGATTTTTTTCGGCGGCAGCAACGCGCCGGTTACCAGCTAGTGATATATAATGAAAGCAATTGCAAAATATTTTACATGTTTCATTTTTCCCTTTTACAACATTCCACCTTCCTTTTTGCAACATTCATTCTTCCCTTTTGCAACATTCCACCATTAAACCAGATACAAAATGTTAATTTTGCTTAGTTTATTGTTTAATGCATAAAGTGCTATGAGGTCAATCCCACTAGTTTAAATTTGCTAGATATGATGCATGAACATTGGATGTCTTCCCCATCATGAGGTTTGAGCCACGTTGCTACCTATATCTGATTACAGAAAGGCAGTTAATTTGCCTGCTCTAACCTTAATATCCCAAGGAAATTTGGTATAGGATGTTGGTAACCCGTTTGGATTTTCATTTCTTTCGATTGTACTTTTCTTCGCGCATTAGATACATTTTATACATTCTGAGCATTGTCTATGCATTGAAAATAATTGTTTTACAAAGTCAATGTTTTAAAAATAAAATTTCTTCCCTTTGCATTTCGCATTTTTCATTAAACTAGTCGCCTTTCCGATCCATTTTTCACCCCAGATTATTGACTTTTGTCTCTTTAAATGATTAATATGTATTTTGAAAATACATTTTATTTTGTTATTTGATACGATCGAGAAACATAAATTAAATTGAATCAGTTTACTGCAAATTAAATATGTATATGTATCAAACACCATTATGGGGTTAATGGTTGGCAAAAAACACAAGACAATGTTTTGATGAATGAACTTCAATTCCATTGTATAATTTAAAAATATTTTCACAGATTGTGTACCAAATTGAATTAAAAATATTATTAAAGAAAAATTGTATGGTAATGAAATTGATATTACTGTAAAGGTAATTTGTTTGACAAGATAATAAAATATTTTTGGAAAACCTAATTACTTAATGGATAAAAGTTGTCTATTTTTTCTCCCAATTAACTTTCTGCTTGACGCCTATTTCTTATATATCTTACTTTCCTCCATCTGAATGCACATTTTTTGTGAAATGTCGAACCATCTCTAGAACATTTCCAATAATATTTGCAGCTGCAATAATTTACTTAAAGAAGCATCGAATTTAATGCATGTAAAATGGTTCAGTGAAGCAGTTTGAAATCGTATGATGCTTATATAATTTGATCTTCTGCCATATATTTTGGTTAACGCATTAATATTGTAACTTAATATCGCTATTTTCGTATGTTGGAAGTCATCGTGGTTTAGATTATTATTATTTTTTTGCTGCGCCTCACTATTTTCTCTGGCTAATGTTTTTTTACTATTATAGATTTGAATAGTACTATTATTGAGTAGCATGGTAGCTGTACTTGCCCTTTGCAAATACATTTGAACTTTTTAGCAAACATTACATCCAAATAATGGTGTAAAAAATTGGTAATGAAAATTAAGTGCCGCTTTGGTCATTGATGCCCAATAGTAATATTTCTATTCGGACAGAATTTACAATCGAACAAATTACTTATTTATATAGTATATGTTGTTTTATTAAAACCAGTTACTTCGTTTGTGATAAGAAATTGGTTTCTAATATGATGTTTGATGATGAATAGCAATGGAGGTCATGTTAAATGCATGAAATAAAACTCTGAGCTTTCTTTTCTCCAGCTATGTATCGCGTCTCTAATTATAGTCATTCATTAAAAATGCTGACAATCTGTTTATTTAATTACTCCATATATTCGTTTTTTGGTCAAGAGTTGACTTTTGAATTTTTCGAATTCGTTTTTCAGTCACTTGAGCCAAACATTTTGATTCTATGGTCTCGGATACAATTATGCTACCATTGCATAGATAGTGTATTATAAAAGTAACAAGTTAAAATATACCATAGACAGAAGCAGTAGAAGAATACCATAAATTATCTTATCAACAGATATGATCACCTATGATTGAAAACCATAAATTGATACGATTATTTGTTTGAAACCATAGATGAATCGAAAAAACCGAAGTTGATCCATTTTCTCCTCAAAAGAACTTTGATATGAGCATTTTTTCTTCAGAATAGAACATTTAAATATTTAGAACATTTTTTTGAGAGGGGGGGGGGGTGAATAATCGCAAACTTTCAGACCGTATATCTTGTACACAGGCATTTCAATTCCGATTTTCGAATGCTTTTCTCCGCGCTCTCTTTGACCTGAAACTTGATCCAAGATATTCACAACGAGATTATGTTGATAGATTTCCTTTTCGGCTCTTTTTATAACGCTTTTCTCTAGTAAAGTATTGTATTCTTGGGATCAAATTCGTGCATCAGACTCTTTTGTCAACTTAGACTTCACTATAAAAATACTGCATTCATTTCAAAGAAAACTGTAAATATATTCCGTAGATGTAATTCAGACTTACGAAAGGAATGTTATAGCATTAAAAATGACTTATTTTTGTTGCTTTTTTCTATCAGAATGATATCTTGAGAATTTGCAGCAAGAAATTAAAAATATTATGCCTTACTATACTAACGCTTGACTGATTCAGGATCGAGTGGATTCACATTTTTCGTTTAATTTTAATTTTTTCCCTTTATTTTAAAATGGAAATTTTCAGCTCCCAAATAGATTTTGTAAAAATAAATCCTGAATCGATTCAAGATTTAAAATGACCTTTTTAAACTGATACTCAACTTATGTATACGATATGCCCAAATAATAAACTAGGCTTAACCATGTTATTTTATTTTGAAACCCCAGTTCAATATAGAAAAATAATTAAAAATGCAATTGTTTAGTTAAAACGTTCCTAGTTGAAGTAAAAATTAATATGTATTTCGATTGTTGGTTTAAATCATTAGGATTAGGTTTAAAAAGATAAAAATTGTCGGCAATGCAAACATATGTTATGATGCAATGTAAGACTTAAATTTATAGACATTTATTTTGCATATTTTTGTCGCCGTTTAACTTTAATAAAAAAAAAATCGTAATTTTCTTGTAATTATTGAATAATCATAATACTAGTGGGTTTTTGAAACACTGCAGTATGCTGAGGCCAATATTAATCCACATGAATGACTTAAAATTTAGCTGAATTAAGCGTAGTAATATAACTGCTTGTATTAGATTAACTGAAGTCAGCTAAAATGCTTGACACAAAACTTTAGCCATTAATTACCCGAGGAGAAATCTGATACATTTGCTAATGAGCTAAGAAGACATTAGTGGAATCTGTAATTATGTTTCGTAAGAAAAATACTAGTCATGTGAAGAAGTGAAACTCAATTTATATTTTTTAAAAAAACACCCATTTCTTAAAATGCATGCAGTTTTATCATCTAATGAAAAAAGATCATTTGAAAATTCTTATTTTTTGGTTTCATCTTCCCTTCCTACTTTTACCCCTACATTATTCAAGATGTAAATAATCAAAATATATAAAATAATTGTACAAATATATTTGTTGAGACATAACGTTATTATAGCGTTAACGTATTTTCATATCGTGATTCATGTAACAGTTTGACGATTCTACTTATTTTAATACGTAATTAAATTTATGCATCCTGCAATAAGAACAATTAATTAAATAGCGCATTCTATAACTGTGATTTTCACCTTAGACTCCATAGAATTCTTGAATGTTCATGGATTCCAAATATAAACAGATAATGTTTTCGAATGAAAATTTTTATTTATATGTATAAAAATTCGATCCGTAGCATGAATCTTAATGTACCACTTTATCGGTTTTGCGATTTGAAACCGAAAACAGGAATCCCTATTTTGGTCCCTAGTCAGAAGTTGATGATCATATCTACAAATATCTAATTCTTTAAACTTTTCGTGAGGAAATATGATCGAAGATTAAAACTCTAACTTCCAACTTTTTTTGGGGAAAAAAAAACAATTAATGAAATTGCGATTCGACCTTGTAATCTGCCAGTGAAAAAGAGTTAGTTACCTCTAAGAATCTAGAACTTTATGATATGAGAATTATGATAGAATGATCCGTTATTATTTGTTTATTAAAGATAAAAACTAACTTTATTGGTATTTATTATACGAATAGAGGAATGCAAATTTATTAAACATTTTTTCGCATCTGATACGAGTAGTTCAGCGGAGAAGAAACGTAGTATAATATCGTAGCTTTATTCGGTGAAAGAATTTAGGTTTATGGTCTTCTGAATAACGTCATCTGAACAGTAATTAATAAGCCAAATACGCGAGATTACGCTACTTCCTTCATATTTCATCCTAAGGCGTAGAATATGTATTGATATTAATCAATTGCGTTCGAACGCCTGTCTCAATGTTAACCGATTCAATTTGAAATGTTTTTCCGTATTTGTAAAATAGAACTCTCCGTTAAACCTATGCATTTATTTCTTATTAAAAGATTCGGATCCTTTTAAGTGATATAAATAATAACTTTTGATTTGAATTGCATATTTTCCAATAATAAATTTTAATACTGCTTATTTTCCATTAATCAACCACTTCTAAAGAATTTTTTTGAAAAAAACTTTTCCTTTTTTTTTTTTGCATTATAGTATTGTAACAACGTAGCTTGCAAGATATTAAACCTCATGACCAATTAACAAGATGGAAATAAACTGCAATTTCTACGTTATTTGGGGCAAATTATTGCAGTGGCTTTCGTTAAAAAGAATAAATTTAACTGCACTCAGCAAATTAATGTTTCATTTTGGGGAGGAAAAAAATGACGCTTAATTCCGAATGTGTCACTAGACGTGTATATTTTTGAAAATCGTGAGAAAGAGAAACTCTTCTATAGCGTTGTTAAGCCTTACAAGTGCTCTTCCGGGGGGAGGTGATTAGTATGTCTCATTCCTTCCGAAACATTACTTTAAATTTACATAAGAGCCCGCAACAACTTCAATCGCCAAGTACTGTCTGATGGACAACCATTGGCAGGTGGCCAGCGCTCTTTTTCGCTTGCAGCAGGACATTGGCTTTTGAAATGTGGTGAGTCAGCGACACCTGCCCCACCTCCCACTAGTAATGCACTTCACTTTTTCTTTGCGTTTCTTTTCCTTCGTTTCTGCCGCTTTGGAATAGCCCTTATCAGCAGACGGCGTGGAAAAGATGCTACGATTCGCGAAAAAAGAAGCTGCTGATAACCGCAGAACTGGAGGTTTCGAGACGGATTCTCTTCGGTACCTTTGTTCTGTTTGATCCCTCGGCTTTACCTGATATATTTCCCACCCTGTGTTTATGCATTGTATCTATTTTGACTTTTTTGCCTGTTCTGTCAGCTTTACGAATCGTGGACTCAAACTGTAAGATGGAGAATAAATAAATAGTATCAGTATTTAAAATGGAAAAATTATATTTCGTTACATTCTTTTCTAAAAAAAATTCTGATTATGGAAAATGATTATTTCACTTGAAATAATTTCGTAAGACATAAATCCCCGAGTAACAAATTAATTTATTAAAAAATTTTGAGATGAGTTTTTTTTATTTTTATATAAATATTTTTTTATATTTTTATATAAAACTTTCTTATATTTAATAAACTTTAATTTTTTAAGTATGTAATTAACTTCCTTATATTTTTTATGTGAATTTTTCTGATTGATACATCGTTTTTAAAATCCCGAATAGCTTTTGAAATCGCATTTCTTACAAATCTGAAACCCACCATTACGAAAGTACTGTTAATGACAATAAAAGCGTTACACCAGGATTTATATTTTGAGCTTCAATAAGTTGGTTTTGTATTTAATTGTACTGTGATACTTAACATTTCTGATGAAAAATGAGAGTTAATTTAAATAAATGGCTGAACTGTAGTTGCTGAATTAAGTAGCTTAATAAAGAAGTTGATTTAACAAATGGTGATGGTAAATTAATTGCATTGTAAGTCTTAAAAACTTATGAGTTTGATCAATAAAAAATATGAATTTCAGAATTATGAATTATTTTTTAATCTATTTCCTTCATGAATACCTTACTATCTAAAGGAATTTCAGGAAAATTATTTACATTGAAAAATAACTAATTATAATTTTTTAATATATTCATTTTGAAGAAGTATAACTTCAATTGAATCCTATATTCAATAAAAATAGTAATACTTGAAGAACCTCAGCTACTTTTGAAACATGTCTTTAAAACATTCTTTTGATATATATATATTTAAAAATCTCAAAAGCATTAGCCAACTTCTTCACTCGTATTCCAAGCAAGATCTTAACACAGTGCTAAATAATATGCGATAGCTTTTATTTTATTTACATCAATAAATTTATCTTTCAATCAACTGGGTTTATAATCCTGACTGAACAATAGATCGTACGATGATAGTTAAATATAGTTTTAAATCGTGCCTTATTATTAATGATTTATCTGATTAAATGCTCGGAAGCTTTTGAGTGACAGAATAAAATTCAGATTAATTGTTCGCATTTGTTTTGAGTACTACTAATGCAGAAGTGCTGGGCCTTATTCTAAATCGGGACTTAGGAGCCTTAATCTCTAAATGTTTTAAATGAGTTTTTGGATATTCTTTATCTGTATTGTTATCCTTGCCATCTGACCCGTGAAAGATACTTTTCTTTAGAAAGCCCCCTTCTGAAATCAGTTTTTGTTGCATTATGTGTCATTTCTAGGTCACTAGGTTAGAGTTTAGAGGATCAACAAGTGGCTTGGCCTTCGCAATCACCCACACTACTTAGTCTTTAATTAAGGGCAACTAAGCCGCTGACTAAAAATTGCTACCATCGCAATCTTTTATGGCGCAATTATGAAAGATGATTTTGGTTCGCGATTCCCTTTTCCATTCACAGCTTAATGAACCGACTTTTAAAAAGTGGAACCTAGCTGCTACTTCATTTACTAAATTAAATATTTTGGAATGGATAGGTTATTACATCATAGGTTAATTTGGTTTGGTTACATTGAGTTAATGCATATATTACAGCGCGAAAATGCATTTTATTTTATATACATGTTTTTGTAAGTACAAGCTAAAAAATTAACAAATATTTCCATGATGATTAATATTTTTAATAGTCCTGTGGAATTTTGGCGATCTTTTAGATTTAAATTCAAATGCTGTTTCTGGCTGTGTGTTTACATTTACTTATTTCAATACTTTTTTTTTCATATTTCGGCCTAAAAAACTTGGTGTCTCTTCGGTGGATCATAATAGCATAAAATTATTAAAGAAGAAAATTTTTAAAAACACTCTGGCATTAGGATTTTCTATTTTTTAATTTATAATTCATTACAAGATTCTGTGATATATATAATGATAATTTCTCTTTCACTATCAGATAGTGCAATCTATGGAATCAAAATTTACTAAAATAAATCGATTAACAAATTAAACAAGGACCAATAATATTGAAGAAACGTAATGCCATCAAGAACGCGTAGATTCACAAAATTTCTCAATGAGTACAAATTTGATAACAAAATACTAAATTTACAAACATGAAATATTAAATTAAAAGCTTTTAATAACATATTCAGAATGTCCCACAAGATATACAGCGTCTAATATTTATAGATTCGAACACGCCAAGACGAGTATTTTGATGTACTTGTAACAGTCTTAATAGATTACGAAGCTATATTCGGGGAGTTATACATCAAAGCACTCGTTTTGACGTATTCTATCCGGATTTGTAAATATTAGAAGCTGCATACCTTGTGGAACATTCTGTATCTTTCCCATAAATTTCATGAACTGTAAAACATTTCTGTTATATTACACCAATTTTTTAACTGTTGTTCTCTCTAATTAATATTTTCATTTTCTGAAGAGTGGTCGTCTAATGTGTAATGTGCCAAGTATTATCAGTATAATCACGGGACAGCGGACTTCCTGCTATATCGAATCTGACATACTCGAAGCTCATTATTCATTTACTAAGACACGACTGCATATTAAAACGAGTTTCTAAATGATCGCAAGATGCTCACTGATTTGTCAGAAAAGTAATTAATTTGTCTGATTTGATTTTCTTTAACTGGTGCATTTGATTACGATGCTACAGCTAAAGTTTTAACTTGGCTACCCAGTTTTGTTTCTTCGTTTATGTTCCATCAACGGATAATTTAAATTTTGAATTCAACGAGTCTTTTGTAAAAAAAATAATAATAAAATAAAATAAAGATGATGAAGTGCCAGGACAGGCTTTCCACTTCATTGAATATTGGGTGCTTAACCTTTGGCATCTTTGGGCGAGATTGATGCATGTATTGAATACTGAAATCCCTAAATTTGTTCATTAAGAATCAATTATTCATAGTAATTAATGTTGAAAGAAATACTTGGAATCTTTAAACACTTGTTGGCTCCCAGCTGGATTAAAATAGAAAGGAATTCCTATGAGGGAATGTGTCGCCTAATTACAAAACATTTGGTCATCAAGGTGTTAAAAAGGTGGTATTATCTTACAAAGAATCGTCTAGATAAATTTCTCCCTTTCAGTTTTTTCTACAAGAATAGCAAGGCCATTCATTTCCCATCGTTCTAATGGTGGAATCTGGAACAGATAGAAGGTTCAACCGAGAATGCTAGAGTGTAAGAGCTGCTGAGTATTGATTGTTGTTTTTATCTAAACACTTGAAGATGTTCTTTAAATTCATGTCACAGCATAAATAACGTAAATATTGACAGAAAACTTCTCATATATCATATGAAATAAGGCCCAGCTGATTCCTTGATTAATGTTTCACCTGTAAAGTGCCTATGCGTGCAAGTCTCTCTACAGAAACAACGATGTCGGTAATCGGAACATGTACTCCATTGCTTGTAAAATGCCTCATTAACTTTTATTTTTTTCCAACTTCGGGAGGAAATATGACAGTGAATTTATGAGTTTTAGCTAAGTTTTTCATCCCAGTGTTAAGGATAATGAAATTTCAGTCGTTAAAGAAAAGTTTTTTCCCTCTGTGTACAAAATTACAGCTAAAGTGCCTGCATCACATCTATATCTTTCTGAAGCTTCTCGTAAAACGTGGAACGTGGCCTTGAATTTTCCTCGGTCAGAACGAGTCACGCAACCGCCAGAATTTACAAGTTGGAACAAAAAATAAGGGCTACAACGATCATGGGAATTGTTAGTCGGATAACATAAAGATCATATAAGTCAAGACATAAAACGCCTGAACGTTCTCTACTAATTTATTAGATTTTTCCGTGTGTTAATGCTAGCTCTGTAATACGAATATTAGATGTTATTGATTTTACTGCTGCTTGTTCGGAAGACGAAAAGAGGGAATCAAATATATTCATCTTACAATTTTAACACCTTTAAAATATATCAGCAGAAAAGATACTGTTTGTTGGAATAAAAAAAAATCTTATTGTTCATTTATTGTACAAATATTGTAAATGCACTAAGTTAGGATTGATTCTATGAATGTACTTTTAAATTAGTTTTTCCTCGTAGAAACTAATTGAATTCACTATCCTTATTTAGTGATAATTATACTATTAATGTCGCATATTTTGACCTTCTCGTGCTCTATTTTAAATTTATCTGACATTTTTTTTAAGAAAGTATTTCGAGTGGAATGGATAAACACGGAAGAGTTGATCAAATATTCTTCTCACTTGACTCTGGCATTGTTTTTTAAATTATAGTTCCGTGTTGTAAAGAGTTTTTAAGGCGATTGATCTTTAAAAATATTAGAAAATTTAACAAGTTGAATGTTTTTAGACTTGAACTTTCAGTAAAGTTTATAAACAAACTAGATAAATAAATTTTTGTGTCAAATAAATAATCCATCCCAAATACAATTTTTAACATAGATTTGATACGAGTAGACATATATACACTTTAAGTACATTTGAAAGTTTGAACTCTGTATATTGAATTGTTAAAAACGATTTTTCTAAGCGAAAATTTTAAAAAAAAATTCAGTTTATTATGATAGCCGAAAAAAGTTGTAGTTTATTTTTAATTTCTTTCTGATTGACTTTAAGAGATTGCGATAGCCGAATGGTAAATTTTCGGCAACTTGACCGGATGTTTATTGGTTCGAAACCCGATTTTATGAAAATTCACCTTAAATTGGAATACGATGCTCGTTAAACTCGATGTGGAGTAAACGATCTAACTTTGTAAAAGAGGACATATTTTACGTATAATTTTTGTAATCTTTCTAGGGCTCTAATTTAAGATCCTTGCCGAGAAATAGTTTTCTTGTAATTAAAAATGGGATTTTAATCTAACTTAAACTAAACTAGAACAAACTTTCTTTTTCGTTTAGCTTTTATTTTTAAAATTCTAAAACAAGAATAACTATTCTTGAAAAGATTTAGTAACAGCTCTCTTGAAATAAATTTTGAAAGTAAAAATATCTTAAATCTAAGCTTAGAACTAATGATAGTTTAATGAAAACAATGGAAAGAAGGAAGATCTTAAATGTTTGTTCGAAAGTGCTTGAAAGCAAAATCTTTTGTTTTCAGAAAGATGACAGAGACGCTTTCTGAAAAATGTGGTTCAAGATAATAATAAAAAAAGGATAATTAAAAACTTCCCATCGCTTCCTCAATTGATTCACCGACAGACTTCTCCTGGCTCGAAGCCATTGCCACTCCCAACACTGTTAAGTGAACTGTCAAAATGATAGTGATATCGATTAAAGACAAACCACTTCCATCATAGCATATCTTAATCGTCATTTTCGCAATAGCATGATAGATAGCAAAGAGGCCAGTACGTAATTAGCGACTTAATTGCTGCTGTTTCCCAGAACCCTTCTGTTTTTCCGCTACCTTTCTGCAATTAACGCAGTTTTATAAAATTCCTTTTCTCGTTGGTTTTTAAAGACCCCAACCCCTTCCCTCTCCCTTTAAGAAAGTCGTAACCTACATTGTGTTTGACGCTGTGACACTTTTAGAAATTTTGGGGCCAGAAATTCGTGCCAATTGCTTGTCTCCAAGTCTGGCTGAAGAGGCGTTGAGTTGGGTTTTTGTGACCCTAATTCCTGCCATCTGCCCTCACCATTGCTTTTGAAAGAGAGAAGTGCTAAAAGGAGTCTTTTACCACTTTTTAAATGGGTCTAGTGTACTGGGTGAGGTGTGCGATAAATACAGTTCTGCCAACAGGGTAGGATCAATCACTTTTTAACTATCTACTTTTTATCGAATGGGGTTGCGGTGCAAGAAAGTGTTCACCGAACAGGTTTTATATTTATCCCTTCGGGTTTTTCAGTATTAATGAGTTAGTTCTCGCAATAAGGCACCTAGGTGCATCCCCAGCATCATTTGATATCAAGATGCTTGTAAGTAATATCTACCTTGCTGGAAGAGTTAAGAAACATAATTCATGTAATTTATTGTCATCATAATATTTCATCACACAATTAAGAACTGTTATTAAGAGGAGTTTATTATGGATAATATGGCAAAGATCCAAACGACCAGGTTTTCGTTTTTGATTCTGGGACAGAAGTGCGTCTAGATTATTCTTGGGCTCATCATGACACGATAAAATTAAGAGGACTCCTATCTAAAAATTCTTTTGTCTCAATGAAGCCCGCTCAATTTGAAGGAGTGAAAATGGCGGAAGGTTTTTCATAAGTTCACAAGAAAGTCTATATATTATGTTGATTAAGATAAAAAGGGAAAATGTTTGTTAAAATTTCAAATAACTCGAAAAGGCAGTGCACTTTAATCAAAAAGGTCTTGAAAATTCAAAAAAAAAAAAAAAAAAAAAATTGTGAATACTAAAGATTCGATAGTTTTTTTCTAAAGATTTCTATATCATCCTTTTCTAAGGCACCTAGGAACCACCCAAATTGAAATGTTACGGATTAGTAAAAATTGGTTCATTATGTTACAATTTTTTTTTTTTTTCATTATGAAAAAATTATAAAAATGGAGAACGCTTTATTTAAATTTGATTTTCCGAAGTTACTCATCATTTTTATATTTTCTTAAACGTTATAATATAATCGAATCACAGATATAATATTTTGGGTTGTTAAAGACTGAGATTCTCAAACTTTTAAGCACTGCGTCTCACTTTTTGGAAACCGAATCTGTAGCGACTCAATTCATCGCTAGTACGCTAAATTTTTCCAGTGACGAATAGCATACATTTTTTCCAAAAGAAGTTGTATGGATCCAAAAGGAACTTTTCTGCGGAAGTAAATGTTTACTAGTAAATATAACTTTACAAATATATCTAATGTGTGGTGTGATAAAAATTTTAAACCCACGTCATATTTTTGTAAATGTGGAATTATACTTATGTGTTAAATATCGTGTCTCCACGTACAAAAAAACTGATTTTCGACCCATAATTTGGGAAGTTCTGTTAAAGACTGAGCTTATTTAAAGAAAAAATAAATTAAGTGCTTATAGAATAGAATTTGTCATATGACAAATAGAGATAATTTAAGGAATGTAATTTCACATAATATTTTTAAAGTGAGACTTACGTTTTATTCAGATTTAAGCGTTTCTTAGAAGTAAAAAAATAATAAAAATATTCATTTAAAAAAAACTGACTAATTCGAAACAGACGGGAATAAAAGTCAAAGTGTAATTTGTTCAAACATTCGAATGAAAAAAAAAGGGTTTTGGAAGTGAATATAATTTACAGTAACAGAAACAGTTTTTTTAATACTATAAATATATTTTGTCTAAAAATAGCAGTTGAGATTCATCTTTTAGTCAAAAGCTATGTCTCAGCTGTTTAAAACCATTAATAAATAAGAAGTTGTTTTGATAAAATAATTATTTTTATCAAGAATACCTTTAATAATAAATTTCAAAAAGACAAATGTATAAAATGTTTCGCATATTGTATATTCAAAAGTATATTCTTATATTTTTTAAAAATTATTATTTTTATTGAATACATTGTACAAAAGTAAAATCCTCAAATAAATCAAAAGCTTTAAATATCATTCACTTATGATCAATAAGGATGGAATAGAAAAAGAAGGAATGAGGATGCATAAGAAAGTATTTAAATAACGAAAATAGTTTAAATTTTAAATTTGAACCAACCAAAATAAATATAATTTATAATTTATTTTGACCGACTCAGAGTTACAGGGCAATGTTTTAGACTTTTTAAATAAAAAAAAAATCACGAAATAAGTTCGAATCAGGCAAGTTTCACAGAAATTAAAAATTATCTTTATGAATTCCATTTCAACAATTATTCCATGCTGAAAACCTTTCATGCCTGATATGTTGAAGAATTTCGTTCTAATATTCAGTGATGGAATTATATCTAATTTAATATTTAAATAAATTCGGTTTATCTAATATTTGAATTTTATAATTGCCCTAGTATAAGGAGTTCGGTTTTTTTTTTTTTTTTTTCGCTTCATTTAGTCTGAAAGAATGGGGTGTGTCATAAATTATTCTAAAATATTTTTTCCCGAAGCGAATAGCCCTCCAATCTTAAAGATAATACCAAACATTTTTTTATATATTTTTAAATATTTAAATATATTATTTCTAGACCACTTCAAATATTATTTTATTGATGAATTCTTTAAGAAAACTGTTTTTTATATCATTTTTTTATAATCTTAGTAATAATGTAAAAATTATCAGAGGTGATTTTTTGATATTGCTTTTAAAAAAAAATTGCTTTTAAAAAAAAGCAATTTTCTTGCACTAAAGTAGCAACAACAAAAAAATTGAATTATTTTATTTCTTTAATATCTAATAATTTATTTACAAGAATTTATTTTTCATCAAAAGAGATGGGAAAAAATTTCAACCTCGTTTGTGTTAATCCGGTTAAAATATTATAAAAAAGAACACTTAAATAAATTTTATTGTAAAGGTATTTTAGCCAGTCTTCATTTAGTTCCATTTTCGCGTAACTTTTATTAAATGAATATTTTCCAGTATAAAGAATACCAATTGGCTTCTTAGTAGAATTTTAGAGTTAAAAAAAAATGTTGATTTTTTTTTTTTTTTAAACCTACGTTAAAGAAATTTTTTCCTTATATTTCTGCCAATTCCTTTTATAATTTTTGTGTAAAAACATTCACAAAATCATTTAGGAAATTCAAATGTGGTAAATTATAAATAATATCTTAATAATTCTTTCTGCCTCCTATTCCATATATAATATAAAATCATTCATTATTGTGCGTAAAAGAAAATGAGTATTCTTTGCTTCTTATCTTTAAAACGAACAAATTTGTAATTCGTCTGTAAGTTGATAGGAATATAATTGTAATATTTGAAGTATTATATTTTTTGTATTCATATTATAATGAAATACTGTATATAGACATGTAACTTATAGTTTATAGTAACGATCTGCTACTTACTCTTATTTTTTGTTTTTACTGAAATATATTTTTATTAATCATTTTATAATGATAATTTGCTTTTTTTTCAAAAATGTAAAATATTTTCAAAACAAAGCATAATTTAAGTATAATTATACTGTAACACAAATCTTTGTGTATATATATATATATATATATATATATATATATATATATAAACTTATTTAGCTGAAAATTTCAGAAAAAAAATTGGCAGCTAATGGGTTAAAACAAGGTGGGATGTTTTGCTTCTGCGACAATCGGTATTTATTCGTAATTTAGTTATACCAAAACAGATATGTCTTTTTTTTTTATTCTTATGAAATTTCTTAGTCTTGTGAAAGGCAATTATTATGAACTTCTGACGACATCAAATTCTCTCGTGAAATATGTCTTTTATTCATGCGATTTCAATTTTTTTTACAGAAGAGCGAAGAGATGTGACAATAAAACTTTGATAGTGCATTTTTTGACTAATCAGATTGTTATTAAATTTTAAGAAGCCACATCACTTCAATATATCGTTAAGAAGTTATCGCCAAGTATAACGGCTTGAATGGAATGGAATGCGATACTCGAGAACAACTTCAGTTCTAGCAGTTTATTTGTTTGCATTAATATTCATTCACTCTGTGCGCAAAATATTTACCATCTAAATAAAATGCCCAGCGACATAATCAACAAGTTGTTTGTCCTTCAGTTAGCAGTCTCTTTACTCCTCACGCCTAAATTGTTCCACGCACACCTTTGCATACCTCCCCGTCTGCCGCTTGTCTGAAAGAAAAGAAAAGAGGGCGGCTAAAGCCAGGAAAAGAAAAGGCTGAGAAATCCTTGACATCCCCCCCCTTCGGCTTTCGAGGTTCAACAATCAATTTTGACTTCCACCTGTCGAAGTAGCTTGTCAGTAAGATCCCACTGCTCTCTGATTTCTGCAGTTTTAATGAGACACTAAACCGCCTTGGCCCCTTCCAAGGTCAAGATGAGGTCAACCAACACCTTCGCAAATTTTCTGCTCCAGTGCATCACTACTTTCATGAACGTTGACATAACCTCACGAAATTTTATTCCGGATATTTAGTCCCAGAGCGCGAATCTTCAAAAGGACCTGCAGTCCCCTTTCCCCCATCCCACCCCAACGGTAAACCTGAATACAGGGTTTTGGAAGATAATCTCTTGTAGCAAGAAGGCCGCTGCAGTGGTTGGAAAATGATTTGCGCGATGTTTTCGCTAGACATTTGAGCCTCTGTACTAACAATATTACTTTTCCGAAAACTTGTTTCGGAATGTTTTTAAACCCCGAAAAATTTATACCTAAAAAAAGGAGTTTATTTGAACTTTGGTCTTTCGAAAGGCTGAGTTTTTGTGTCGCTTATGAAAACAAAGATTATTATATACGAGTCTTCTTTTGTGAAGTTTGCATTCTGTGGTAATATAACATGTTGTAAGAATAAAAATCGTAATACTACCCATCTGATCTAAAAAAAGTTTGTAACGTTACTTAGAAAATTTTCTTCCTCCCAGATGGTTTGTAAGGATGATTGACGTGTTTGTATGAAGAGAGAAAAAAATAATACATTGTCTGAAGTTCCTTTGACGTGCCCTAGGATTATTCTTTGAAGGGATGATCTGTTTAAGTTGGCTGTTTGTTTGCTTTTCTAAATCTCTTTTATAAATTAAGCTGATCTCTAATGGGTATAATCCAGGAGATTTATTTTGGGGACGCGTTTTCGAAAATATTATGTATAATAATCGTTTAAAACGAATTCATACTTTTAGAAAAAGCACATGCAGAAAATCTATGCTAAAGAAAGTGTTTAATATCGTGGAATGTGGTTCATATGAAATAGCTGAGATAGCAATATAATTAGGTTTAACCCAAAATTCGAATCTGTTAAAATTGGATCTAATAATGAGTACAGTACAATTAAAAAATTAAATGTTATTTAAGATTTACGTTTGAAACAACAAATAAATAATACATAATTGGTAAACTTTAATAATTTAAATTGTTTAATAATTTTAGGAAATACCATCACTAAGTAAGGAATGATGAACAATAAATAATAAATTGATATAAATTAATAGATATTGATAATAAGATAAAATAACGATAAATAATAATAAATAAGTAAGCAATTAAAAATTAATATTAAAATTAATAATAATCAGATAAAATAATAAAAAATGAGCAATAAATAATAATAAATAGTAAATCATAATAATAAGAAATATATAATAATAAATAACATTTGACTGAGCTTTATATTGAACAAGTGTAACATAAACAAATGATGCAATTTACTTCAAGCGTGTTCAAAGAGTTTAATAATATAAAAAAATTAAAAATTAAATACTATGCACAGAAGTAAAATTCTCGAGAGAAGCAAGGCCCTTGAAATTGATTCACTTACGTCAATGCCTTGCATCCTCAGCATTGTTATCTAACGAGCGAAAGCAATTCTGGAATAAAAACTAGTTTTTACATTTTTGTTTTGGCTTCGAATTAATCGAAATAAATGCGAATTATCAACAGTTTTTATTATTAGATTTCTAAAAACTGCAAGAAAAATTTCAAATTAAGAATACAGGATTAGCCAATTTTATTGAACTTCGAATTTGTAACTTATTTCATACTGGAATTTAAGAAATCATTTAAGAGTGTTTTGTTATAAATATTTGAGATTCTAGCAATTAACTCTAAATAGAGTTGATATGAAAATAAAAGTACTTTGGAACATATGTAAAATAAGTTAATGGGTGTATCAAGTTGAATTTTAGGGTTTAAAATTTGTTCTATTTTTCATGTTAAATCATTTTCTTTGATTCACTTTTTAGAATCGGAACTCGAAAAGTACGTTTTAACTGCCCCTGTTTAAAGGCTGTTATTTGCTTTGAACTTTTTAAATCGGTGTTTTTTAAAACAGAGATGTTAAAGATTATTAGTTTATTAATTTACTGATTTATGCCAACTATATGAAAAAAAAACTTTTTAAATATTAATGACAAAAAAAAGAATTAACAATAATTAATTTTTTAGATCGAACACGTGGATAGTTTTAGAAATAATGGCTTATTATAGCTGTATTTATTTTTCCGATCAGGGATTTCGGCAAATTTTAAATTGACGATATATAATCTATAACATCAGAGATACTTAATAAAGAATAAAGCATTAGATATATATCTTGTTGTTTAATTTTGTGTTATTTTTTATTTTTATGAATATATTTTTCTTCGTTTTTAATTAAACTTGATGATACATTCAATTTGAAATGCCGAAAAGATAGTCTGAAATCAAACGTTGTTTTAGATTTTAAAGGTTGGTCTCTGTTTTATAGTATAGTTTTCAATATTTTAGCTGTTAATTTCCAAAATTCAATATGAAATTAAATGGTTATTATTATTCAAACACATATATATTTTGTGATATGGTATTATTCTTAATAAATTTCCACAAATAATATTTTTCTCTGATTTCTTATACATGTTTTAATATTTGCTTAATCGCATTTTTCTACTTATTAAATTTGCAAGTGAGCCGCAATATAGTGTTCTAAATACTGTTTTAAAATGAAAGTTATATATATAATTAAAAATGAGTTTTAAAGAATTTCCAGAAAGTTTTGAGATATGAAATTCTTTATACATATAAAAAAAATTCTTTGCTTAAATTTAGAATGATCTGTACTACATTGATTTTAACATGAATAGTCAGCTATGATAATATTTCCTGTTTTTTTTATACTTTTAATTATTAAAACAAGCTTTAAAAAATTCATAAATTAATTTCTTCTGTGACTATAGTTTTTGCGGAAGTACAAAAAGAAAGCGGAAAAAAACAAATAACGAATGCAAAAAAAGCGTGATATATGCTACGGAAACAATGAGACTAAATAAAATTTCTTTTATATGTCTCTCATATTTCTGTAAAAAAATTGAGTTATTTTCTGGATTTAAAAAAAAAGTGGTACCCTGTATGTTGAAGTGAAATAGTCATCTGTCTTCATGCTGCTTTAATACAGATTATTAATTTATAATCGATCTAAAACTAATTTACATTGGAACTAAACTGAATAAATAAATGGTAGTTTCAGGTCTAAGAAATCTTCTACTCCTTGCATTGATATCAAAACTTTTGTTAGTTCGATTAGTTTGGTTAGTTCTATAACAGCTTTAATGCCGCTTAAAAGAAAACTGAGTATTGCTCATGGCTTAAAAAAGGCAACCAATTTTTTTTATATAAAAATAACTACACAGCCATGAAATTTCTCCTTGTGCAAAAAAACTTAGTTCACGATGAACTTGAAAAGGATGCCTTTAAAAAAAAATCCATATTCCACTGTATTTCCTTAAGTAAATAAATCGAGTTATCAGTTCTGGGTCAAAGAAACTGTTTATTCTTATCTTGATATCAAAACTCTCGGTAGTTCCAAGCAGCATAAGCAAGCCGGTGGAATACGATTATTTCTTTGTGACAGCTCAGGGTTTCGAATCTAAACCGAAGCAAAACAAACGTAACTTTTATTTGATTCATGACCAAACAAAGCGTTATTCAGAAGTATTTCTTTAGTTGCAAGCTCTTGTCGTTGACCCAGTGCAACGGAGAATACGGCTTCTCCGTTATTGGCGAAGGTTATTTCCGTCATTTTGCATCGACTGAAATCTGCATCCATGTGTGTTCCTGAAGAGGTAATTGACACGCCAGGTCTTGCGGTGTGCCCTTCAACACTTTCGCACGTGACCTAAAACTAACTGCCATTGAACTGTTGCCGCTATCATTTATTGCTTTGCATCTTAACGGAAAAGGAGGTTTTGTTGAATGGAAAAATCCTTTTTGGGTAGATATTTCGATCCTTTTGTCATTTCAAGGGAAAGGTGTATTTTGACATGAATGTACTCATTATTCGAGAGTTTTCGTTTTCAAAGAAACGTATCATTAATGCCAATTTTATCGGGAGAAAAATTCGGCTCAACATGAATGGACAGATGTTTTAGTGCACGAACAAAGGTACTGATAAAAGATTTAGCTTAGAAAAGTATTGATTGATTTTTACGAATAATACATGTTTCACATTAGTTTGATTATGTTAAAGTTTTTTTGTTCTGTCCGGCTGTAATTAATGAATTTTACTTTCTTATACAAATTTTTGCAAATACGAAATGTAGCTTATATTTTGTGATGAGTTGTCTGTAAATATTATGATATTGAACAAGTAAATTGTACGGAAACAAACTGGTGAAAGAAATATATAATTAAAGGATATATAAAATTATTGATAACTAACTAAAAATGAGAACGTTTTCGTTCTTAAAATAAGTTGCTTCTAATATTTAAATTAATTCGAATGGTTTCTCATTTTCATAGTTTTTAATCATCTTAAGACTTTTTGCTTGATGATAATTGTGTTCTGTCAGGATTATAAAATACTTGAAATAATTATTATTCAGAGATGCAAAGGTTATAATATATTATTATAAAATTTGAGAATCTAATAAAGAAGGATAGGGAACGTATCCCCTTTATTGCATTTACTTCATCCGTTAAATAATCATTTACCTACTTCTGTAGGTAAGTTACCAAACTTATGTACAGATAACTTCGTAAATGCAAATTAACACAGAAAGTTATTTTTGGACTCTCATGCGATAATTTTTATGTAACTATGTTAATATATTGAATATTTGTTCATATACTTGTCTGCGGTTTATTTTAAATCGCATACAAAAGTATATGAAGAAAACGTTAGTCTTCAGTGAAGTCTCGTTAAGAAAACGTTTTCGGATATGTCTTTTGAAACGTGGGTTCAAAATCTTGCCTTTTTTTTTTTTCCCCGCCTCTTAACAAATCTGAGCTGTTTGCGTTTTGATGAGAGGCAATTTAAAGTTGTCAAGAATCCGGTCCGTTTCGCTTATGATGATATTAGATTGTGAATGAATCAATTGGTCTGAATAAAAAAGAAATGAGTACTTTATTTCTTTTTTTACCAGAATTTCGACCAGAGTACTTACACCATATTTAATAATTTATAACAGATTTTACATGATGACCACTTTCTCATTTCCTTTTTACCAAACTTTCTACCAGAATATTTATACCAGATTTAATAATATATAAAGGATATTACCCAATGGACACTTTTTCGTTTCTTTTTTACCAGAATTTATACCAGATTTAATTATTATACCAGAATCATTAATGTATGGGTTGCAGCCCTAATTGAACTTGCGAAACTTTTACAGTTTCGCATCGCAAATTCTTCAGTCTTTTAAAACAAAGTACTAAAAAAATAAATAATTTTTATTTAAAAAATGTTCAACGATTACTTTAAAATAAATTTTAGGTGACAAATCAAAGTCTAAGATAAAAATGGAATCGCATTTATATATATATATATATATATATATATATATATATATATATATATATATATAGGAAAGAGATGAGTTCTAAAATGTATCTAAATAATAGTAAAGCATTTTGCGCAAAATAAATAAAGTAGTAAAAAATCTTTAAAAAAATAAACATGAGTTTATTTTCCTTGCCTTATATTGGCTATGAGATGTAATTTATACTTCTAAAGTGAAGTGTTATTCTTTCCCTGAAGCAAAGCAGTTTTGATCCGCGTCATATCTAAACTATTATTATACGCAACAACAAAAAAGGGGGAATACAAGAGACTCTTGTTAAGGGACAGTTTTCCTTAAATTGGTTTTTTAAACCTCTTCAGTTCAAGTGGAATGTTTTATGTAATAAGGAACTTCCACTTTCATTGCAAGTTTCCAACTACTTGTATTTCACCCTGAACCTTACAAGCGTAATGTTTATTTTAATGTCAATGTTTTACGCAACATCCTTTTACATGTAGTAATTTGTTCTGTGATATCTAGATTTTTAACTGTTTAGATTAATTTTATTGATGGAATTAAAATCGATCAACGCATATCTATGAATTTATTGGACCGGTATAACTATTCGATTTTCATTTTATTACATTCTTTAATCTGAGCTTTATTACATTCTTTAATCTAACCTGAACATTTTCAATAGATATTGAAGCCTAATGCTTGTAAAATGTGAAATTTGTGTGTGGGGGGGGATTTTTGCAGAAGATAAATCTGTTTTTTAAGGTAATCATTAATTATCTATGTTGAATTACGAAATTTATTGATGGATTTTTAATTTAAATTAATGTACTATTTTTGAAGCTACATAAAGATACCAATGCCCAATAATTCTGATTCACAGTAAAAGACAGACTGACACCTGAATTAACATTCTGTCATCAAACTTCCACACCACAGTAGTAGACAAACTCCAAATCGAGATTTGGCCTCTATGCTTCTAGTGGGGTGTGAATCAAATAAAGAAAGTATAAAATTAAAGGAATGTTAAAAAGTGATAAATAAAATAGTGGTACTCGAAGTGGAGGTCACATCAATATTAGAAATTTCCATTTCCTCATTATTCCGCGTTTGGAGAACAAAATTCCACTTATGCTTAAAATATCGTGAATGAAAATGAACTTTCTAGTAAAATAAAAATTCATATAATAATGATGAGGTTCTATTTATAAATTTTTTATATCACATGAATAATTTAATAATGATGTTTCAGCTTATATTAAATTTCGAGCAATGCAAGTCTAGATAGTTATCTTTGAATTGAATTTTATAAGAATGAAGGACAAGCATTTCTTTATTTTTCTCGGCGTCTGAATTTATATTTAAGACGCAGCAAATTTTATCCTGCAAACCTCAACTGAGTCAATTGCTTCGCTTTTCCTCTCCTGTTATTAAATCAACGAAAGGGAATATAACAAATATGAACTGTCACATTTTCGTGCGCCCAACCCACCGAGGTTGGTCATTTATAAAATTTATCTGCGAGACCATCTTTGACTGTGAGGTAAATTAAATAAAAACATAAGATGGTGCAAGTTGGAACAAAGAAAGAAAGAGTTCTGCATCTGGAGTCTCAGATCCTCTGTAATAAGTTTAATTGCTTCAGATTCTTTTGTGAAAAAGACGCGAAATGTCTAATCGTCATAAATCAAGCAATAACAATCATTTCTATTTACGAGGGAAACGTAAAAATAGAAATAATAATTGAAATTAAAAAGTAATCATGGTCTGTCTGGAGTAGATAATGCGTTGCCATATTTACTTTTTTTTTTACTTCTGGAGTTACTTTTTAGATCCTAAGTTCATTAAGCATATTAAGTTCTCTGAACTTAGTGAAACTTGGGACTGACTACTCGTAATTAGATATTTAACTTTTTTTTTTTTTTGCTGAAGACTCATAATTAATCTTCTTAATCTTCTGAGTTAATGTTTTTTTCGATAGATAAGCTGTTTAATTACTTAAAAGAAAGTTAATAAAAATATTTTTAACTAAATTCCCATGTGAATGCATTGATACTTCTGATGTAGATAATAATTTAAAGTAAATATGTTTCTTGTAAATATTCATTTCTCTTAGATCAACTTGCCAAAGTAAATGTTGCCTTTCGTTTCAGAATTTGATGGTTTTTAATTAAAATTTGAAGCGCAACGTAAAGCAACAAAATTGTGCCTAAAGCTTTATTTTATCAAGTTTCGCATGAGGATTCCTTAAAATATATGCAAATATGCTCAATTTTATAGCTTCTTCTTTAAATCTGAGCAATGCTCTAGTATGCTCTAGTTTCCCAAATGATTTCATACATCTGATTATTTTGATTTTCATACTTATTCCTTAGCAAAAAAAAAAAAAAAAAAGAAAAGAAAAGAAAAGAAAAGAAAATTCCTGTCAAAGCATTAATTAAAACTGTACTGTCCAGTGACATCATGATGGCGTCATGTGAAAACTATCGTCCAAATGCTGATGACTATGAATTGGTGTCGCGCAAATTTTTATTTTATGAATTTATCTTATTTTAATTATTTAATCTTATTATTTACATTATGGAAATAATTTATTTTATGAAATTGAAAATCTTGATCTCCCGAAAACCTCCAAAAACCGCCTGCGACAGGAGTTCGATTGGCGCCAAACAGAAGAATTCTGATCAGACCAGTGGACGGTACAATGTTAAATATTTAAAAAAATATTAGTATCTTCGATTTAGAAAAAAGAAATCTAAATACTGAGGTTGCATATAATCTATAATGTTTTATATAAGATTTAACAGCTCTAGCAATGTAACTTATATTATACAATACTATTAAGCATTTTATTCTACAGTGTTTCATATAGCAATGAAAAACATCTACTTTATGATTATGAATCTACTCGATAGCATTATATTAAAAATTATTGATCCAACAGTACTGCATGGTCATGTTGAGTGGAGACCGAATCAAATTATTATATATTCTGCCGAATTCGAAACTTTTCAGGCCATTCGAACCTATACTAGCCTTGAAATTTTGTTTAAAGTAAAAGCTGTGATGGCAAAAAAGGCGTTTATTTTAATGGAGCAATAAAAGTCAATATTTTGTCCTTCCATCAAAGAAAAAAATTACCCTTTCTATTTAGCATTTTTCAATGATTCGTTTGTCGATGGCAATGGAATTCTAATTTCGTTGTCTTTAACATTAAAAAAAATCTTTTTTTTTTTTGAAAAGAAATAAATAAATGACTGAAAACATCCTTGGGCGTATTAAACAAATGTCAAAGGTAGATTTTGTTTACAGATATGAAAGCTACCTATACCTTTCCCTTACCTGTTTGGGTTCAGTCTATCGATTCTCATTTCACCAACTTGCCTTGGGGAATCAAAACATCCGACTTTAATCTGTGCATGACTGATGATATTAGATCCCCCCGTCCAGATTTTATCAAGAATTCAGATCTGAAGTGAAGGGCATGTCTCCAGCCGGAAAGGTCATTTAACCTTACTGATTTCACACTGACCCTGATAAAGTCCTCCGACTCCAGATACCTTTTACAAGGGTTATGTCGTCTCCATATTTAGATTTGTTTTGACAAATGGGAAAAAAAAGTCATTGTTGTAGCTTGGAAATTGTCAATCATCATTTCTTTTGGGTTATTTACAAAGTTTTCGTGTCTGTTCTTCTACTGTCTGTACCTTGACCGATATAAGTGCTCTGTTAATGTGCTTTGGAGTTGAATGGGGAATTTACGAAGGCTTCTCAAATTAATATCGATGATCAGGTGTACATGAATGATGCGAATGCTAATCGTTCTCGCATACTTTCCAAGGCCAAACAAAAACAGAAACGATTTTTTTTCTCATATGACTCATAAAGTTCTCGAGGAAAACACGATTCTGCGATGTTCAACAGATAATCGTTGCACGTTTTTCCTTTTTCCTGCTACATTGCTTAGTAAATATGCCATAAGGATTAGCGATTTTTTTTCTCTTTTTAAAAAAAAATTTTAATTACCCGATATTTTGGTAAGCAATGTTTTTCAAAATAAACTGGGTGGTTCTAATTTCCTTGGTTGTTTTGTATTCATTCGTAAACTCAATTCAACTGTATATTCAAAATGATATGTTTAATTTTTACTTTCTCATATATGAAGCTTAAAGGAAGTATTTTAATCATGAAAAAATTCGAATTTAAGATTTTGACAAATTTACTCGTTTTATATCTCCTCCAAACCGAAAATATACTTTTGTTTTTATGTCTGTCTCTCTATGAACACGTTAGCTCAAAAACGCTTTGATTAGCCGAAATTTTGTTTCATGGAATAGCTAACAAATTTATAAATTTCTATCAAATTTCGAAAGGAATTCACAGGATGTAAGTCTGTCTAGATTTTTGAATACAAGCAAACTCCGTAAGTACAAAACACTTGGTAAATAACTTTTTACACGGGTTTAGCATCCAAAATATATATGTTCATCAAATTTTGAGCCAAATGGCAGACGGTCTGATGGTCTGTACCTTTCGCATGCATCTACACAGACTAACTCAAAAATGAAATAGCTTAAATCAATGAAATTTGGTATTTTATATTGTGGCTATAATTGAAGTTCTGATGTCAAAGGTGTCCAAAATACGTAGTTTCTCAATAGATTTAGTAATAATGCTAGATTCACATCAGATATCTATATTTCTGGACTATCGTTTACCAGTACCATACAAGGAATTCGCTACATCATCCAGTGTACATAATTTTATGCAAAGGAAAGGGAATGAGACTTTTATGCGAGAACGTTTCGAGGAAACCATTCTCGCTGGTTTATTTATTTATTTTACTTTGCAGAATCAGCAAATTTAAAGTTTCAAGTATTCATTCATTTTATTCATTATTGAGATTTATTAACTTGTCAAGTTGCTTTTATGTCATTTTATTCTGAAAATTGAAGGTCAAATTGAATATCCCAATTTATAGAATTAAAATTGATTCCTCCTGTATCAAAGATATAAATCACATAATTAACTATTATCTATTGTTAATGAAATAGATTTTTGTTATTTGGTATAAATATTGATGAATACAATTAAAATAAAGATAAGTAATATGACATAAAGCAAAAGAATGAAAAGTAATTTTTTTTAAAAATGAAAAGGTATATATTCGATTGCAAAAGTTACTTTCAAAACCAATGCGCAAAATGTTACTTCTTAAATAATTAAGAAAACTTACCTGAAGAATTATGAAGAGCTTTTATGTAATTAAAATAAATGCAGCAATAGGATTTTAAGGTACTAATAAGCATTCTACCTCTTAAAATATTTTTAAAATAGCGATCGTCATTTGTAAACAGAGAACATACACAATACGTTTATATTATATGAACCTTTAAAAAAGTAGGAAATTAAATACCAAAAATTATCCTCAGTCCTTTGAATAATCATGAAGAGTGGAAATATAATTCGTTTAATCATGGTTTCAAATAATGAAAAAAAAAACCCTTTTTTTTTGTGGGAACTTGTTTATTTTTATTTTTTTTTAAAAAGAGAAATAAATTAAAATTCCAATTTATATCATCTCATTTGATTTTAATGTATTATTACATATCGATAATTGAATAAATATTATCTTAATACAAGCAAAACTGTATATGTCTGTCATTCTTTTTTTAGTTTTTTGTTTTTTGGGGTCATTAAACAGTCCAAATTGGATCAAGAAATATGTTAAATATTTTAACAAATTCATTCTTCTAATAGCAGTAAACATTTGGAATTCATTTAAATATAAAAATTATTCATTCAATATGACTATTAACAATTAAACAATTTTTTCCCCTTTACCCTTTAAAACTTATCTTCATGAAGCTTATTATTTATTCAATGAAAAAATATTTTGCTTTTTAAAAATAAATATTTTATAGTGATCTCAAAATTTGGGTGTCGTCTTATGTCATATTAAACGTTATAAATTGAAAATAAAACAAAAGTAATTACTCGAAACTAACGTTTAATTTAGTTATAAGCTTTAACGCGTTGAATTTCTTGATTAATCATACATTTTATTGGAACAAGAATGTACTATAGACAGGAGCTGTTTAGGAAACTGGAATCATATGCTATTTTAATTCCCATTATTTAGATTATTAACTTTCAATTGTATGCAGTAATCAATTATGAAATTTTTTATCGTACTCTTTATCAAATTCACGTTATATAAAAAGTTAATATCTGTATATTAATCATAGAAGATAAGAAATTCAAGAAGTTCGAGTTATTTTATTACTACAGACGGTATTTTGTTAAATGCTTCTGTTACATTTTTGGGGTAATGGGAATCTCTTAAACTTTTCAACGCATAATTTCTTATAAACATAGTTTTTTTTTATTTACACATCGTTATTTAAAATTAAATCGCATAATTTTACATTTATACTTGGAGAAATTAATTCTTTGATTAATTTTCAGCTCTAATAAATGCCGTTGGAATATTCGTGTTTATGTTAAGTGCAATATAGTTTTGAAAATGAAAATTAATAGATAAGAATTATTTTTTGACAGTATATTCTAGTCATTAGTTGAAGCATCGGAAATTCTCATTACAGAAATAACAAATAAATGCACAAATAAAATAAAACTGTTTTTGTAGCCCAATTGCTTCTGCTTTTAGAAAGCTTATCTTTGTTTTTCAAATTTATGTGTTTTAATGGACGCAAATAATGCAGTTTAAATAAATTTCATTTTTATTAAATTGTTTCGACAAAAAAAATTACGATTGGTGAATAGCTGCTTTTTTTATTGGATACTGTTATTTTGTTCCTCAGATCTCATTATTCTATTAGTAAATTTGCAACTAAAGTTTCAATTTCAAAATTGAGCATTTAAGAGCATCCTTGGAATCAGTTAAGTTAATAAAATAGATTTCGTCACTTTGGAATTGACACCACTCAACTCAATTTTAAAAATTCTGTAAGAGGAAGAAAAAACATTTTGAATGGTGTTATTTATTAAAGGAGGACATTCAGTTTTAAAAACTAATGGTCTTCTCCGCCGTATATAAAGTTTAAACTCAATAATTGTAAGAATGTATAAGTATGTATTGAGTTAAATCATCACACAAATTAATCCTTTTAGAATACAGAATTATTATACAAGTTTCATAATCATATAAAATATTTGAAATATTAAATATGGAGTTTCTTGGAGGATATATCTAAATATTTTTTGGTAATCGTGTTGTCAGCATATGGTGGACAAAAACTATATCACTTTTAAAAAGAATATTCAGATCAGACATGATTCATCTTCCACGGAAACGCGCATTTTCACTACCGAATTTTGTTAATATTGAGATGGATTATTTTTCCTTTCTGTAATACTCCTGCTGGTGTGGTGCGGAAGTTTGGAGAGGAATCGTCAGCTCAGATGTCGCCGTTGTCATTTGACTGTGGTTTAAAATTATGAGGTCCGTCCCAAATTAGCCCTTGTATTTCTTTAAAATGGGGCGTTAATATAACTAAACTAAAATTTTCTTTAATAATCCTAAATATCTCAGAAATTTTTACATAAATTTATTTATTTTATTATTCACTGAAACATCTTACTTCTCGGTGTTTATATGTGCCACAATTATTATTATTTTTTTTTTTTTTGCTCCAAACCTGTATCAGCTCTGCGTGCTGAGCTTTTATCGTAACTAATTTATTCATTTTTCTTAGATTTAATAACGGTCTTTATTTATTCCAAAGTAAATGAAATTGGTTACTGCCCTTTAAAGATAATAAGGGGACAGTGTCCTGCCTCTATTAGACATTTTTGCGAATTTTTCACTTAGAGTTAGGAATTTTTTTAAGTATATGTATTAAAATATAAATACATCAAATTTCCTTTTAAAAAATAATTTCAAATTAAATTAAAATTAAAATTTTTAAACTAAATTTGAAGCAAAATATTTTTAATTAAAAAATGTAATTTTTTTTTAATTTTTAAATATTTTATACGGCTCAAATCTTAATTTTTTAAAATTATTTTTTTCATATCACACAATATAAATTTATTTAGAATGAAACTGTGCATGATTTTGTCATTCCGATTAAATGCTTATTTTTTAAAAATATTTTTATTCACATTTACTGAATTTTCGCAAAAATTTTATGTTTTTTGGAATTAAAATTTACTTTTAACTATTTAAAAAATACCTCGAAATATAAAATGCATTCTTTATTTTCTTTCCTGTAATAGAAATCTTTATTATCAATTCTATTTAATTTCTTCAAAAATTAAGACACCTAAAATGTTTCAAAGCTATTTAAATTTAATTATAATATCAACTTGAGAAAAGTAATTAAAATGAGCTTTTTTAAATTTTGGTCTTTAAAATATTCTTGTTATCGAACTATTCACTATTCACTATTCACTATTAGTTGAATCTAAACATATATTTTTTATGAAGAAACTATAAAAATAAAATTTCATATTTCGTCGATTTTTACTTAAAGTCAAATGTTCCCTTAAAGTAGAAACAAAACAAAAAAAATTATTGAAATATATTTAAAATGATAATTTCGCTACAAATAACTTAAAATTTTAAGAAACTCAGATTGTGATTTTTTTCCACTTTTGAAATAAAATGAAATTATTATCAACTGAAAAGATAAATTGTTGGGACCGCGTTATTTATTGTTGAATGATTTCTTGATGTATGTCTTTTCATTTCAGACGGGTGACATTCATTTATCTGAGGGTGATTACGTAATCTCTCCGTTTTCGTACAATGCAAGCTCATTCCATCCTCATCATCTATCACCTTTGCAACATCCCGACTCGGAACGCCGGTGGAGGCCTTTGCTTTCCGAAGACATCCAATTCTGCGACGTCAAAGGTAACACTTGATGATTTCAAAAATCCATAAATTAGACTGGTTTTACTTGAAACCAATGCTTGCAACATTCTGCCGGGGATCTCTCAAGAGCAATTTTTATTATTTGTGATATTTGACATTAATAGCCACTTGGCTCAGCTGGAGTTGAAATGGAACGATAAATCATTTTTACAGTTTATTCCAGTCCTAGTGTTCCCGTACTGACTTATCTTTATGCGAGTGAAAATTTATTTTGCAAATAATTAATAACGCTCAATGCATACTAAACTCTGCGACTGGATTAATTTCCATATTCATTATATCTCTGTAAAGAAATTTGATTTATTCTTGAAATTATTATTAAAAAATTACCCTAATAATTCATTCTGTTCCTGGCTATATTGATTTATTTCAAGTTGTGTAATGGAGGTATACTATTTTTCATGCATAATTAACAACGTTGCGCGCATACTAAAATTCATGTCTGAATTCAATATTGCAATATTTGTATTTATATATATATAAGAAATTTGAATTGCATTCAGTTGATGTATTGATAAAAATCAAGAATCAAGAAAGATGACTTTAAATTAATAGTTTAATTCCTGTCATTTACGTTCAATCCATCATATCAATTTAATTTTTGAGTTCATCAAGCAAAGGGAGAGGCCATAGTGTATTCGCAGTTACGTTTATAATAAGGCATTATCTTGTTAATTTCATTCTTAGAAACATAGACTTTCTTATATAGGAACTTTTCATCATGGTTTAAGTACCGAAATATCCTGTCAGTATTTTGCAATAGTCCTGAACATATTCATGGCATTGTTGTTGACTTCCTCAATCCTTATATGTGCTTTATGATTCTATTTTAAGCAATGTATTATTTGAATTGGAAGAATTAAAAATGTGAATATTAATACTATTTTTTATAAATAGCTTAACGAATAAACAGCTTAATTGTACGCATACCTTGTACAATGATATTATCTGAAGAGCTTCTTCAACACTATGTTTAAAATACTATTAGTAAAGAGCAGGGGGGTCAATTTTTAAATGAAAATCAGCCCCCCTCCTCTCAAAAAAAATCCCTAGGTTGAATTTCTGCTTGAAGGTAACCTTTTGAAAAACTCTTCCAGGTAGATTTATTTTTATTTCTTTGTACAGAAATCCTCAACATTGATGTTTTCTCCTTCAAAATCACTCACTTCTTATTTTTTTAATTATTAATTTTATTTCGTTTTATTAAAAAATCACTTAATCAGTATTTTTATTGGATCAAAATGATGTAGAAACAAGAGACATTTAAAAGACATAAATTCATTTAAATTTTAAATGAAGGAATTTTGTTATTTGGTACATAGTTATGCCATTTCAAATTATAGTTAAGCTGTAAATATTTTTAAATTGATGAATATAAATTTTCCTGTAGTGAAATCGCAAAAAGTATGCAGATCATTTTATTCAAATGCAAGTTATTAATCAATATTGATCTGGAATCTTAAAAATACATAAACCTTTTTGCAGTTTAACGTACAGCAACATGTAAATTCCGCTGTCCTTTCTTGCGAGATATAATTCATATAACCATCAACAATGATAATTCGATTCCCTCCTAAATCCATTATTTATTGTAGATGCAATGAAGTTGGATATTATTAAATGAATCAAATCACTCATCGTTACATATAATGTAGAACATAGTTTATACAGCTTGTTCTTAACTATCGCTAATTTTATATCAATTTATTCAATTCGTTTTAGAATCCTTCTGTTATCCGTTATTCCTCTCCCTTCATTACCGTGTGAGCAGGTGCCTGAAAATTATAGTTTCTACGAATATTTTAACATAAGTATAATTTCTCTTCCTTGAATTTTGCGTTGAGTATTGTATATCATAAGGTGTACTTATTGACTTAATGACTCGTTCTTTTCAACCAATCTCCATAAACCCGCCTATCAACGTCACTTTATCCCAAATAGACCATTTCACTTTTCCAAGCTTTTTTTTTTGTACTGACTTACAGTTAACCACACTTTTCACTCCCCATTTCATGTATTACCTACCTGGCCTGTACGATCACTCCTATGCAAGAGGTCAAAGAGGCACCCATACGGAGGTCAAGAGGTCCCACAGCATGCGTGTGCTCTCATATATTGTAGTCATTACAGAAAATACTGTGTTTTTTAGTCTGACCGCATGCAGCACGTTTTTCTTGAAGAATTGATTATATACAGTTCACCACCACCCTTCTTGGGACAATGATTTTTACTGTTACTTCTAGATAGAGAATACCAGCGGAATGCTTAACTTGAAGGTTTCCAAAGGTCAAGGGGCCTGTTCTGGGTTGATTTAATTCTTATCAATGACTTGGAATAACTTTTTGTAAAGATCGTCTGCTTCAATTCGTTTATCATCGATTCACGTGAGCGGTTGAACGTACATCATCGAGTTTAGGGACGTAACCTGACGTAATGACGTACATCATCGAGGAAGTAATTAGAATGTAGAAAAGTTTGTTTCTCTTAACATTTTCATCGAGGACATAAAACACTAATGCTTCAACAGCGTGCGCCTGGTGGAGCAGTCCGTGTGGCGCGGCCAGTGTTTAGCCAAATTGCATCTACTGATAAACGAGTTGATGTCAGGAGGCGCTCAATGTATCTTTTTTATCTGTTCTCCAAGCCTTAGCATGGTAAAATTAATTGATTCACAATACTGATGAGTTTTATGAATGTTTTGAACATCATTTAGTTTTTATGCCTCAACACACCTCATTTTAAAACTAATTATATTGTCAAAATGCCAACATTTCACCGGTGCCCTCGTAAATTTCATAACTCGGATATAACAACTAATATAGTTTTTTAAAAGCAAGTTCTAGTTAAACATAATAAATAGTGTGTATTTAATAAATATGATGCTCCAAAAAGAATAGTATCGTGCTTTGTATTAATTTATTATATGTTTTCTTATTTCTTCGACCATGATTCCGTGGAAAAAATGTTAGAATTTTTGGAATTTCTAACAGAAACATTTCTTCCAAACTTCTCAACTCTTATAAAAAAATTATTATAGTACTAAGATAATATGAAATGATTCAAAAAATTTTAGTTATTTTCAATTAAATTTTTGGCGACTTTGAATGATGCTGCATTTTTTTTTTTTTTAATTTATTACCTAATTTTGGGTCGCTGTACAGTTATTTTGATTGTCACAATTTTTTTTTTTCAACAAAGTAATCAATTTTTAACAATCGATTTTTTTCCTTAATTTATTTTAAGCAAATGTTAAGAAATTTTGATGTAGCATAGCTTAATGAATTACACTGGAGTTTATTGGTTTTCTTTTTATTGTAATTTTTTTAACGATCGAAGTCAGGATTTAAAGAAGAAATATTTTTAATTTAGGGATATTTTTTAAAAGAATCAGTTACCAAACGTGAACATAAATGCAGTGCGAATCCATGTTTTATTGGGAATTTTTGTTGTGAAAGATGAAACGCATTTTGCAATCAAATTGAAAGCATTTTGAAATCAGTTTGCAATCTTTTATTTGTGTTACGTATTTACTGAAAAGAATTCTGGTATTTTAATAAAATATGCGAAATGGGAAAAATTAAAAAAATTTTTAACTTAGAGAGGGTAAGCTTAGCGAAATGTGATAAAAGGAGCCTGGCAAGGATAAAGTGGCGAAAAGAAGTCCCTAGATGATTTCGCTTTAACTTAGAATAAAGGTAGCTCATAACATGTTAATGTTTACTGCGAATAAAAAAATACAACTTCAGACACCTGGGGATTCAGAATAATAGGGAAAAAATCAGGCTAATGTAAGTGGAAAAAAGGTTTTTTTTTTTTTTTTTTTCATTTCAATCATTGAACTTCCAGAAAGAATTTTGATACTCTCTATGTTTTGTCTGAGTGGCATAAAAAGTGAAGGTCAGAGTGCCTCAAAGACCATGAATACGGAGAGGAATCTGTGGTTTTCTGAAATTTTGAAAATGGTTCTTTAGTAAAAACGGTATTTGAAATTAATAAGAGCTGCTCAACGTATTGTGTTAAAGCAAAGTTTCTCAATTTAGTTTACTTCTTTATTCTTTGGCCTATCATCGCTGATCCAAGTATTCCATTTCTCTTCTATAATATATATTAAATCTACATATTATTTCACAATGGTCTTTATTATCTTTTTTTATGCACCCCCTAAAATCATTTTACGTACTTCCAGTGTTACGGATACAAATTGAGAAACGCTGTATTAATGTTTCTACTAATTTATGCCTAATGTTTACATATCATAGTGAATTTATTCGTATTCGCTTACTTGGTGATTCTTGTAAGTTTTTTAAGCATAATTCTTGTTTAGTTAAAAAAAATTGACTTAGAAACACATGATGTTAATTCAAGGAAAGTAACTGATATCTAAAACTAAAAATGAATTCCTGGTAAAAGCAAATTAACTTTTCCTTTTTTGCAATTCATATAAAATAATTTCTGGAATGAAGATTAAAGTTCTTATAAGAAGAGATTTTAAATAAGATAAGACAATCAAACTGAAAATCTGGATTTAAAATATGAGTACGAAAGAAATTATTTGTCTAATGTTAAATATTATAATCGTTTTTATAATAATTCGCATTTGAAAAAATATATAACGTATAGATAACAGAGAGCAGTTCGTTATCCTCACTAGCACACAGATTATTTATAACTTGTAATAACAAGGGAAAAAGTGGATAGAAAAATGAATAAGTTTATTTAAATGAGTTTTTTTTCTGTATTAATAATGTATATAACTGAATTAGGTTAAGACAGTAGCATTTTACTGGGGGGATTTCCGTTTTATCCCGCATATGAAAAATATAGCTTAATCACACCGATCACTGCATAACTATTTTGCCAGAGCGTAATTACCTATTTCCATTTATTATTGGAGTGTAACTTCGCCTGCGTATAATTTCCTATATAATTTAGTCTAGAGAGCAGAATTCAAAGCCGAGACATTACTTTGATGCAAGTTAAGAGTTATTTTAGTTATTTTGTTTTGCTATTAAATGATGCAAAACCAGGTAATGGGGAAAGTGTGAAATTCCGACAACTCACTAGTAAGCTATACCACAAATTTGAATGCTGTTTTCTTTGAATTGGTTGTCTAATGAGCTTTAATGCTTTAATAGCTGACCATTCTAAAGGTATTTTACAATTTTACTAAATTTCATCGCGAACTCACTTTTCCATCTTGTGCCTTTATAAGTTCATCAGGCATTGAAAAATAAAGACAGCTTGGAAATTTCGTAATTTTTGTAGTCGTGCACTTTCAAGGCTACTGCTGTTGTAGAAAATACCATAGAACTGCTAATTCACTTAACGTTTTTCATTTTTGTTGCTCAAATCTAACAACAACAACAAAAATACTACTGATTTCATACTACTCGGTGATATGTATTTGGACCGCTCCCATTCCCACCTTTTTTCAATTAATTTTGAATAACTTATTTAATAATAAAATTACTTTCTTTTTACATTTTTGTCCAGAAGAAAATATTTTAGTGAATAGAATTTTTATTGAGCAATTTATGCTTCATAATAAATTAATTTTAATTACAAATTAAAACTAGCAGTTAATTTTAAAACTCAATTTTACTGTATTTAATTCAGCTGTTTATGTATATTTACAGAAAAAAAATCGTATATGTACAGTTTTTCAAAAAAAATCAAGGGTTAAGCTTTAATTGCATAACTATTAGGGAGCAAATTAAATACAAAAAGTAGGTACTTAATTTTTATATCTTAATTTATGATAAATTCTTCATTTAATTATTATATGTTATGACCTAAGTAAATAGTCTTATTCAGTTTCCTTTTTCAGTTTTCTGTGATCACATTTACGTGTATTGATAATTCAAATGAAAATTTGTACCTTCAATCTTAAAAAATAATGACTCAAAAGCGACAGAAACGATTCATGAAATATTTATTTGCATAAACATTGAAATCAAACCGAAATTGTAGTTGTTTGTATAAAAAATTCTGAAGTGTTTTAAAGGCTGTACATTCCTAATTCTTAATTCTCATAATTTTCTAGACTATCAAAGAAATGTATATAATTTTCATAAAACAGCAAGTTATACTGAAGACTTATTTCTTAATTACTTTTGTATAAATATTATTTATGTAAAGAATAAATACTTAAAATACGCATGAAAGCGAAATAATTTGATTGGAGGCATGTCATTATTTTATCGACGTACACTTATTAATTTATATAAATATTAGCCATTTAATAAAATAAATATTTGGAATCAGAACGAGTGGTTGTTTAGTTTAAATCATGAATTAATTTTTAAAATAGGTTTGTTTCATGCCTTAGACATTTAAGGAAACAAGCTAGAGTTCTCTTTACGAAACTTGCTTGCAAATTCCCTATTAAAGATGTTATTCTCTCCCTTTTATTCTAAATGTCACCCATTATCGTGAAGATAATCTAATAATATTGTTAGGTGTTTTATGCTGATGGGGCTAGCTTAAAATTTGGATACTTTGACCATGGTCTTAAACGCCGCGAAGTACTCGGATTTTTATTTTCAGAATATTACATGTATTGTTTTGTGCTAATAGTATAGTAAAGGAAAATTTTTATATGAAATTATAAGTTTAGTAAAACGATCGTATGCCAAATTCCATTTATCTAAATAATTCACTTTCTATTAGAATACATTTTGTACAAGAAAGTTTTGTAATCGTCAAAAAATTTGGTCAGGAGACTGACGAATCTCCCCGAGTCCGAAAAACACATTACCCTACAATGTGTGAACACAATAAATCAAAAATGTTTTGATCCAGAATAATTGAATTTGATCTACAGACTTTTGAACGAATCAGATTGACAACGAAATCTATCCGTCTATCCAAATACACAATGCTATAAAACATAAAGAATTAATTATATAATATTTGATTCAAAAGTGTAGTTTCTAAACTATTGATTTTTATCAAATTTTGAATAAAATCTGTCAAGGGTTAGTCGTCTATCGGTCAGTATTTTCGCGTGCATTTAAATGCAATAACTCAAAAACGTCATACCTTAAATAATTGAATATTGGCATGGGATTTTGGGACTGCAATTATAGTTCTGTGTTAACTTTTAGCTTAAATTGGTAAGAAGAAGACGGTTAAAATGCTAAAAATTTGACTTCCGGGTGTTTGCATGTTATAAGCTGCATGCCAAGGATTAATCTCCTTAAAGAATTCGTCAAATTTTACCATAGATTCAGTAAAACTGTTTAATTCGTGACCAATAACATTTCGTTAGTATTGCTGTCTATACCATGTTAGGTATTTGCAGTCTGACCCATCACTGTCGATTTCATGCGGAAGAGGATAGTTAGGATTCACCTTCATTAGTTGAATATTAGAGAAAGTTTTGGTTAGACCTCAAAAAGTAATAATTTCAGAAGCGGGTTTTTTTTTCCAAATTCAAGGAGGTCCAGGAGAATCGGCAAACTCTCGGGACATGCTGTATTTCATTTTCCGAACACACAAATAGTTCTAATGAAGTGCTGTATTTTTATATTTCTAGAATTGTTTTTTGCAATTTTATAACTTAAAATACACAAAATTATTTTCAAAAGAATTGCACACGATTATGTTTTCTCATGTTTCTGAGAATTTCACTTCTCTCAGTGTAAATAATATTGCTTACTTAATGTGATGCTTGGCAATTTAATGGAGTTAATCACGCAGTATTAATGTCATATGACAAGCATCACTGCTAAATCCTCTAATATCTAACTGGAAAAAAATGCAATCTTAGAAATGAATAACAGTTGAAAGAAAAATTGTTGCAAAAGGAATATCGTTTAGAAGAGAAATTGTTAAAATTTACTATTGTGTAAATATTTTTCTGAATAACTTCTCCCAATTTTTCTGTGGAAAATAGGCAGTGTATACATAAATTTTCTGTAAGCTGACTATAAGGCTCTTGACGTACGTTTGTTTTACTTGCTCTCAAACAGTTGTTTATTTACTTTTCTTGCCTCAGTGTGAGGAATTGATTTATGCCTACTTTTAAACATTACTAAATCAATACTCTGAAGCAAATAAAAGTGTGGTAAATATATATGTAATAACACGAAATAGGAATTTGAAAAATGGTACTTCAAAGTTAATATTTTTAATGCATTTAATTAAAAAAATTTATTAAAAATGGAAATTAATGTACAAAAATGGAATTGATATAATTGAAATGGCATAATTTTTATTTTCAAGAAGATATTAAAATGTTAAGATTATATGCTCCGAAGATAATGCTGAAAAACCGTGATAAATAGTTGGGACATGTTAAGTCTCCAACTTATTTTTACATCCTTTCTATCTACCTGCGATATCTGATTTTTTTACTTGCCGACAGCCAGGGAATTAAGTAAAAGTTCAATGAGTGCTTGCGCATTATTTTCTGATTTCCAGATTTAAGAATATCTATTTTCTTAATAAATTTTAATATATATCGTCAGTCAACAATGACTAACGCAGCCTGGACAAAATTATATTGCCAGTCAAAAATAGCTGATGTAGCCTGAAGGAAATGTACAAATTAAGTCATCAGTAACAAATGAGGTACGAAATGAAAATTCACTGTCAGTCACCGATGTCTGACGCTGTCTGAATGGGAAGTTCAGGGTCTGTCACTGGTGACTAGCATGGTAGTTAATGTGTTAACACAGATATAGATAAAATCCATAATATAGGGTCAATAACTCGAGGAACATTTTGAGGTCTTATGACATTTTTATGTATCGTATACATTTCTTTATTTAATAAAAAATTTAACATTTAATTACTTCGGAAAAAAAGTCCGCTGTATATTTAAAATTACTATAAATAAAGTCCAATGTAAAAGCCACATCGCAAACACTTTATTACATAAGACACTTCTTATGTTAAAATGTAACTCTACAAAAGCCGTGACCAAGTATTTCATTTTCTGGAAATGTTTAGACTATTTACTTTTTCTTTTGTTTCTGTATTTTGAAGAGTGTTGACCTCAATTTAAGTAACTGGCCTAAAACTGTCTTTTAACCTACATAATCAATTAAAGTGAATCTTAGCTTCCGGTTCAAAAGAATTTAAGTGGCTGTAATCCACTCCGTAAATGAAATGAAATGATCTTCATGACGTTGCTTTGTGTTAAATACTGTGCGGAGTTGACTTACACGGCTTGAAACACAAGTGGTTTCATTAAGCAGTCCGGTATTCTTAGAAAGTATAATGGAGGGCTTGTTTGTTATCTTAAAGGGACTGGATAAACTTATTTCGATCTCTAAAATGAGAAATATTATCAGCTGGGAATTGTAAATATTTCAATTTTGCTCAATGATTTCAAAATTTACAACTGTTTCTTTCGTTATTTAATTGTTAGAATTCAGGGATTATGAGCATTTTTAAACAACAGGACATGACTTTCCATGTCGGTTTTAATCGGTTTTTTTAAATTTTTAATTCGGTTCGTCATTTCTACGAACTTTGAACTTTTCTGACTTTCATGGTCTTTATTAAAAGAATATATATTTGTAATGACTTTTCTGGGAATTAACAAATTAACCGTAAATCTATCTTTATTTTTTCATACTTTACGGGTGAATTTACTTTTTAGGAATCATTAAAATATATTTGGAAAATATATTACCTGTAAGCAACACCTCAACAGAGCAATAAGATAGCAGGAAAATCGAGGGCGCGAGAAAGACGCTCACTATCTGGAAGTTACAATGAAGTTTGAATACATGTAATTTAACTTTTAATTTTAAGAAGAGAAATAACATGAAATTATTAAAGGAATTCAATTCATTGATCGATTTTTTTAAATTTCAAATATGAAGCATTTAGCAGTAACCCTCTTTCATATATTTTTAACAGGCTGGGTCTATTTTGGACAGGGTGAAAATGTTTTCTTTCATGTATTAACATTACTCCAATACAAGGTAACTACAAGATATATACCCTCGACTTGCATTGGCATAAATGGGGACCTGAGCGATCGGTTAAAACGGAGTCTGTGTTGAACGCATATTAGTCCCTTTTCCAGGCAACAGGTGCATCTCCCCTCCATAATTTGATGTATGCGGCCCATCATTATAATGGAGGTAACTGGATTCCATACCATCATTATACCCACTAAAGAAGTGTAAACCTGCTTGCATATATGACACCTTCTCTTCCCCACAAATGAATCGCCATTCTCCTATCCCCTTGTTGGCATGTAATAAGAGGTAACATTTCATTGAGCATTACATCCCTTAGAAATTATTTTCTTGCTCTTGAATTATTTTGTAGTGAAATTCCACCATATTGAAATGATTACAACTTCAAAACTCTAAGGAAGTAATAGAATTTTTGAATATATAATAATAGTCATACATAAACCTTCTTAACTTATCCAATTTTCTTTGCAGAATGAAGCCCATATTATAAATCATTCTATATTGTATATCGCATATTAGAAATCTTTGTATTTTAGGCACATATTTCTTACATATGAAATATATGCTCTATATAAATCAGCAAAAGTGGAAATCCTGAACCTTTTCAACGTAATCTCTAATAAATGTATTTGTGTATAATTAACTGTATGCTGTTGGACGTTATGAAAAATGCCTATAAAAATGTGATGATTTATCCCTGGATGTGATGATTTATCTGACAAGTACCAGATAATAGAATATGTATTTTGCATGACTTTTTTCCGATAGATTAAAACAAAAATTCGACAAAACTATTATTATAGTCACAAAATCACATACCAAACTTCATATATCTGTTTTTGGACTTTAAATTTATTGCCTTTATAAATTTGTGAAAACATGGTCTGACAGACGTTGAACCCCTTGAAGGATCTCTTCCAAGTATGTAAATATTTGCTCTTTAAATTTTAAAGCTTAGAACCAAATTTTATCCACACAGCTCTCTTCGATTTGTAATTTTTATTTTAATTTATATTCAAACAGATGAAGTCTGAATGTATTTCGTTCAAAATCTGGCTGAAATTACAAATTTTGAGTAGAGAATATATACCAAATTACATTAATATAGATCAACCTGTTTTTTAGTCATTGTGTTCACATTATAATTCCCAAAACGTGTTTTTCGGATTCAGAGAATTCTGAAGCATGGAGATTCATCAAAATCTCGTGATTGATTTTTTTTAGCAATAAAAATAATGTGTGTATTTGTGTATTTTGTGTGCGTGTTGATTCATATGACCTATTAAGCCTAACGAGTTTAAAACTTTCATATATTTGATGCATCCTCCTCTTTTTATTGTTCTCGAACATTTAAAATTTCTTTTGTTCCTTTCTCTCTGTCACTCACCTTTTCGACAAAAGCTTCTTCACCTTGAGCTTTTCCAGCGATGACGTGTATCTCAGAAATAGCAATGCCCATCTTTAGGTAACTGATGGGTTTAACCAGCCTCTAAAATCAATGTCAACTCGCTCTTTTCATTCGGGAAGTCGCTTAAGCTTGTTTTACGTGAGAGCTTTTACTTTCAACTATAATGATTTTTTTTTCGTGTTAATTGTTTCCGAAGTAGAACACTGACTTGACCTTTCACATTTATAAAAGGTCTTTGTTTTCTGAAAAAAATCAGACGTGTTTTTTATATTAATTATCCGACTGAGACTCTCAAATGTTTCATGTGTGTGAGGACATAAAATTTAATTCGATTTTCTCGTCTTGTCTTTGCCGCCTCTAGAATGAAGAAGACATTAGCGAGATAAAATCAATTTTTTTTCTTTTAAAAAGAAAAACTACATAGAATCTTTAGCGGCAGAAATGCGATCGATCGTTTGAGGGAAAAAATTATCTTTTCTTTTCTGGGACTATTATTTATATATTGTAATGTATTGAGAGCAAACGTCAATAATTGGGCATATAATTTATTTTGTGTATTGTGCGAAACGTTAATAATTGGGCATATAATTTATTTTGTGGATTGTGCGAAACGTCAATAATTGGGCATATAATTTATATGTTTTGTGTATTGAGCGCAAACGATAATGATTGGGCATATTATTTTTGTATTTTGGATATTATGCGCAAACGTTGTGAAATCGGGAAGAATCAGTACTTCTAGAAATTATTTCAAAATTACCGCTATCTCTTGATAGAAAGGCTGCAGATTTTTGGGCCAGAATATCCAAACTTCATTTTGGTGAAAGAAAAATACTAGTGCTCATATTATGCAAAATAAGTCAAAATGATCGCCAGGAACTTGCATATAGTTACTTAAGTAGTAAAAGTGATGAGAGATCATAATGATATAAGAATCACTGACTTTTGATATGACATTCTAGAAAACAGCTATATTAGCTGTAGATTATAAACTGTGTTTTGTTAGTAACGGGAATTATAAACAGTAAAAGTGATCAGTAGCAGTAACATGACTTAATTCAACCATAATATGATCTAAATAGATTTCTTCCATTTTATTCCTTTTTGTTTTTAAAATTTGATATAAAATTGATTTAAAATCTTAAAGCGCATTTCAATCTAGCTGTCAGAATGCTCGTGTATTTTATAAGCTAATTGAAGAGATAATTGCCACTTTCATTATGTTTTTAGTGAATGCTTTGAAAATCGTTATTGTATAGAGCAGTATTGTCAATGCTATGATTTAAAACAGTTATTATTGATTTAGTTTAAACGGAAAAACGATTTAATCTTGCTAATTTGTTTTATGTTACAGTATCACTAGGCTTTTTCATATTTTTTTGATGTAATTAAAATATTTATTTCAGTTATTTAAGAAATTTTTTGATGTTTAGAAATGTGCCTGAGCCTGAATTATTTGTGTCAATATATTTTTATATCACTCGTATTAAATCTAATAACAAAGTATTTTTTAATTTAAGAAACTCCAAAATATTTTTTTCCTCATTGATAAAATATGTTTAGCATCAACTTGTTGTTCAAAAATTTTTTTCTGTTTCCTTTAAATAAATTACGAAGCATTTAGTCCGAGTTAGATTTAAAGTGCGATTTGAGATAAGTTCAAAATATTACATGAGATTATTGCATGGGTGAAAATATTTACAGATGCGCGCACGAAAATAGTCCTTTGTAACTATCAGCCAGGCCACACAAAATATCCGATCCTTTATAGAAATCGTAAAAAGATTTATATCGTCTAAATGAATTAATTTTCAACCTAAAACTGTGTTCCGGAAAACAATCTCAGGGCCGTGATGGTCTGATAAAAAGGTCTCGGATTTGGAACTAGAAGGTTTTAAGTTCGACCCGATTCCATCAAGGAACCATTGTGTAAGCGGGTCTGGTTCCCGTTAAATCCGTCGAGGCTAAACGCTCTCCCGCTAGTATGGTGTGGAAGTTGGCGATTTTGTAATCAAAGCATTTCGACGTGCTTGGCACTACTTTCCAGCATAAGTGGTTAAGTTGTTTTTATATTTATGATAACAGTTTATATATTTATAAAGTGTATATATTTATGGTATTTGATTCCATGGATTCAGAGAATTACAATTAACAGGAAAAAAAATGTATTCATTTTAAAACAAATTTATTTGCTATTTTATTCGTTTACATAACTTACCCTGAAAAAGAAAGTTATATCTGAAATTGAAATGATTTATGAATGAAAATATGTAAATGTTTACTATGTCTGTATTCATGGAAGAGCATTATTTTCACGATTGCCTCAATTTCCGATATGTGACAGCGAACAGCTTTGGGGTTCTCGAGCGCAACAAACGAATCCTCTGAGAAAGATTCTTGACATAAAACAACACTCAGCCGCGGATACTTGACAAAAGAGCTTATATCATCTCATTGTGCTTTCAAGAGCAGGTGGAAACATAATTATAAACGACTGTCCCTGCTCTATATTGAAAAGAAAGTTAAAGTGCGAAACCTGAGAGTTAAATCCCTTTGGCCTTCAGTACGAGATCCCCTTAAGGCTATAAATAAGCCAGCTTTTAGATAAGAAATGCTTTTGCTACCTCTGCTGTGATGTTAATACTGCTCTCCTTAGCTATTCGATGAAACTATTTTTTCCCCTACTTCTTAAGGTGGTGGGATATTTTTCCCATGAGTAGTTTTAAAAAAAATGCCCGAAAACTCCCAAGTCGAATGCTATTTCTCTAAAAAAAGAAAGAAAAGAAAAAGTAGCATGGGAAAAGATTTTTTGTTACTATATTGGCAACGTAACAGATTTACTTTCTTATGTACGAAGTATAATTAGAGGAAGTATTGTAATTGTCAGAAAATTCAAACTCGAAAGTTTGAAGAATCTCCACCTTTCAGACTGCACTAAATTCGAGAAACATCTTTTTTTTTTTTTTTGGAAATATCTGCCTATTTGTGTGTGAAGACGATAACTCAAAAACATTTTGAGCTAGACTGATGAAGTTTGTTATATGATCTCTACTCCAAATTTATATATTTAATTCACAATGTTGACGAAATCCATTCAGGAGATATCTGGCAGTTACAGTTACAGTTTTGTTCTTCGTGTTTTAACCACGTCCCAGCGATTCATCGTCACAGATAACGCTTTAGTATAGTATTTCTTATTGTTCACTAATAGCATACGATTAATAGTACAAAAGTACATTCATTACAGTGTATGTGTGAAAGTTTTGAAGAGACCACTTCAGCTGTTTTTGATAGAAGAATGGGAAACTTTCATTTGTTTAACATTGTAACTTTTGGCAACTAAGCACTTACCCATATTTACCGTGAATTTAACTGGTATTTTCAAAAACGCTTCACTTATTGATTCAATATTTAAGCTAACAAATAACGAAAACAATCAACATACGCCAGGAGTTTTCATATTTTGAACTCGCTAGTTCGATGGATGAAAGCGTTCGTTAATTTTGATTGTTACTTTAGCTACATTAAATCATTTCTTGCAAATATATTTCTAGAATTTTTCATTAGATTATTTTTTACATTGGCCACTATCCAGGTTTCTTCTATTGTTGTTGAGGAACCCAATTTGGTGTTTTTATTTCGTATACTAAATGTTTAATTTGAAACTGTTCATTTTCTTCCTACGACTAAATGGACTTTATTTCTTTCGCCTTTGCATTCTATGTTGATACACGCAGCATATTACTCGGGATCAAAATCCTCTCATGGATAATGATTCTTCAACGTAAAAAGTTTTATATAAAATATCATAATATATAAAATCCTTTCATCGCCTAAAACATTTTAAAGTAAAATTTTAATATCGATTGAACAAAGACAATTTCGAAAATTGCCGGGAGCTAATTTTTTTCATAAGTTATTAATTGTTATATTAGTACTATTTTATACTCAAATAATTATTTTTTTATATTATCTTTTAGGTATTAAATTTCCCCTTTCATATCTGTTCAGCTCCTTTGAATATTCTTTAAAAATTAAAGAAATAATTCTAAACATCTATTTTTTTAGGCAGCAATTATTCGATATCTTCTCCAAGAATTTCTTTATTGTCTCACATATTATAATAATTCCGTTGCATTATTCATTAAAATCCTGAGGGGAATAAGTAAAATAAACCAGGGATATAAGCAAAATAAACCAGGAAAATTATATAATCATAAACTCAATTATATATAATATCAGTAAAAGACATTCATCTTATGTAACTAAACTTTTAATAAATTTCAAATACGAAGTTTCCGTATATAGGTAAACACTTAAATTATTTAAACGCATTTAATGCATGGAATAATTGACATGCATTGCTTTAGTTGACAAACTTCTTATGGATGGTGTCCTTTGTTATGCTTCACAAAATATTTGTTTTCCCAGTTATTGCTGTCATTTTTCTATCTTGTAAATATTTTTATAAAAGAAATGGTCTTTTGATCTTCATTTAATTGGTAAAGAGTTTTATTTCATATTAACGGAAATTAAATTTTACACGGTGGTCATTGGTATGAGTTTTGAAGCGGGCGAGGCAATGCTAATTTTCTGACCTCCACATCTGACAGCTCTATTGGTCAAAGTTAATTTGGGTAAATTGGAGGCTTGTTCAGTAAAACTGTATTTCCTTCTCTTCATCTTATCATTTCTTAACATTTCCATAGCTTTTCTCTTGACACCCAAATAACTTTTTTTGTTCTATGATTACCTTTCTGCTGATTTGGAAGCGGGGTGATTTAAAGGACAAAGGCTGGGATGTCGAGTCTAGACGGATGAGTGCAAGTTCATGGCCGGTCGTTTGAGAACTCACGCATTTTAAGAACAGAAAAACATCTGCAAATGCAAGTGACAATTATGAAGCGATGATGACTAAAAAATAGTCGTTTCGTCGAAGGGCGGGCCACAGCTAAAACTCGCTAAAACAGAACTATTTATATGCATACTATCATATCCAACCTACTTGTGTTTGCATGTGCATTCGAAAGTGAATGACAGGCTAATGAGAGAAGATTATACGGCTACAAATTATGAATGTGATACGTGCACTCATTGCTCATTTCGGCCTTGACGAGTACCTCCAAGTTGCTGGTTCCATCTGAATGTTTAACTAAGTTTTTCTGGAAATACTATTTTTTATCCGTTTTATTTAAAGGAGATTAAAGTGGGTTTCCCAGACACGGAACGACCAGAAAAATTTGGGTACGTTGACATTCTGTGTGAGATAGAATTAATAATAGTATACGTGTAGAATTTATTATTAGAATTACTTTAAAGAAAGTTATTAAAATTTAGCGAAATGTGTATGATTGGCCTTACTTTAACTAAGAGTTCTAACTCGATGCGTAAACGAATAAAAATTAGTGTCAAGTGATCAATATTAAACAACTAGATGGTACCTAGTGCGTTGCTGCCGTAGAAGAAATAATCTGGGAAACATCATTTTTAATTTGAAATAGTTATCTTGTTTAATTAAGAATGATAGGATGAATGATATTTATTTATTTTCTTGTCGACAATGAATACATTCATTGAAATTGAAAGATGTATAAAGAAGAAGCATAAATGGTATTTATTCTATTTTTATTATTCTCTTCAAACAAATATTCATTTTTATATGCTAGATTTGAGTATTCTTTTAGAATTATAAAGCAAGATGTTCTTTCAGAATGGTAATGAAAAGAACTATTTATTATATCTTGGGATTAAATATTTTCTTTTAAAATTGATTAAACATAAATATATTTGTACCATAACATCTTCAATATAGTTGAAAAGATAATTTTTCGAAGACTAAGGTGTGAAGTTATTTCTAATCTAATATTTTCTGAAGTTACTGCAAAAAAACGCTAAAATTCTATTAAATGTTTAGTTAAAATTTGAAACCTATTGGATTGGTTCCCCTAAAACTTTCTCGCACACTCTCTAATAAAACTATTACCTCAGAGAAGGACTTACATTGCATTTACGTACAATATCTACGAAATATTAACATCTAGCTTGAATTCAGCATCTTTACTGAATACGTCGTGTCTCCTTGGCTAGTTATTTGGTGGTTAGTCCATGGTTAATAGATGCGGTAAATATATCCGAAAATATTTTGATTATTGTATTATTATTTGATGATTGTATTATGCCTATAACCTTCGCATAAGTGCAAGCAATATGTTGTCGAAGTTTTATCAGAATCGGATGAGCTGTACGGCTGCGCATAAGAGACATACAAACATTCATTTTTATTTATATAGAAAAGAATACTGGTATGATATTTAATCCATGAGAATACATTTAAAAAATACATGTCAACTGCTTTTAACGTATTTCTTTTAGCATTGTCATTATTTAAATAGCAATTTATGCAAGCGAAAATCTCGAGAAGGGTTAATTAAGTCTGCATTATCTAAATAATCTTGAATAAATAGCTTCTGTCATTTCATAAAAAGCAAAACTTTATTGTTCCTTGTTTTTAAATGGTAACTTCTTCATGAAGAAAATATCTTCTTTGAAATAAATGGTAAGAAGAAAGGACAATCAAGGTGTTGAACTCATTAAAATTGCAACGATTAAGGTGTGTTTCTTAACATGAATTAAGCAGACAAAATAACAAGCCATTAATAGGTGGAAGCTTTTCTCGGTATAATATATCATTCATAAATGTACGTTGATGAAAAGACATGAAATATAGGTTAATATATTATTTTTTATATTATCAATACAGGACTTGAATGCAATTCTGCTTCTTCGCATGTTTAATTTTATGATTAGTTTAAAACAGACCTTTTGAAATAACTTCATTAATTTTATTAATTTGTGCAGTACATAAAATATTGCTTAATATGCTGTTTAGTGAATACTGATGTAAGTTTTTTTGAAATGCATATCAGTTATGCATTTTTCTTATCTTCCTTGCATTTTATTTTTCTGTTAGTCTTTTTCTCAAACGCTTTTAAAATTGAAACAGATTTTATGATACGAAAAGTTGAATGCCCCGAGTGATGGGAAAATTATAAGTTTGTTCAAAAAGCGTTAAGTTATTCTTAATCAGTTCCCGCTGACATTTGTTGTTTAAATAATCAGCCTAACTTTAAAAAAAAAACTAAATAACTTCTATAGAATATTCTTTCCAGCAACTTCGACTAGCTGTGTTCTTTTTAAGATTTAAACTTTTATCAGCAGTAATATTCGACGAAATTTTTTTTAATTAAGAGTGCGATGACAGCTTTCAGTTTAATTAATTGGGCAAAACATAAATGGAAAATCTTTTTTAGAAATATTAATTTAACCAATTATAAGTTGGTGGTTACGTTTTTTAATGTCTCTGCCCTGTACTAAGCAAACAGAAATTAAAATTGTTTATAAGAATAAGTTTAATGCATATTTTTGAATGCATAATTGACGTCCAAGTATGTTTAATTCTTTGTTACTAAAACAATATCATTTATGTTGTTATTTTTTAGTAAATAAGGAAATCTTCTATAGGTTAAAAATGTATTTATGGAACTGTCAAATTTATTTGAGACTGTCGAGAAATGCAATAAATAAAATTCGCCAAGCTAGGGATTAATTTTACTGTATATATGAAAGAAAATTATTAAACGCCGAAAAAAAGACATGTAATTGGCTTGTAGTGATCTCAGGCATCAGCCGGTTGACTGATCAAAATAGCTAAAAACGGATTTTCCGGTTCTAGCTATCAAAAATTTGCTTGTGATAATGAATTTTCGATTTTCAGGTGGTTCGGCTTGGTGATTTTATTAGTAACAGTCATGAGGACGACCATGATTCACTAAAATATCAGTAGATTTTTCCGTATGATTTCATTAGAATTATATAAATTTTTAAGCATTTTTGATTTACTACTTACTAAAGAGGCATCCTTTGTACTATCTATTCTCTATTAGTGGTATATTTAGTGATTAAAAAATAAACTATTAATTTCATCATTAGTTATTTACATTTCATTAGCAAAATTTAAAAATTTTATAATAGAGGTTATGCTAGATTTCAATCAGAGATGGCAGTTCATTCGTATTTCTCGACAAACGTTTTTTGAATATTTTGTAAGGTATATTTTTCTGAATATTTTCAAAAGTTAAGAAACATTTTTGAATGATCGATATTGGGTCACATTTTGATAGTTAGTAGTGGTTCATTTAAATTGCTATGGTTTCCATTCTCCCAAATCTTTGAATTTAAAGATTCTTTCATACGCATTCTGGTAATTAAAGGCATTTTGATGACTTTGTGTGATGTCATTTTAAAGATTTTCAATAATCTCGTTTTAAACCACAGTAAGTATTTTCAACACGTGGTTTTAAGGGGAGTCAGACCAACTTCAAAAATCAATTTCGAATTTTAAGCACACTAAAATGTTACTTTATTCAAAATGGAAAGCTCAGTGGAACCTTGAAACCAACAATAAACTTACCGAATCAAAAAGCAGACACAGTGTTAGCCCGTTTAAGTATTGGGCAGATTAGATTCACCCATCTCCATTTGTTGCTAGGTGAGCAACCCCCTCTATGTTCTCAGTGTGACTGTCAAATGCCTGTCCAACATATATTATCCGAATGCCTAAATTTCAGTGCTCAGCGTTTTCTATTTTTTCTAAACATGAAAATCCCATTACTTTTCTTACTTGGTAAGGCACCACATGCTCAAATTTTTGCATTTTAAAAGTTTATCAAATTTTATGCACTCATTTAAACTTGTTTGTTTTTGGGTATTTTGTACACTATCCTATTTAATTATTGTTCATTGAAATGATTTAAACCCTAATTTGGTGCAACATAGTCAAAACCATGGCTCTTGCGCCAGAAAAATCCAAACAAATTTCATCTCAATCAAAATAAAATTGTGAGCAACGATCTAATTCGGGAAGCTTTTATTATGTTACCCAGGACGAAGTTATAATTTTTTAAACCAGTAAATCTGACAGGTTTATTTATCCTGTTAACAAAATATCACGTATTATTTTAATACAATTTTTTAAATCAGAAAACAGGTTTAAGAGCATTGCTTAGTATTGATATCTGGACATAAAATACGGTTAAAACAGAATCATTTTCTTGAAAGAAATATTTTGCTAGATTGCTTATCACTTTATTTGTCGTTTCTTTTTTTTCTTAGTTTTATCTTTTTGAAGAAGATTTTCTAATTTTTTTTAATACTTTGCCGAAGATAAAAATCGTTTATTTATCTTTAGATGTTTCTGTATCAAATCAGTCATCAACTTTCTCCGTGTTCTACAGACACCTACATTTCAGGGTCATAATTTTGTCAAGTTGCTGCTTCTAAGTCTTACCAGACGCGTAGCCATCTGTGGCAGAAAGAAGTTATTGTAATTTCTGAGTGAGCTTGTCTCAGATTTCGTCTTGTCGCGTGCAACCCGCCCGCCCCGTAAATCGATTGTTTGTGCCCAGAGTTCAAAAGCTGCCTTTCTGTTATGTAAGCTGCCTTATTTCTTTCATGGATCTGCTATCTAATAGGTTTTGAGAGGTCGGCAATAATACAAAGGACTTCCATTCAGGCGTGAACAGGTTTGTGACCAGTGACTTTTCAGATGTTATACAATATGTTGCTTTTAGAAATTCATTCATGTTCCTTACCGATTTCACTTCCTCGATGATTGAACCTCTAATAAGGAAAGAGTTCTGTACAGACTGTGCGTTTACCAATAATAATTCTGGGATATCACTGGATTGAACAGGATAGATATCAAAACGTGTTAATATTTTTAAAAAATCAGATAATTTTAGTGATTTTTTAGAACTATTAAATGTACTTCATTTATTTCTCCATTAATTAAGAAAAATCATGTTATTAAAATTAATTTTTGTAGGAGTATGGTCACAGTTTTTGGATCATATTAAATGGAAAAATTTGTATCGGAATTACGTGTTTTAAGAACGAAGTAAGGTATAAAAATAATATAAATTGTGTACATCATGATTAGTTTTTCTTATTTGAACTTTCAAACTTGGAATATTTTATGAAGTTTTCATTGATTAACCTTCGAAAATTATTTTTATTATTAATTTTTCATATGCCGAGTAAATGTGAAGTTAATCACTTCATTATGCTATGTGAAAAAAAAAATTAAAACTATAATTCTGACACACGCACATATCACAACGAAAGATTTAAAAATCGTAGATTTAAAACCACTTACACCATGTCAACCTGTTTAATTATATTGTTGTCTACAAACTACCTTACAGTGGTGTAATACAGTATGGCATGTTAATACAGAATTTCAGTTGAGGTGACTCTTTTTAGTATGGCCATCTCTTTTAGCCATCACACAGCTACAAAATTGGATGTTAATATAACAATCCAGCATTTAACATACAGCCGTCCATTCTTCACTTTTTATTTAAAGCGGGGAAGGAAAATTAGCACGGGAAAAAAAGATGGTTATTAAAAAAATTCCTTAACAATTATTTATTTATCACGTTACTAATATCTTTCCACAAAAAAGTAAATTCCACAATCATAGGCCAAAATCCGTTGCAGATACGATTCCTGTTTTCATAGAAACAAGAATAAAATACCGCGGGTAATTTATTGCGTACTTCGAAGCGTGAGTAGAAACCGTTTCTGCGTGTGTTATTTTATGGGTACGATTTTGCTTTTTATATTCTGATAATCTGAACCCTTTCACTTGTTTTCTGTAAGTTTGCCTGTATTCGAGAACGTGCACGTCATTTTTCTAATTGATTTGCATTGTCTCAATGGCAGCGGAACAGAAATTCCTAAATATGATATAATACTTTATTGCTTCCGTTTTCTTTTGTTTTCGAAATAATTTATTATTGAAGCTGTCGCAATTCTCAGGAAAGTGTTGTAGAAAATTTTTTTGGGTGCAAATATATCAGCATAAAACAGAATAAAACAAAACGCCAGTTTGTTTAAATTGTATTATTCAAATACATTTTTTACATTCCAGCAGATTTTTATTGTTCTATATCAAAGAAAAATGGGAATGGGTGGGTCCAATGGTTTTTCTTGCATTTTCTAGAAAGAATGTATTTGTGTAATTTTATATAAAAGACTTGTAAATAGCTCAGTTTTGAATTTTTCTGTCTCGCTGTTTCTTTTATTTTACTCAAAATCTTTATAACTTAATACACCATATTATTTAATGTACTAGCAGTTATTCCCATAGCTTCGCCAGCGTTTTTCTATTCCATATGGGACAGAAAAATAAACGTATACCTTTCCTTCGCACAATATTTCACTCTTTAAAATATTTCAAAAGTCTAGATCTTTATTAATGTTTCTATTTAATCATTTTCCAGAACTTTCTCATAACAAGTATTTAAAAACTGATTAAAAATCAAAGGAAGCTGTATGGAAAGGATACTGATGTCGCTGTAAAGCTGAAATTTTGAATTTTAAGGTGTTATTTAAAAAAATATTTGTAAGATATCTTCCGAAGTTATAGAGCAAAAACTCTAAAGTCGTTTAACCCTATTTTCTGCCCCCTTTAGAAACTTTTTAACCAAAATCGCATACAATAAGAATCGCAATGACATTTGCATCGAATTACTGAATTTCTAGTTGTAAATCTACAACTAAGAGTAGGCATAAAGTAATGAAATATGAAAAATCACTTAGCAACGTTTCTCAGCTCCCCTTATATTATTTCTAAAGTGTATAAGGTAACAATAACTATTCTAAATAGGACGTATAATCTAATTTGGAAGTTAATAAATTGGGTTACTCAAAGATAAATAGCGTTGTTAATCCTTCCAGGTGCTAAGAAACGTGCCAAATCTCATTCGAAATCGTCGAATGAGATTTGGAAAGTTGAATCTGTCGCTGGGGAACTGTTTAATGTTCAATTAATGACAGACAGATATTTATTTTCATATATAGATTACTTCTATACAAGCTGTACTTGGGATGCTAATCAACGTTTTTAAAAGTTCTGGAGAAATCTTTGGCTTTAGTTTTGGTTTTAAAAAGTTAAAGCATTTCAAGAAACAATTTTTTAATGATAAATCCTTTTCTGAAGTTACACTTCTAATCTTCGATTGCATGATTTATAATTTACTATTTTTAAATATAATCAATTCTCACTCTCCGTTTTTATGTATAGAGCTTTATCTAGTTAAAGTTCTCCATTAGTATCAAACTGGATATAGCAGTCATAAGAACTATAGAGATGAGGGTGTGGCATAGCAAGGTTGTGGAGTTTTGATTTGCAATTGCATACTGAAGAAGTTAAAACTTGATTGCTTGTACAGTGACAGCTTCAAGATTACCAAACTTGAAGATCTGATTCTACCAAATATTTGTTGTGTATGTGGACTTGATAACATTAAATCTGCCCCCTCAGGTCAAATATATTATTTCATGTTGGTAAGGCATGAAGTTTTAGAATGGAGTGCTGGTCAGATGTACAAATCATCTAGACAGAGATAAAAATTAAAGTTATCTTCCAAACTACAGCTTTAAAACGGGAAATAAATGGAAAAAAATCCATCAGATAGTTCTAGAAATGCAGGTACTTAGTCAATTAGATAAAGGTTAAACTCCATACATATAAAATGCACACTCCATCCTACATGGCATCAGAAAACTGACACAATATTACGTCGGACATTTTTGAGAATTAATGTTCAGAGTATATATTTTTTAATTGTGAAAACATTGAAATGAGCAATTGCCGTTTGGTTGAAATATTAAAATAGTTTGAGTGGAGTTAAAATAATACCCTTGAGACTCAAAAAGCAAGAGTTAAAATGCACTATTCTCTTTTTTCCCAAAAAATAATTCCATTCAATGTCTTGCCTAAAGTTGAATAGATTCGTATTGATATCATTTGCTGCTGTAAAAGACGAAACAAAAAAATCCAAAAAGAAAAATGAAGGAATAAAAATACAAAACAATCAAAAGTTAATTTATATAAAAGGCAATATCTGATATTGATTTAAAATTTATATTATAGGGTAGCTCCAAATTAACTCCGAGTCCATTTGAATGTTAAATTCTGTGAGTAACGGTTTTTACATCATGCGATTTACGATCAATGTCCAATCTAAAAACAATATATTAAGAATGAAGAAAAATCATTCGTAATATATTGCAAAAAGAGGCAAAGAAAAGGTTTTAATCATCATACATTTCTTATTTATAGAATAAACGGCAGTGTTAAGTATTGTTCCATTTAGGACTTTTATTTACCTACCGTCGGTATATAGTTAAAAGTGGCAAAGTCAAATAAAGAATCAGTTAATATGTTCAAGTTTTAAAATATCATCTCATTAAAAATAAATTATGCATACTATGTACAACATATATTTTGTGCTTAGGTACATTAATATAGAGATTTTTTTCCTTTTTCAGTCATGGAATTTTAGAACGATTTTAGATCATTAATTCATTTTCCCATCTGACTTCGTCACTTTTCAGCTACATGCGAACGATATATTTCAATAATAAATCTGATCTTATTGTGTTAAGATCGATATTGTAACAAATTTGGGGACATCATGCTTTTGTGATTTATACACTTTAATGAAGGCAATATGAAAACGCTTTCAGTAATATTTTTAATAAACTGCAAAGAAATTTTCAGCTGAAACCTGTATTAAAATCCACCAAAAATATTTTTAAAGTACCTTCAGTGAACTAAAAATGTATTTTAAACATTTATTCGGTCTCTGGGTTTGTTTTGTCTACAATTCACGTGTGATGCGAACTGGAAAAATTCCTGCTATTAGTAGTGAAAATGAACCTTTTATAAGAGAAATCTTAAGAGTATTCAAGGCTACAGTTTCTAGGTTTTTAGATTATGCGTCATCTCATCTTTAATGATATATATGTGATCTTAATTTACATAGTTTAAAGAGCTTTGATATAAAAATAAGTTTTTCCATTGACTAGCTAATTTTAAGACAATAATCGTGTTGTCTTTAGAAGCGAGTGTCACTATATTTTTGTCAAATAATTTATAGGTTAATAATAAATAAAAGTTGCACCATTTTTTTATAAGTCGTATTTTTGTTACGGTTGTTAGTCGGTTAAATTAACACTCCTAAAAAAAAGGGCTATTTTCGGTTTACCAAATAATTATGAATTCTAGTGAAATGGAATGACGAGAACGACACCGGAGCAATAATCCCAATTTTTAACCTCTTGCGTTGTAATGGCAAGTCTGAAACGTGCATCGAATAATTGAATTTTTAGTATTTAAATCTGAAATTGAATGAAAGTATTGCGTCATTTAAACATAAAAATCACTTTTTAAAGTTTCAAGTGTCCTTTTATATATTAGGAATTGGAATAACAATAAATGCCCTGAATAGGATGTCATCTAATTAGTAGGTTAAATAAATTCGAAGGTGAAGAGGTTAATTTTTGCCGATTAACTGCCATTTATTAAAAGAAATGTTTGCCTGGATAACTTATATGTATGCACAAAACATCAAGTGACAGTATAATTATAATCAAATTACGTTTCTCTTTGAAAATATTTGATAATTTTGAAAAAAAGTATGGTATAAAATGATTAATAAAAAAAAAACTGAACAAGTAGCAAAGCATTATTATAACATATAAACCACATATTTATCTACTCTATTTTATTATAATATAAAAACCAAAACATTTAGTGCCTCAAATATGATAATTCTGTCCCATTAGCTTACAGACGAATTTCAAATTTGTTTTTTATAAAGAAAGAAAGTATGGAATACATACTTTCTACTACACATAATATTAACATATATATATTATTTAAATAAACTTTCGGGTGTACCAAATACATTATTTGTTCCAAGCGATGAACGTAAAATTCCAAAATCCCCAAATGCTTATTGAGGCAATTAATGGATAAACTGAAATGCGTTTATTTGACGTGCAACGTCAGATATTCATTACTTGAAAGGTTGCGGTGGCCTGGTGATAAGGTCTGGGCTTCGGAACCGATATCAGATTCGATACCCCATTCCATCGAAGATTTACCGTGTAAGTTTGCACATTGAATCCGTTGGGACCAAACGTCCTCCAGCTGTTGTGATGTGGAGAGGGAAATGTCAGCTAAGGTGTTGTCCTCGTCATTTGACCGTGGTTCAAAGTTACGAAGTCCATCTCAAAATAACCTTAGAGTTGTTTTGAAACGGAACGTTAATGAAACTAAACTAAAAATTAGATTCGTTACTTGAAATTTTAATTACAACAATGATTCTATTTTTTTTTTTTCCTTCACTGTGATATCGAAATGCTGTATATAAAAGGCAACATTGAAAAAAATGGAGTTTTATCTAGCACAAATAGCATTATTTGCTTTTATAACATACAACAATTTAAGAGAAAATGTGATTAATTTTGCAAATCTTTTGCCTCAGTAAAATGCTTTCAGAGATTTGATGTACGAGATTTCAATGTAACTGTGAAGAAATAGTTTATGCGCTTAATGTTGAAACAAAATATAAAATGTCATTTTGAATCTAACAATTATTTCTTAAAGTATAAGAATTTTACAATTAATCACGAGCCGTGTAAATCGATAGATAAGCTCCCTTTTTCAAGGTTAACTCGAGGGTTATTTTGAGACAGACTTCATAATTTTCAATTGGGTTAAAATGCCGAATTACTTTGAGACAGACTTCATAATTTTCAATTCGGTTAAAATGCCGAAGAGGACTTGTGTAGTTTTCTGCATTAATATAAGAACTATTGATTCACACCATTTGTTTTTCATGCATTAAATAACTTAAGAAGAGGATCTCCAGGGGAATATGATCACGAATTCACGATCCTTCAATCTCGTAATTGGTAACTATTGTAACTTTTTAGCTATAACGACATCGCGAACAAGGGGAAGAAAACTGAATAAATCTTATTTTTCATTAAAAAAAAATACCTGTGGATTATTTTTTAAAAAATAGAATTTTCAGGAAATTTAAAAAGTAATAAAAGTTTTAGGTAATTAATTAATTTATAATTTTAATTAATTATTAAATGTGTAAATTAATGCAAATAGTTACAGTGGATGAAATTATTGATATGCAGATATAGCATTTCCCTTGGAACTTAGAATAACGCTCCTGTATCTCATAAATATTCAAAATTCTTTCTGAAGTGTAACAATATTTTGTTTATGTTAATATTCAACTGTATGAATAATACTTTGTAAAAATTTTCACACTTGTTTCGATTTATCCATCAACGGACACGAATCAGTAGAATATGAAAGCGGGTAATTATTCTAGTAATTGCTTATAAGTTGAGTGATGTGTCTGGCGCCAACCTTTTTATCACTGTGACCTCCACTCTCTTTTCCCATTTTAATAGGGGATTTTTTTCTTAATTGATTCCGACTAACTTCTTCCGTTCAACTGTTATTGAAGTCAACGGATGAGTGAAATTTGGCATGTTTATCTCGAACATCAGCACGGTAATGCCTCGCATTAAGTAGATTAAATTGTGAAACTGATCCGTTGACTTCATTTTCTTTCTTCGTTATAAAACCGTCGCTACTGGAGTTATTATTAGACTGACTGATATTTTTATCTGCCCAACAAATTACTTTATTGATTACTTATCTATCGGGATAAGTTATGGATATTTAACTTCCGTAATAAATAGATATCTGAATTTCTAAATATATGCTTTATTTAGGTAAATATTTGGTTCATTAGAAGGGCAGACCACATCAATAGCTATCTTTCGTTTTAAACTGGTTTCAGAAATAGCATGCGTTTAAAAGAATTTTTAACCCCTGTAAATCGCAGGTAATCACAATATATTTATTTAAATTAAATAACGCTTAATATAAAATTGAATGTTAACTGGGAAAAAATATGGTACAATGCACATTGATAACCCAAGAGATATTAACCTTTTGCATTCGGGTGGTGCCTCTCATTCACCATACAAGACGGTGCGTCATTTTGATTATTTATTTATTTTAATTGTTAAATATACCTACAAAATGGAAAAAGATGTAGATTCATTTTTTTTCAGGGAAATTCAACTTAAAACAATTGCATGTATTTTTTTGTGTAATAAACAAGTCCATGTATTTAGTACAAGTGAATGATTATGCATCGAATTACTTTTTCGAGTGCCAAGGTTTAAATTTTATTCTTTTCATCAGATATATGGAGGAAATTAGTTAATCGAATTAATGGTGAGGATTAACATTTTAGAGACATGAAATAATTAAGTCCACATGATCAAATAATTGGATTTTTTTAATAACTTAATTAAACGGAATAAATTAATCCCCTGTCGGATATGATATTTGAAGTCTATATAACAGGTCATGTGTGCCGGCGACCTGGCCTAGAGGTAGCGCGTCTTCCCCACGATCTGGGCGTACCGGGTTCGAGTCCTGGTGCAGGAGTGGTTGTTCTCTATTCTTCTATCTGTGAGGTGCGTGAGCCCCCACCCTTCCCTGTAAAAAAGGGCTGTGTAAGCGAATGTGTATGTCATCTTCATATGAGTGAGAAGTCAGACTTCTGCCCTCAGGTGCTCAGGGGCGCTTGCTCTCAGAAACTCCTGCACAATCGGCTTAAATCGCCGACAGTTCGTCAGCGGACTTGTAAAGTACCATGAGTAACAAGAATATGTGACTGTTAGGTTACTTGCATTCAACAGAATGCTAATGATTCACTCAATACCACATAACATATTGTATTACACTGTATGATATTGTGCATTTTGTACAATATCAGTCCAGCACAGTCCATCCAGCATAGTCGATTATTATTTTACTATCAACCTCAGAATAATAATTTTGAATAATCAATTTAGTTACGTATTTTTAATTCCGTCTGAACACATTTAATTAAGTAAAATATTTCTTTGCTTTCAAAGCTGAATTCTGGTCATTTTAGTTCTGATAAATAATTATGATTACGTGAAACATTTCTCAGTGGAATTGATTTAGAGCATCGATTAGTACATCATTTTTGACTGCAAATTCTGTAAATCTACCATCAATCTCGGCTCAATGGTTGCAGAGTTGCGATCAGAAGGAGGTCTCAGGATCTCATAAGGTGATCTTAGCTCTGTGGCTCTAGAATCGAAAATAATTTTACAGAAATTTGATTTAATTTTTAAAACTGCTTTATATTAACTTCTTAACGTACGAATGAATTTTAGCCCCTAATAAGATGAGTTTGTTATTACACTCCGTACAGGACATCTGAGATTCTGCAACAAGTCCAAGTATTTATCCATTAAATTAATTGATACTTTAGTTCAATTATGGACTCAATGTCAAGGATATTCTATAATTAGATGTATGAGTTCAAACACGCAATTGATAATACAAAAGAGTTATGAATTATAGAGCCAAATAATACGTCGCCTTCATTTTACTCTTCTTTTAACCGTATTTCGAGATTTACGTGTTCTTTTGTGAACTTCAAAATACAGTGTCAATGTTACAGATCAAATGAAACCAGAACACTCATCTGTTATTTCTAATACATCAAATCAAATGTTGTCTGGAATATAAGTGGGTTAAAATATACCCTTTAAAATATCTTTTTATGTTTATTTTACAAACCGGCATTGTGTATTTTTTACTTTTCCTTTTAGAATGAAGGTTTATATTCTTGACATTTTGAGGCCACTCTTTTTAATAAGTATCCGAATTTCCATTTTCTAAATTAGTACCTTGTCAAACCTAGCCTCAAGTATATATAATTCATAAGAACTCGGTGGCTCACGAAACTTAGGAATTAGTGATTCGGAATTTTTTTTAATCTTATGGACGTTAACATGTCACCCACGTGTGTGCAGCCTGCACACAACTGAAGTAGAAGTAAAATTAATTTTAAATGGTAATCAACCGGTTCAAGTTAGCGAATATGTTGCTTGAACTTTGGAATTTCAATCGTGCATCTCTTGGGGAGGTTAATAACCAGGTAGGTAAAGAAGAGTTAGGTCCGAGAGGGCAATTTAAAGAACGCATCTCTCTGCATTCTTATGCTTATGAAATAGTAATTAAGTTTTTAGCTCAAACCGGACTAAAGTGAAAAAACTAGATTTTCAAATCGCTTTATGGGGATGAAATTCGTTTTATTTTAATGTTCATAAAGATAAATCATATATCACAATTTTTAAAAAAATATTTAATTTGATTAAATTGAGACCATTATAGTATGTTTTTATAAAAAATATTTAATAGCAAAGCGTTTTAAAAAATAACTACTCCTTACTGGATTTAATATTAGACTTACTGTATTAGGATTGACTTCATAAAAAATTAAAGATTTTGTAACTCGCTGCACATAGATAGCATTTAAAAAAATGGTACCTGTGGGCACCTCAAGGTATTTATTGAGATATACGCCTCACATAGAAACCACACATTTTTGAGGAAACGCGGATTTCAGCATTGAATTTTATCATTCACGTGATCGATTAATTTTCTTTTATACAATAATTCTACAATATTTTTAATATTTCAATTACTTTTATATAAATTTATTTTATTGTTCAATTAATCATATTTTGCTTCTGAATGTTTATGTTTGGTCCATTTCATTATTTTATACCATTGATTGGTGCAGTATGGCCTGTCTTGGCCATTTTGACATAAAACAATAAATCACTCGCTCATTATTTTATACAGTTTATTTTTTTTCTTCCAAGATGGACACGTCTTGTAAACACTACGATACTTTTATGAATCCTTCAACAGTCATGCCTGAATGTTGTACATATATCGAATTATAATATTTAAAAAATCATAAGCTAAAATTATGCTCATACATGTTATAATCTGATACAAAAATTGCGTGGAACCTATATACATTTCAAGAATTTGAACGCATTCCCAAATTCTGTTATCTGGTTTAACGGTTAATCCTCCAAATGCGATTTATTTATTCGAAATCACGATTTAAACGTAGTATTTGCAAGCAGTTCAAATATTTTAAAAACGAAGCGAATTTCTTTTATATGCTACCTGTTAACATCGGGATTAAAAAAAATAAGTATATTAATTCACAAAAAATCACGAGATGCAACAGAAAATGGACCGACTTTCAGCCCTTGGAATAAGCAGTTGAAGAAGGATTAAGTTCGTATTTATGCTCCATTTTAATCTCCTGTCGAATATAATCAATCTTATAAACACTTATTGTAGTGGGTTAGATATAGCGTTTTATCAATAAGAAATGTTATTTGAATTTTTTATTTGTCCTAATAATGAAAAAAATATTTAAGGGAATATAGAGGTATAAATGGATTACGAATCGATTTTCAGTATTTCAGCATTCAGGCTCATGCAACGGTCGTATCTGCAAGTCATTCGTTTCACTACTTTCACATAGCTAATCCGAAGTTACTCTAACCATTTTATACGTTGTTTCATTCCCTTGAATTTCTTATTGCTGTGTTTACTATAAATATACAGTCGCTATACGCCAAACTAGGACAAAAGATATTAATAATTAAAGATATTAATTCAGTCAAAATTTGTAAAATAAAAATAAGAAACATATTTAAATGAATTTTCTATAGCATATTTATTGCAATTATAAAAATAAATAACAAAAGTTATAAATTAATTCATTTTAACCGGAAATTATGTTAAAGAACAAAACACAAAAAAAAGATGCACAAGCAAAACTCGGACGGATAAGATTTTGAAAACTTCTTAATATTTTAAATGTATTTTTACTTTGTATGTGTCTTTGTTTTTTTAACCCTTTTAAGACATTTAGGCATAGATTATACAAATGTTTCACAAAAATTAAATTCAATATTTTTTCTCATTCTTGCAATAATACTAGTTTCAATTCATCTTTACAGGAAATGACGCGTTTCTGAACTTTTTTCTTAAAGTATTCGAATAAATTTCTCATGGGATTTATATCAGGGCTTTTGGGTAGAATGTCCATAAGGTGAGGACAATTATAAAGAAGGAATCCATGCAAAAATGCACTCGATAAGTTTTATGTGTCGAGATTATTGTCCTGATAAAATCGCCAGTTGTTGCCGAGAGAAAGTTTCTGCACACATTATCTTAAATTTTTCTTTAAAATGTCGAAGTATGTATTCTGATCTATTCTATCTTCAATAAATTGCAAGTTTCCTGGTCCAACTGGTCAATGACATTAAATTCCTCATTTTAAGAGCATGCTTGATATTTTATCATCTATAATTTGAAATCTAAATAATGTGTTTAAAATAAGTGTTCAAATATATCTTATATCAATAATATCAAATATATCTTAGAATTTCTCGTTGAAATTTCACTTACTATATAGAAATTTCTAATTAGAAGTCTGTATGCAATTAGATACTGTCTTTTCCTGTGCTTCTTAAAATTTTACTTATGCAACTCTTTTCCGCCACAGAATTTGAGAATCTCGCTTTACTACGAAAAAGCTTATCATTATTCCAAAATTGAAAAATAAAATAATAAATTTTGCTACGCTATTTTTTTTTCAGCATAAGTTGTGTAATGCTTTGTGAATAATTATAAGGAATGCAGAAAATAATTAAAAATATATTATTTAACATCAGTTGTTTAGTTAAAATTTTACTGCAAAACTTTCCATTTTTTAAAATGTGCTAATTATATAACATTATCCCAAATGCATAGTATTGAAAAGCCAGAATAGAAAGGTTTTCATAACCCCTCATTGCCACTACCACAATTTCAGAATCTCTATTTTATTATACCTATAATTTACACGATTAGTCGCTGACAGACTTAGATTTCCATTTGTCTGTTTCACTTAAATAGACTGACTCAAACGCTGCCGCCATTCCGTTAAAAAAATTGCTTAGACTAAAAGAGAATGCTAGTCACACTTCTTCCAGCAACGGGTCTTGATAAGTTTAACTTCCTTGTCGTCATTTACTTTTTTTATCTCCTTTTCTCATCTGAGTGAAGGAGAGTATGGTAATTTTTCACTACCATATCACTTCTGAAAACAAGAAAAAGCAGCTCTGAATGATATGTGTTTTGGCTTCTTTCGGTGGGTTTTCCGGGCTCAAAAAAGCTTGAGACTGGCTAGAAAAATATGGGTGTTAAATGCTCCAAGACTTTATAATATGTTTTGGTAAATTATGATTCCTATTTATTATGTGCAAGGTTTATCTAATGGCTACAATAAAGTAAAAAAAAAAAATAATAGATCTCTGGGTTTCATATTAAAACACGCAGCTGTCCTTAAAGTGGACTTTCATTTCAAGTGAAATGTTGTATAATTTTGGTGCAATTTATTTTTGTAGAACTTCGAAACTGTAGAAATTTAAATAATTAAAATTTCAAAAATTTATCTTAAGGCGGTTTCATAATTCCATCAGTGAAGGTTCGTCAGGTTCGAAACGAGAACTACAGCAAGATATTTTTTAAAAATATTCTTCTAATTTCTATTAACACAGCTTTTTTTATATTCAGTGATAAATCTCAAATTTTATTGAGCATTTAATGTAGTGGTTTTAATGTCTGTTATTTTCTTTTTTTTTCCAATCCGTTTCCTGAAATGGTAATTTGAAAATATACATACAAATATTTTATTGTTTAAAGAACGGTAGCCGTTTTACTCACAATTTATATATAATAAGTGAAATAAAGTATTTTCCCTATACATAGATAATTATCCATATATATATGTGCTGTAACAATAAAACTATTTTCTCTTGCGTTTCGCCATTTATATGCCGTTCCGTTAAGCATATAATATTTTTTAAGTACTTAGAACTGTTGCTACACTGCAGTTCATTCCTTATTTCGACGAAAGTCAAAATTTCATGCAACGATAAATACATGTTCAATACCAAACTGTGGTTCTAAGTTATGAATAATTTTTCTAATCATCACTTATTAAGCTTCAAACTTAGATCATTCAAATCTCAGGAGAGAATAAACTAGAAAAGAATAAATATTTTTCTGGAAAAGTTGCAGGGCGTGTTACAGCTTTGTAACCATAATAGACCGGTTTTCCCTAAATTACATATAATGTAAAGGGTCCAAATATCGTCTGTCGAATAATTTTAATCTATTGTCTAATAAAAAGTTAGATGATACACTAAAACAAACTAATCGCTCATATATTAGTTCGCTCATTAAAATATTGTATCAAATAGATAATATTTTAACCGCTTATCTTGCTTGTTTATGTAGTTCTATGAGTTCTGTTTAATTTCTGAATTTATGAATTCTGGCATTCAGAATTTTTTTGTGAGTATTGTCAAATTTTGGATAACTCAACTAAAGTAAGCAATATGGATGGGTTTTTTTACGAAGTAAAATTGCCTTGTAATTTTTATGAAGTAAAATTACAGTGATTGTAAAACTATGTTTGTATATAGTTCCCCAATTTAGATATAAATATGTTGATTAAAAAAACAAATGTTTTAAGTAAACCAATTTTATTTATGCTTTATTAAATTTCAGTAAATTTAAAGAATTCCTGTTGCAAATAAAGTTCTAAAAATAGTAAAAAAAAAAGTAACCCTCCTCATATTCAAAATTCGTCATAACTACATTATTAAATAAGTTTTTACAAACACAAAACCATCATCCGTTGTTTACTTTCTCGTGCACGAAGTATAGGGGAGGCATTGTAATCATCAAAGCATTCAAACTTGAGATTTGAATGAATTTTCAAATTTCAGACATTCCCGAGTCCAAACAAACAAAAACAAAAAATACGTATTTTTGGTACTTTTTCTGTCTATGCTGTTTGTACACGATAACTCCAAAAAAATTTTGATGGCTGAAATTTAATATATGAAATTACGACCAAATTTGTAGATATCTGTTAAATTTTGATCGAAATATATTTATAAGAATTCTCTCTGGCTCACCGTTCGAGTACAAGAGAACTCCATAACTAAAAACGCAAAGAGTTAGGTAGATAAAATTTAGTACATACATTTAGCATTTAAAGTATACGTATCAAATTTTGAACAAAATCTGACTAAGGTTTCACCGTCTGTTGATCTGTACTTTTTCTTAATTGTAAACACATTAACTTGTTAACGTAATGACATAATGAAACTAGTTGTGTTATCTTATGACTGCAACTGTAGTTTCGTGTCAAATTTTAGTGTCAATAGGCCGACAAAAAGGTGTCCAAAATACATACTTTCGCGATAGATTTAGTAAAAATGCTAGATTCACACTAAATATCTATATTTCCTATCTGTCATTCACCAATGCCATGTAATGTATTCGTGGCCTTATCGAAATGTTTCAAATTTTATGCGGAACGGGGGAATAAGTCCTTTAACGGAAAGTATGCGAGAAAACAGCAGTGAGACAATTCCCAGTGGTTTAATTTATTTCCAACTGAAAAAAAAAATCAGTTTCTATATGAAATGAAATAAAACTTCGATTTATCAGATAATTTCTTTCGAAATTGGCCATTATGTTTAAGAATTGGTTTATCGATTTCTTCAGTTTGGGTTTAACAAGCTTTAATTAAGTGTTTCTGGAATTATCCTTAGACTTTCACTCATCCTATATGCTCGTTTTCTAATCTTTATATGAGTACTCATATGCCATTTCTAATCTCAACTAATTCCCTTTCTCGTAATATTTTTGATGAATGGAAAAATAATTACGCTTACTTTCAGTTACTGAAACTCGCTCGTAGTAAATGTTCCAATCCAGTCTACGCGAGATTGCTGATTGCGTCAATTTGCAGCTGCTGTTTGAAGAGCCTTCAGCTTTCTATTTGCTTCAGAGACAGGACAGCAGTTTTCACTTCCGACAGGTTTTCGACATCCTAATAGAACGGCGGCTTTTCGAAAGACAAAGCAAGTCTGTCTGAGATATAATCAGAAGGCAGTTTCTTTAAAGATATCTAATATTAGCTTTATCTACAAATCATAGCTGTTTATACACCAAGTGATGTTTTACTATAATTAAATTATGTGAACCGCCAGGAAATTTCTTAAATGTAAATAGATATCACTATTTATTCTTCTTCCCACATGCAGCGGTAAAATCGCTCCTTCATTAATCCTTAGCTTATTATTTTTTGAAGGGGGATAGTGGGTGTTGTTATGTTGTTTCATATAATTAGGGTCTCTCTTCATTTCTAATATATTTAATCATATTAGTGATCTTTGCATGTCAGTTTTGGTTCAAAAGATTATATTCAGTATAAGACACAATCAGAAATTTACTTATAACTGTGAACTTACAGCTAATTGATGTATAGATGCAATTTATTTTTCGTTTCAGAATTTTTAATTTCTGTAACTGATAAATAAACATAGGATAGTATATGCTGTGATACTATCCTATCGGATCCTATATGCTGCGATAGTATATGTTGTGATAATTTTAAACTATGTAATAAAATTATTTGATTTTATATAGTTTATTTGATTTATTGAGTTTTACGTAAAAAATTTTGTTCTGAGATAAATAAACTACCAAAAGTATGTTTTCATTATAACCATGGTTTTTGTATCCTTAATGCACAATATACCGAAGAGTTCATCAGAAGTTCGAAATGGATATCATGAGCAGAACGAATTGTTTGAACAATCCAAATAATATATGTAATATTTTAACCAAATAAAAATTGCCTAATATTAACCCTTAGCGCTCCGAAAAGTAATTCGATGTATAAATATTTGCCGAATAAGAGGACTTGTTTATTGTCCCTAAAATTAATATATATAATTTTTTAAGTAGAATTTTCCCGGAAATTAATATACGTATTTTTACTACTCTGAAGTATTTTTACCAGGCACCATTTAACAAAATAATTAAATAAAACGACAAAATGGTGCCTGAGAGGAGACATCGGTGCGTTAAGGATTAATTCACCAATATGGAAATTACAAAACATTCAAAAATTAGTTCTGCATTCAGAAAACAATTTTTTTTATACATTACCATATAAAAACTTTTAAAAAAGAGCTGCATACAATTCAATTTTATTCAAGTTACCAGGATGATGATCTATTATACGTCTGTGATCTATTATACGTCCATTTAATCGTTTCCTAAATTTTGCTAATGATATTTAAGCGCCTGTTTCGAACTTTAACAGGGTTACTATCATTCAGTAAATATATGTTTTAATGACTAAATAGTGTGAAACCTTTTTCTGTGAAAAAGCAAATTGGCTCTGTCAAAATTTGGAAATGATTATAAGTACTTAAATCAAATATTTTATACGTAAAACCTCTTATTATGCTGGGTTTTCCTGTAATTTTTGTCTAATATTTACTTTATTTTAAGTAGCACATAAAAAAATGATACTCATTCCACCCCTCGATTTAGCAATTTTAAAGTTTTTCCCCAGGTGCGCTTAACCTTTTCCGCCCATAACGTAACCACATCCGCTTGATTTTGCTTTTTATTAGACTCGCATTATAGAGTGGCCTCAAATGTTTCGACACTTAATTATTACGTTGAGCACTACTTCATCTATTATTCATCAAATACAGCATCGTAAAATGCTTTCATGCTTTTAACAAAGCTGCTTAACATACAACATTGAAACATAATTCATAAATATTATCACTTTTGCATTAACGCTTGAAAAAGCGTGAATTGCTTTAAAATTTTATTATATAACGTCCTTGACATACATAAATATAAAAGTTTTTCAAATTATGATTCAGAGTATAAGCAGGAAGTTTTTAAGAATAACTGACAACTTCCCTCACATCTGAACCCCAATAGAATCGCACTTTGATTCTTATTTGAATGAAACCTCAAAGGGAAAACGCTCTTTGCAGTTAGCATCAACTTATCTCAATAAGATGTGACAAAATTATTGTTCCTTCTTTCATTCATGAATGAAAACACTCATGTCTGCTAATCTTTATAGTCTGTAACTGCGATGCATAACAAGTGTGGTGCACCTGTTTGACTCATTAGGTAGCAAGTTTTATGATTCAGGGTTTCGGGTTTTTCTCCTATGATGATTATGTTGACAGTTCTGTTAAGAGGTAAAATTTGGTCTTAATGATACGCGTGACGTTGAAAGATTTCAATATGTGGGGATCCTCACGAAGCTATTATTCATTCTAATCGCTGCTGTTTTTATTTCTTAACATGATACTTTAATGCATTTCTTAACTGTGATATTTAAATGCTTCTTGTTTTTTATCGATATTTTAAGAATTCATTAACAATAAAATATATTATAGCACTAACAATAAAATGTAAAATTTGTGAGGAACTGCATGAAGTTATTGCTCGTTCTAATTATTACGCTTGGCAACAACAACAAAAAAAACGCACCTCCAGAATTTTTTTTAATTAAAATATTCTCCGGATTCATGTTTCTATATCGATATTTTAAGAAAGTAATAAATTTAAAATGTATTCTAGATTACATTTGAAAAGAGCTGCTCTCGTTCTAATTGTTACACTAGGAAACAAAGGAAAACTACCACCAGAATTCTTTTCTTAATTAAAGTATTCAGATGATTCCTGTTTTTTACCGATGCTTAAGAAAGCAATAACATTAAAATATATTGCGGGTTTCAATCTTAGAAGAGCTTCATGAAATTATTGCTCCTTCTAATTGTTACACTGGAAACAAAGTGCCTCTGTATTATACTTTCTTAATTAAAATATTCAGAGGATTCTTGTTTCTTTAATTACAGTTTAAAGGCTTTGTTTTTTTTCCGTTGATAATGCCGCTTTTTTAATCTTTGTATTTATTTGTTGCCGTAATTTGTAATCAAAATTTTTAGTGTTATTATTTTTAACCTGTAAATTGCTTTGTGTAATTTGACAGTTTTAACCTACTAATTTCTCAGAATATATTACAAAAAATTTTTTTAATACTTTTTGAAAATATTTTTATGAATTAGCATTATGCCATCCGATTACACCACTGTAGCGTCATGTAAAAACTATAGAGCGAATTCCGAAGGCACCAGATTGGTGTCGCTCGAATTTTATTTTATGATTTTTTTTTGTTTATTTACTACTAGCCGCCTTTGGCCACCAGCTGGTTCGCCATGAGTAATGGGTTATAACATTTTCAATTAAATCACATATTCATTAGCCTTGAAGTAACTCCGGGCATTGATTGCCCTGAAATTAATATTTTCTTTAAGATGATGGACGGAAAGTTCTAAAAGAAAGCGTTTTCCTAATACTATTCTTTCATTTTATAAATCAGTCAGTTTTAATGATTGATTTAGAAAACTGATTGATGTAGAACTTTTATTTAAAATATTAATAAAAATATTTTGTAAAATATGGGTTGCAGAACAAAGTATGAAGAAATCTAAAAGCCATTATTCATAAATGCATTGTTTAACCCAAACTACATAAAATGTAATTATTTACTTCATTTAGATCAAATTAATAGTATTAAACAATATATATGCCTATTAATAATATTTTACAAATTGGCCATTGGAAAGGAATTTGAATGCATATCCTGTATAAATTCAATCCTGTATAAATAAAGATAATTTATTCAATTAATGATTTAAATATTGCAAACTATCATAGAATCCTTTGCCTTGCATTTTTTAAAGAAAATATAACATTTTATATTTATTTTATTTATCCAGTCACGTGCTAAAAGTCGCATTCCTTCCGATTTAATTTGCGATGATAGTTTTTTATTTTTTTAATTTGAACTTCCGTCAAAATGATAAAATGATGGCAACACGGTGATAAAATCTAATTTTTTCAATTTGATGTGCTCTTGCGGATTTTATAGAAACCTTAGCTTTGCCTTTATTTTTTTAGAAAATATCACATTTTATAATGAAAAAAAATATAGAATTAATGATACAGATATTGCAAAAGATAATAGAAATATGCCATTAAGTCGGGATTCCAATGCATATCTTGTCTAAATTCGATCAGGTTTGCCGTAAAGAAAATTTATTGAATTTATTATTTAGATATTGCAAACGATCATAGAATTCTTTGCTTTGCATTTATTTTTGTAGAAAATATCACATTTTATGTTTATTTTATTTTATCTAGTCACGTGTTAAAAGTGGCATTTCTTTAGATTTATTTTACGATGATATTTTTTTTTATTTGAACTTCCGGCATTCTTTTATTTTATCCCATCACGTGATAAAAACATGGTTAAAATATTTCTTAAAAAATTCGATAAAAGCAGAAGCTTGAGTTATACATTAAAAACACTGATACTATTAGAAAGCTAATTTTTTTATCTTTAAATTGATATAAAAATCATGTTTGTGCAATAATATTTTTGGAAGTTATAACGGAAAAACGTCGAAATTTCCCTTAAATTTTAATTATTTCAAATTTTTTTCTAATTAAAAATTCGAAAAAAGGGCTCCGAGGTGCACATTCCCGATCTCCAAGTTATACATGTACCAAATTTGGTAGCTGTAGGTCCAACGGTCTGGCCTGTAGAGCGCCAACACACACACACACATACACACATTGAGCTTTATTATAAGTATAGAAGATTAACTATTATTTATTTTGAAAACTATTATTTTAATTACTTACTATCATTATTTATATAATAGAAATTATTTTTTTAAAATTATCAATATTGTTATTTCTATTATGAAAATTATTTTAATTATTTTATGAAATTAAAAGTTATGATTTCTCGAAAACCTCGAAAAACCGCCAACGACAGAAGTCCTACCGGTGCGAAACAAAAACAAAACAAAACAAAAATTCCGATCTGATGTGCAAACGGCATCATGTTAATAATGGACTAGTGTAAAATTTTCAGTTAAAAGTAATATATGAACGATATTAGTGCTAAAATATAAAATTATATATTATTAAAATAGATTTTTGATTTTTATATCCTATAAAAAAATTGTCAGTTTTAACTAGTTTCTGTTATTATCTACTTTTGTGTTGAAATTATATGTGATGGAATAAAGTTTTCGTATATTCGGTTGGATCTAATCTCTTGAATTTTTCAAGGTTTTACAAAGTTTTTAAAAAATTAAAAATACGTGCAACTTTATTTTCCTTGTTCATTTTACATATCTTAACACATTGAGTACGACGAACGTTCGATCACGCTCACCCTTGTTGGTAAAAAGAAAAACTTGTAGAGTGACTTTTGCCATGTACGAGAAAATAAATAGCAGCAAAGAACATCCCTTACGTTCGTCGTTGTGAATGTCATTGGGAATTGGTTTAAAAAAATTAATAATTTTAACGATTTAAGTCACTTTTATCTACCTACCTTTAATTTTTGAAATAGTTATAAATTTACTTAGCGAGAGCTATATAAATAAGTAGTAGTGGATGTCCTAAGGACAATCAGTGATAAAATATAATTTTAAAAGTCAATTGCCTTTGTATAACTTTTGAAAATAGTAATACATAATAAATATGATTGATTATCCTAGAGACGAATACAGTTAGTAAAAGTTGACATTAATAATGAGTTTATATTAGTGACAGCTAAACAAATGGTGACAGATGATCCTAAAATGCTTTTATGAACAAGATGCTTTACGAATATTTTCTGAAGCAGGAGTAAATTTTCAACAGCATTCTTTTATTTAAACCAGCGGGAGCGGTCTTCCAAACTTCCTTGCATATTCTCTAAAAGACTTTTCATACCAGCGAGCACCTTACGTGGGATTGGTGTAGAATAATTAAGAAATAATAACTTTTGGTTCGAATTCGGCATTTTTGATGAATCTACCGTGTCACACTTGATGCATTATTTGGCGATTAATCCCTGATATGCGTTAATAGTAGCAAAAGAATTCAAATTTGTGTTTTACATCTTTCTCAACGATTTTTTAAAGAAATTGACGCAAAACTGCTGTTGTAATCACAAAATCTCATACCAAATTTGATAAATTTCTCAGAGAGCTCTAAAATGTAGCGATTAATCAAAATATCGAGTTCGAATTATTTTATCGATTACCATATTTTCTCTATACTTTGTAAACGAGAAAGTAAAAACAGAAAAATTTTCTCTATATTTGAGTGATATTTCAAACTCTCATTACTAGGAGAGAAGTAATATTTTAACTAGGAAATATAATTTGATCGCTATCATTAAGTTATGATTTTGATAATATTATCATAATATTGTGGAATGAATTGATTTCAGTATAACTTATTATAAATTCAGCGCTTGTTTAAAATAGTGCATAATATATAGCATTGGTGATTGCCAGTAGGTGGTCATACTCATGAAAAACATATTGCAATAAATTACGAATTAATAATAACTTATTCTTTGCGTTTTAAAAATATATAATGCTCGAATTGAATTAACTTTAATGATGAATTGAGGTTATGATAAATTACTTATATTTTATTTATTTTCAAATGGATCAAAACATTAAGAATATGATATTTTCATCATACAAAATTAATGTGCCATTAACCTTTTAAAAACCTTTAAACAAAACAAAGTTATTTCCTGTAAATACAAGTTTTATATTGGTTTGGTATAAAACTAATTCTAAAACCAGTAATTTTCAATAAATCATTTGCTGCTTTTGGTGAACAACTTGTTGATCTAGGAATACTAGTTTTGTATTGTTCACCTTAATGCATCCAGAAATGTACTGTTTTCTCTTAATATTTATGAAATTTTTAACGTTTTAAAGGGTTTGATTTAAGTAGGTCGGTTATTCTCCATAGGGCAGCATATAGTTTTAAAAAATTCTAACAGGCTTTAAATTAATATAACTTGATTTGCTTTAAATTATTATGATATCGAATAGTTTCATTATGACATCATTAAGTATATCTTGTATTCGATTTACGCGAAATATAGATTGAAATCATACTTTTTGAATTTGCTTTTCACTTCGAAAGTAGATACTTGATGTGTTTTAAAAATTTATAAGAAATATTAAAAGATTTCTAATGTTTTGAAAAATCTATAGTGTTTTCTAATAGATAGTTTTCATTAAAAAAAGGCTATGAACTATTACAAGACTTATATTAAACTAACATTCAAGAACCATATAAACAAGCGCACATTTCTACAACCGTTCTAAAAAATGAAATCCTTCAGTTTGTATTCTTTTGCCAGTACAGGATTATTAGGCGTGTTTGTTCCAATAATCAACAACCGTTTTGTCTTAGCCATTTTATTTTTGTTGATCTCCACGGTCCAGCTGTCCTTCTCCTTCATCACACGAATAATAACACGCAATACAACGCCACGCCCCCGTTTCCAGAGCTCATGTACACCTTTTTCGGTTTGGTATGGATGTACATAGATTTTATTTTTTTTAAAAAAAGCTACACTGCAATAATTTGTAAAGAAACATACAAAATACGAATACATATGATAATTGGTAAAAACGAGATGTTAACACATACAAAATGGTAAAAACGAGAGTTTAAAGTATATGGATTACAATAAAACTGAATGATGGTACAGTGTGAGTGAAAAATTATAAAAGTTAGGCACTTGAGGAGGTTTAAGGATATATCATGAATAAAATGCGAGGTTTTAAAATATTTCCCTGAAAAATAGTTAGGGTTAATTTAATTCGAATAATTCTGCTCGGTCAATTAAATAATAATAAGAGTTACGTGTAGAATCCTATCCAAATAAGTCATTCGATTAACATAGTTCGCTAGTTTGGATATAATCTCAATTAATATCGACTATGCCAAAAATGGTTGCTTTCTACAAAATAGAACTTAATGAAATCAAAGTTAAAAACTTTCTACCATATTCCAAAGTCCATTATTGAAATGTCATTTTTGTAAACTCGTGTATCCTTTAGTTTATGTGGATGGAATTTCTTTATTATTCCTTTGTTGTTCTAGCTGCGTTTTCTTAAAATATTATTAATACTCCATTCCTTTCCCAACATTATGAGTATCGAATTTTAAATCGCTCTATGTATTTAGAATTTTTGTCAAATAATATCAGCACCGCAATCTAGAATTTCTCAACCACTTTGATTGAATATCTTATTAATCTTTTTATTTACAGTTGAATGCTGTTTTAACTGTTAATGTTTGTAATTTACCTTTACTTTCGTGAAGAAGAACAGCGAAAAGTTAACTCATTTTTCGATTGATAAATATAATTTTAAACATACCTTCGTAACGGTATTTCAAAGACTAAATTAAATGTGCTTTGAAAAGATTGCCGCGATTGGTTAAAGTTAAAGGAGGTTGAATAATTTAGTGATTCTTCCCATTTCAATATATTCTGTCCTTATTTTCATTTATATCATTTTCTAAAAATTCTCATACATGTATATTAATATTTTTTTTTCAGATGAGCACATGAATCATGAAAAACAAGAACCATTGCTCAACCGTTTCGAATCAGATTCGCCATCCAACTCATCAGCACCTCTTATCCGGAAAAAGCGGTCTGAGTCCCGAGAGCTGCATTTGGAAGTATTAGTGGTGGCTGACAGTAAAATGGCTAGATATCATGGACCCAACTTAGATCATTACATTTTAACTTTAATGTCAACTGTAAGTTCAAAATATTCTTTTATTCACTTCAATCTTCGCATGAAAACTTATAACTATAGAGAACTCAAAATTAGAATTATTCTTCGGGGCTGGCCCTATAGTAGTACTGCCTGGCTCTGACCGATTGGAGGATGTGATGTAAGAAGAGTTAAACGAGTGTATTTTGATCAGTTAGAAGGCGTGCACTCATGAAAGCTTACCTGATATGGCAATATTTCGCACCTTCATATCACGTGTTTAAAGATCTGTAAATGCCGAAAAGCAAGTAAAACAATTGCTCAACATAGCCTTATTTATTATGATTATGTTATTTCTCCACAATTCGCTCTCCGTTTTAATCTTTTCTCTCTCTCGGTAAATGCATGCATGTTTTAGACGAAAGGCCTGAAGCCAACCCGTCAGTCATGCTGAGAAGGAAGCATCAGCATTTCGCTTACCACTCTGACAAATCCCGTGAAATCTCGAGTACTCTAATGTACAAATTTTTAAACCCTTTGCATTCCTATGTCGAATATGAGACGTCTTCGGAAGGATGTATCGTCTGTATAATCTTATTAGATAATGATTATTATAAAAGACGTACAATAATAAAAACTTGCGCATTATTAATTTGGAGTCAGAAACCCCTTTATTTTTGAACTTCTAAGCAATAAAGGGAATCTTTACACTCACATATGTATCATTTTGTATCACATGTATGCTTTGTTTGCAAAGTCTTGAAGTTGAAGAAAGAATTCAAAAGAATTTCTCGTGTTTATGATTAAATAATTAAATAGATAATGATATTGATTGAAGTAATTATTAAGAGCTCTTAAATTTTAGTAAGGATAAATTATATATTTAAACTAATTATTATTTTCTACAATAGAAACAGAGAGGATAGCTGTGATATGTTTTTATGCTTGTTTTGCTTAATTAAGAAAAATGAAATTCAATTGTATTTATTATATGAGTAATAAATATAACATATTAATTGAAATGGTACGCAGCATTTAGTAATTTCAGAAAAAAATCTGACTTGTTCTTTTTATTTTTCAGGTTGCCCTTATTTATAAAGATCCAAGTATTGGAAACCACATCAACATTGCCGTCGTAGATATTGTCGTCCTCAATGAAACAGCTGTTCGTATAACTTTACAATGTTCATTTTTCTTTCCAAGAAATAACTCTTTTAATGTTACATCTTATTCCTCTTTTACGACCGCAACACAAGTGGGTTTTTTCCTTCTTATCGAAATTATATCTGGGTTATCTCCAAGTGCACTCAAGAATATAAACTATTTCCCTTTTGTGGATAATAAATGCAAAATAACGGTATTGTAACTCAAAGTAAATTCTGGCCCAGTTTTAAACTGAAGTTACGCGTTCCACTAGACAATAGATTATTGCTGATGTGATTGGATGAGTCAGTAAGAGTGTAGTTTGGAGATGCAACAGTCTCAACGTAAACATATGTAAAGGGCTAAAAATATATGTTTTCTCTGTTGATTTTCCATTAAATTTGTCTGATGACTTTCAAAGCTTTTGAAAGTGTTGTACATCAACAAAAGTTTTAAAAAATCTTTCTCTTTTCTGTTTCGCCGGTTTACTTAGAAATGCTGAAATCTTCTTAGACTGAGTCTTTTTCATCTCTCAAGATGAAATGATGCATTTTACTTTTTCGGCATTAAAAGCTTTAAATTCGCTGAGATTCGTGGATATTGCTTATTTCTAAGAAAATACTATTTTTATTGTTCTCATATGTATTAAAATTTTCAGTAGTGGCGGCTTAATAGGCGAGTGATGGTTTCAAAACCCGAATAAATATAGATTCGAGACCTTATCTTTTCAAAAATCCTCTATATGCGCGTTTATTACGAAAATATACTCGTGTTTGAGTGATATGGAAGTATGAAGAGAAAGGCAATGCTCTGGCCTCATCCTTATTTGACTAAGATTCAAAATTATGAAGAGCATCCCCTCAAAATCATTTGACAGCTTCGAAAATAGGCATTAACGAATATGCCTTAGACTTTTTAATCTGGAGTGAGATTTTCTCGGAACTCAAAAAAACCCCCACTGGAAATTAAAATATGTTTTTTTTAAGCCATAAAAATATTTTTGAAACTCATTCAAGTCCAAATAATAGAGGTTTTTTTAAATGCCAAGGATTCCGACTTCTAAGAAGACTAATTCTTGTTCCCAGCTAATGACCCATGTTTATCTTGATATGACTGACTAAATTCATTAGCTTTGATATTATCTGTGGAACATCTGGTTAATTTGATCGCTACTGTATTTGTTATAAAGTAATCTCTGTATTGTTATTTCAAATCACCGCCTCCATTTTAAATGACAAATTCTCTATATTTAATTTCAACCAAAAGAATAATATGTTTACCAAGCGTAATTTGTTTCCAATTGCTTCATTATATCGCTTATATTTCTATTATTTTCGGATCATATTTTCTGTTTCTTTTAGGACAATGAAATAATTCATCATATTGCACCTATTACTCTCAGAAAATTTTGTCGCTGGCAACACAAGCACAATAGAGTTCACGATAGTGATCCCAAACATTATGACACTGCCATTTTAATCACAAGGTAAATATTTTTCGTATATTTGTGGGTGAAACTGCGTCTTAAAAAATTTCTGTGAACGCTGCTTTCTATATTTTCGTCGTCTTATGTATATTTAACTGTGTACTATGCGATAGGCGAATTTAAAAGTGTCAATGAAGTTAAATTGATTTTAAACAACAAATTATAAAAACAGCTACTAAATATTAAATTAAAGCATAACAACATAATTTGTTGTTGAGGAAGGTATTTTCATGAATACAGAAAAACGAAAAGAAAAATTTTCACCTTTCTGAAGAAATCGTATATGTTTGTTGTTATGTGCATGTTTTTTCCACTTTAGAGTATTTTTTATTTTGTCACACTGAATAACACACAGTGGAAGCACTTGATTCAAGTAGGGGAAAAGAAATCGATATTTAAACTATGCTACGAAACCACGTTGGTATCATTGTTTTTGTAAGAATTCCTTCATTGCAAATACGCGTTATTCATCATTCCACTACTTCATCTTAAAAAGGCACAACTAAATACTATACCTCTACCTGAATGAAATATAACATAATAGCATTCTGTCTTCAATATAGAATCATTCTCGCATTCTTTTTAATCGCATTTGCTACTTTTAGCGTTGCAAAATCGCTGAATTCACTGTCACACCCTTTTGTTGATTGATACAATTTACTGTCAAGTCATTGTATAAAGGTAATGAGAAATCATGTTTATTTCATGTTCTGATAAATCCTAATCTCTTGAACTACTCAGTTTCGACATGGATGGATGTACGAGGCCTCGTTGAAGGCCAATGGTGTTAGTTGTTGGTTTTGATGATTCATGTTTATATTAATTAGCGGTTGTTGCGCAGGTTTATCGCAGCTTATAGTATGTTCACTTGACATTTGTGGATTGTTGACATTACACATATCGCCACTTAATATATATGTCTATTCTCATAGCAATCGATCAATGTAACCTGTCTGGTTTTGAGATAAATTTTTTTCATAATTGAATGCAATATTGATTTTTACTACCAAAATATTTAATGAAATAACATTAAGAATAATCCAATTTTTTTTTGTCAATTTCAATAAAGTCATCTTCGCAAACAGGTATCTTTGTTTTTATGTTTGCATTTGTGGACATCGACGAAGCAAAATAGAAGAATGGAGCTTCAAATTTTGCCATGCTATAATTTGCTGACTAGAAATTCGAATATGAATTATCATTTCCAACAACAGCTAGATAGACTGACAGATATATATGAGGAATGTGCGTGTACATCATATTACTGATCCGATAACATTTCAAGGCAATAAATGATTATTCCGTTCAAAATAACCTGCCATAGTTAATAATGGTAACACTGTTTTATCAGAATAAACAACAGAAAATAGATTTTAATAATGTAAAATTATGATTATATATTAAATGAAACTGAAATTTACTGAAAAAAAACAATAACACAATGTGCGAAGTTTACAATAGATCGTGGAACGTTAAGTATTAAAGAAATTGATACTCGAGAGCATTTAATATAGAAACTTTTAGTTTTATTTTCTGAATTTTTTTTTCTAAACTTAATTTGTCTGTTATGACTAATTTTAGCAAATTAAAGCTTACAAGTATTAAAACAAAAAAAAACCCACGCTATGTACTGTAATACACAATGTTTACAACATTTTGCAAATTCAAAGGAACAAAGCGCTAAGGCAGAAGTCCCAGTGAAAGTCACAGTCTCTCCTAATTTTTGTTGTTTTTGTTTCCGAATTACAACGACCGGAAATAAAATGCTTTTCTTTCGTTTCACAACTATGCACTGAACGTAGCTACAATTAATACTTATCACTTGCACTTTTTTAATTTATTTTTTATTTAATTCACTTTTGTAAATTTTTTCCTCTATTTTGTAGGGAAGATCTTTGCCGATTCCCTGGTGCCTGTGATACACTTGGTAAGTTGTTTTAATATGTTTTATTCTCCTTTTATGTTAATTAATTTTTAATGAAACGGGAACAATACGTCTGTAAATATTAATTTTTCAGTTTAAGGGAAATATCTTTTCTTGCGAATTTAATACATGTTACGTTTGAATCTACATATTTTGAATCAAATACTTTGATAGATTCTTCGGAGTATTGTGCATACTCCAAATTAAGTGCTTATCTTATTGTTTAAAAGCTTCTTTAATTGCACAAGGAAAGTGTAATATTTTAAGGATATTTGATACTTCTGATTGATTAAAATATAAAAATCGACATCAATAAAATAAAGCGGTGCCTCGATAAAATTGTCAAGCGCTATGAGAGCTTGTAACAAAATAGCTCCTTCAAAATAACCTAAATTCAAATTTTGAATGTACTATTAATAATTATAAAAGAAATATATATCAGCATAATACATTTTAAGAAATTACATTCCAAGATTATGCGACAGGCAAAGAATAAAACTCTCTAGGTATATAAAAATTTTATTATTTATAGACATAGTTTAAAGGTACCAGATATTAATTATAAAATAAGTTTTTTTATGCCTAACAATAATTTATTGTTGTATAAAAGATGTAAATATTTCCTCTTATTATTCTCGATTTTTAATCTTAAGCCTTTTTTGTCCAGCTATCTTGGCATGGGCTATTTAAATTATGATTATTGTGTGGGGGGATGAGTACATTGCATTGTTGTAGGTGTATGCAATACAGGTACAAACAAAACTAAATACGACTATGTACAATTTAATCGATGCCTCGAAATATTAGAGGAAAACTATGTTAATAGGGAACATATGAACCTTTTTGTGGCGTTAAACGTAATTTTCAAATGCAAGTTTCGTATATTAAAAAATTGATAAAAATTTATAGATTTTTAAAATATATTTTTAACTATTCAAAATTCGAATTTGGGTTATTTTTTCGATGCTATTTAATTGCTGTGTTTTCAGGTCTCTTATGGCTTTGGTTATTTTGACAAGTCATGAAAAAAATTACGTACTTGAAATTAATATCATAAATTGTAGTGGGCAGTTTTATTCTTCTGTTCTTATATGCAAAATAATTCTTTTGAAATTCATTTGCGTCTTAATGAATATGAACTCTGTTTGGATTAACTAAAATAACATCCATTTTGGAGGTACTCTAAAATTATTTGTGGATAAATATCGTTGTCAAGTAACAAAGACGATATCTGAGACAACACCCACTTTTGATACTTGCTTAACACACCAGTGATAGGACGTTCAACTTTTCAGAATTATAAGCAACTTTTCACACCCGCTCCATGCCGCTTAAATGGCGCAATATTGTGGCGGCAAAAACTGAGATTTAATAGATGTAAAACGCCTAGCAGTTCGTGGAATATTGAATTTTCCCAGATTCCATTGTTTGACTACAAATAAAGCGGCCTGATTGATCGGTCTAACGCACATTAAGTTTGTGCGATGAACTTTTAGGAAATTGCTTTCCAAATTCGGACCACTAAATGATTCATAATTTTACGAAAATGTTTTTCAGGAATAAATTTTTTCTGAAAACTAACATTATTATTAAAAATTATATGTTATAATGATTAATATTTCCATTTTTATGTATGCCTTTTAAAGTAAAACTGTTGTAACTTTCACGATCTGTTTGATAAGTTCAATTTGCTTTCCAAGCCTCTTCAAAGCTCCGAACTAGCTTTTTCTTATCTTTTGCAATAAAAATCAAGAGTCCTTTTTTTAAAGTTATAAAACTTTCAGTAATTTATGAATATGACGATTTCTTTCTACTTTTACACGTTTATTTGTTTTACGCACTGTTTCGTGCTTAATATTATCTATATGATAATGATCCGGAAATTTTCATTTTAAAATTTAATTCAATTCTTTTTAAATACATTTCTCTTTTAAAATATAGTTAGGAAATACAAAAAAAGTGTTTACGCTATTCATATATTATACAAATTTGTAGTTGATGCTGCTTATTTCGTCTGTACTTTTTCCCAAATTTCATTTCAAAAGAATATAAAAATTAGTATGCCTTTTCAAAAGAAATTTCCTTAACTCTGGTGGGCAATAACTGTAATTCGGAAAGAAAGGAAGTGCTTAAGAAAAAAAATTTGATGTCAGTTATCTTCTACAGATAGATTCTATTAAATGAGACATGCTGAGACATGATTCATTTGATCTACACTCTGATATTTCAAAGCAGTTTAGTCATCTACTATAAATGTCCATATCTGATTAATTTAAGAGCCTCGAAACATCATAAAAGATATGAGACTACTCTTAGAAACGTAAATAACGTGAAAATGACGGAAGAAACTTGGAGTTGAATTGAAGTCTTCTATCTCGGCCCGGAATAGAATTAAAAAAAACTAGAAAAAAATAAGTGATCTAAAATTGCGAGACCCTTCTTTCTGATAATGAGCTAGTTTTACTAACTGAAATATCCAATGTGGATGCATTTCAAGTAAACTAGAACAAGTACAGTTTTCTAGTCACTGCAATTTTAATATAATGTACTTATGCTTCTGTCATTACCAACGAGTTAATTTCTCCATTAAAATTATTCACTGGATGTTAATGACGAATTATATTATTCATCCCCAGAATTTGATCTTCACGTAATATAATTCATAATATCTAATAATTTCTGTCCTCATAAAAATGCAGATGATAGATGACTTGCAATAAGCTCCATAAATATGTTAAATTAATGTATTATTTTTTGTCTCAAATTATTCATTATTTAACTATGTCATATATTAATTTTAAAACATATGGATATTGTTAATACTAATAAATTAAAAATAAAACTCTTGTAATTACAAAAAAACGACCTTGAAATTATTAAATTACGCATTTAGTAAGAAGCTGAATAAGCATTCTGTAAACGAAACTCAAGGAAAAATATTATAAAAATCTAATTAGGTTTAAAGGTCAAATTTTTAGAAAACATTAATTATTAGAATCCATTATTTCCTTAAATTACGAATTTCCGTGTTGTTTGGCGACTTCCATGGTGCTGGAAACGGTATCTGAGTATATTCTTGCTAATTTGAGACTCGATTTCGCCAAATATCATCTACGAATACGCTGCAGTTAATATCTGGTATGAAGTCAAATGTACATATATTGCAATAATTTAGAGAAATTAGTACGGTCCCATTCTTGATTATCATCATCTTGATATCATTCAGTTTGATAAATCCTATCAAGAGAAGGGAGTGATAATATAAACCCGCGGAAGGGATCTTACTAATATTTTCTTTCTTTCTTACTTCCTAAAAAATAAGGCGTTATCCCTCTCCCTTGAGCTTAAAAGCAGGGATCCTTAGACAAAATCGTGATGTCATAAATGCTTACATTAATTTCAGAATCTTGCGCATGAGCCCTTGTGTTTCGTAGTATAGTAGAAAATTTGAGTATGTATTTAGTACATCGTTTTTTTTCCCTACCTATAAAAATTTGACACAAAACTACAATTTTAGTAAAAGATCACGTATTAAAGTTGAATTAACTAAGTCTTAAAATTTTGGCTTATCACTTTTGTCTAAATTCAAGTAAACAGATGTAAAGAATGCCAACTCAACGCGAATTTCATTTATAGTTTTACTGATTTTACACTCGAATCGCTGAAACTTTATATAAAGCATTATCAGTCTTTCTCTTAACGTTTTGTAGTTTATCATTGGGATCTGCATTCGAACCGATAAGTTTCCTCTGAATGGAATTTGGTTAAAATTTGGTTTAAAAAAATACAAATTTGGTGCAAGGACCACATAATAAATCTCATCTGTTTGGCATAAAATATTTTTGAATTACTGTATTCATAGAAGGCATAGTACCAAAAATGTTTTTCGGTCTCGGCTTTGAAACGAGATGATAAATTAAAATATTAAAGTCTAATTTTTTAATAATACTTCGTATATGAAAAAGTAAAAATTCGAATCAAATTTATTTCTATTACATCTTATTCATTACTCTAAAAGATTAATTCGTAAGCTTTTGCACCAGCTACCTCATGTTCGCCAAGAAAAGGCGATAAAAGTTTTTCACGTGTATAAATAATCTAAAAATCAAGGTAATGAAACAGCAATTAATATTAAACAATAATACAATAAAGAATGAAAAGTTTTTAAAAAATGGCTTTCTAAATTATTTTTATCTTAATAGCATTTAAGAATCCGACGAAAACACGAAATGAGATTATTTTTAATTGCCTAAACTAATGTACCTAATTTCACTTTAATTTAAAATCTTTGAGTTTAGAAGCCCTGTTTTGCCACCTTTTTCGTGTAATGCTATAAAATATAGCCAGGCTCAATCAACGTACTTCATAGAAAATAAAATGAGAAACCAAATATAATAGTTCTGATAAATAGTCCTGATTTAAAATCTTATTGTTTTACCCTGGCTTCTACTAAACTCTCAATCAGAAATGAGTGTTTCAGAGAACCTTATTTCTTTAAGTTATCGCTCCTAATATATTTAATGCAATCTGATGTCTTCATTAAAAAAACCTACTACAGTGAAATCTAGTCTAAGGAACACAATTCTTTCTTGAATCTTACTCATAATGCGAAATACTCTTTAAGAGAATTATTTTCCTACAGGAATCTATGTAAAATAGGGCAATACGCTCCTCCCAGAAAAAAATTAATTCACACAAATTAATAATAATGTAATTTATTATTTATGGTGCTTGCTTTTTTTACAAGATAATTATCCATCGATATTTGTCTTTGGCTACGCTTCAAAATTTGTCGAAAATGAATCACAACATTATTTTTTAATGAATTTTTTGAACACATAGTGACTGCCTTATTAAGATAATACTTCTTAACGTAAGATGCAATAAATAAATTCATATTTTCTACATTTCTCTTTTTTCATTGAAAGGTTGTTGCTGTGTTATTATTTCTTTCCCTGTTGATCAAATCTTTTCTTGTTGCTGTTGTATGAATAAATGAATGGAATGAGGATGAATAAATTGTAGTTATCCAGCTTAAAAATTGTGGCCAGAGACACGATCGCGTCGATTAAAAGTCCATACTCACTTAAACTCCCCAGAGTTGCATTCATTAGAGCTATCCAACCAAAACAATTTCTATATAAATATAAAGTTTTTCTAAAAAAGAGTTCAAAAACTAATACAGGGTAATATGGCAAGTGAGGTCACAGTGTCTCCTCGCTAATCGTTCTACGAAAAATCTCTTGTTAAGCGTTACATTTTTATATTGTGTTGTGCTCGTTATGAGAATCACTTTTTATGAGAGATACTCGGTAAGTGAGGTTTGGTTGTTATTTCTCACCGAGTCAAAGGCTTTGATATTATTTGTTGATGTGTTAGAAGATAAAAGAAACTGTTTATTTCGAGATTTCATGACTCTGCAAATTATTTATTAGGATCATTTCCGAGTATTAATGCCTTGAATTCAGTGATGTTTATTTCGATATGTTGCTCAGATCCCGCATTCAAATAAATTTCTATTCATACAGCCAAAATATTAATGATGGAAATGTGAAAGGATGAGGTACTACTTTTCTTGCATTATGCAAAAAATAACCCTTTAAATAATTGGGAACCATATACAAATTTCTACTAACGATAGTTTGGGGATGAACTGACAATAATAAGTTACTTTTTTCGCAATGCAGCAAATATTTCACGTATTCTTTGCATTGCTAGGACAGTTACCTATTCTGATGTAATATTCGTTTTCCAATGTTGTTAATTACAGAAAAAAGATGCATTGTCATTGCAAAAATTCCGCAGGTTCACCTCAAAAATGTGGATGGGAGTTAGTTCTCGATCCACCTTTGAAATACTGTTGAACGATCATGGTAAGTAGAAACTCCCGATGATTAGACGTACCAACCTACAATGGGTGACTCGCTTCTAGGAGTATACCGTAATTGGAGCCCAATTTATGATGAATGGCTTCCAGTTTTCTGAGTTTTAACGAATATACATTAGTTTAGGCGGATCGTAGGCTGTGGTTTGTAGAATTACCTCGGGTAAATGATTCATATATCTAATTTCCTGACTAATCTGAAGAAATTTCGGAAGATGTGATGAAAAGCCTTTGGTGAGAATCGCATTTAGCTCTACTGGTAAGTTATTATTCTTAGAAGATTGCTCCTCATGTAGTACTGAAGGCTGATTTTAAAAGAAAAAAAATTCCCATTAAATTTATATTATTCATAACAAATAGAGCTTAATTTCGTAAATCATTTCTAAAAATATACCAATTTATTTTGTTGTGCATCTTTTTATTAGTTAGAGAGTATTATAAAAATTGTATCTAAATTAGTGGAAAGAGGGAGGGATGAAGGTTCTAATTAATACGAAATACTATTAGAAAGGTTGTTAAAATGTTACCCTAGTCCTGTTGAAAAATTTACATGATCAGGAATCAGAATTCAGAGCTTCTGTTTATACAACCGTAGAAATTATGGAAACAATTTAGCGTAAGGGTTGTGATCAGGAGCTTTATGATGAGGTCTGAATTAAACTGATCTGATATCTTGTACCTGTCAGTTTTGCTTTTCAACTCCTATTATTATTATGAAAAAATGCCCTTGTTCAGCTTAATTTTTAATCATAAATAAGTAATCAAGATCAAAATTTTCAGTGGTTAGTTGCATTTAATTAAAAAAAAAATGCTTCTGAAGAATCCCCTCCTCCCGATCCTCCAAAATCTGTTTCCCATAAGATGTGGTCACTTGCTCTAATGAATCAAAATCAGTTTAGAATCATAATTCATTTGAATATTTGTATAAGCTTCTGAGAATATTAACACATTGGATGCTGCGTGACTCGCTTTCTCATCGATTATTTAATTAGATAACCCCTTCTATACTAAAGTTTAAGATATTTCTATGAAGAGGGTCAACCGATTATAGAGATTATCCACATCATAGGCGTAAATTATGGCGGCAAACGTGTTAAGGTGAATGGTAAAGTGACCAGACATCCTGGACTAACGTTCAGAAAACATAATCACTTTACTTCATATTTTTATAGAACCTTGAAGATACTTTTTTAGAACCTGCTTTTTAAAATCTATATCAAAAAGAAAATATGTATAAGCTATGTTGTAAAGGAAATCAAGTATTATTAATTCACAAACAAAGCTTTCTGGAAATTGCTTTTCTTCTTTTAATCATGCCATTAAATCTCCGCAGCTAAACCTTCAAATTTTATAATCAATCTTTTCGTCTATAATTTCGAATTATTATCATTCAACCGCAATTAGGCGGTACTGTAAGGTTTATCGAAACATCACGTGTAGTATTTTTGGAAATCCCCAATGATATTAATATAGAAGGTCATGTGAATGTTCTTTATTCATTTCAAAATAGAATGCAGTGATATCCAAGTTTCTGCTCATTTGACCTCTCACCGCCTAGAAAATCATTTTTAAATATTTTGTTGCAATGCAGTGCTCTTAAATCAATGTTTCTGCCATCACGAATCGGTACTTAAGGTTGCCCTTGTGTGAACGTCCGCAGGATAAGTTTCTCTTTTGTAGAATTGATTCGTCTTACAAACGTGACTCTCTTATCCTTGCGTTTTGCTTAGTCGGCAGATTAGTCATAAAACCCCCGTCTTATATGTGTTTTATTTGTCCTTGGGAGATTTGTAAGTATTTTCATTACCACTGTCAACTACTCAGATTTTTTAATTATCAGTAATACTATGAGTTATTAAAAGATAAGGGAAAATTAAATATCTTAGTCGACAGTTATGATTTTTGATCATGTGCCTATTTGTCTAATTGAAGCAAGAGACAATGCGGAAATGATTTTTAAAAAAACATTTTACTGTTTTGGTCAGCAAACGTCGAAAGATGATTTCCAACACGTTTGAAACCAAGTAGAAGAAAATTATTCCGAGAACAAGGCTACGTAACACAATCATAAGCATTCTATTTAGTCAAAAAATAAATTGATAGTTAGGAAATGACATTTCTTCATAGACTATTTGCAAGAAGCTTATTTCCTGATCGATTGAGCAACCGAAAATAAGTAAATGTTATTTTTAAAAACCTAACTTGTTTAAGGAAACTTGATGCTAATGTCCATCAATACATTTTTCAATCACGCATGGATGTTTTGAGAAATGATGGTATCTGGAAACATTTCGATTTCAGTCTTAAAATGAAGCGAAGACTAAATTTGGACTCTGCGCGAGAGTAAATCCTCTTTAATCTATTCAATCTTTATACCACAATTGAAGTTCATTAAGTTTGCAGACATTATAATGGCGCAACGAAAGATTGTCAACTGAATTCTTAGTTCTTGTTTGCAGAAGAAATGTCAATTACGCAATCAGTTTCTGATCTGAGAGGAAGTATTACTGTAACACAGATTTTCTTTATCGTAGTGTTCTAATTAAGACTAGTTATTGTTTTTGTGAGGATGGTAGATGGTGCCTACTGTTGCAAGATTTTTTTAATCGGTAATTCTTGGAGTGGCATCATTGACCATTCATCATACACTCATTGAAATGCGACTAATGGTGAAAGATTGCGTTAATAACTGGACCAAGAATGGAAAAAAGAAATTTTGTTTGTAAATGGAATTGCTGATGACAGAAGACATTTCTCAGTCTTTTGACTAAAGACGTTGGTGGAAGATTTGCCCAGAAAATACTAGTGCTATAATCTTTAATAATAAAGTCAATATAGAAGTTAAGATATTTCGCTTTGATTTTTATCCATACCACTAGTATGCACGAATTTAATATAAACGTGATATAAAATTGTAAAAGAGCCATTTTTCACAATTTCATGTCTGCATAACCTACGCTGGAATTCGCAAGTCCTCAGATTGGCGCAAAACTTCTCATGAATGTGACTTTAGTGTAGCTCATTAAGAATTTCGTGGAAATAAAACTGTTCAAAAAGTTCTAGATGTGACAACCGAACACATGCTGTCAGTTTTTACTTTATTTAATGTGATTATAATGAAACGATAAAAAGCAAAACTGGAAAGTAATTAGGTGTAATAGATTAAAGAAATGAACCAGTATTTTCCAGCTAGCAAATAAATAGTTGCAATAAAATTCAAAATCTATTATTTTCTAGAATCTAATTTAAAAATATTTTTATCATTCATCTTCTAGGTCAGTATGTATTTAATGATATCATTAATGTTAAAATTGCATTATATTTTTTTAACATTTGAACCGTAGATCTTTTAATTTTAAATACTCTTTTAATCGAATAGGAAGAATTAAATTCGAAAGGGATTTTTCAAGATTATGAATGCGCACAAGTCTGGAAGATATACCTATTTTTTTAAAGGGCTAATTAAATATTATCGCATTTATTTTTAAATTAGGCTTCAGCAGCAGCCAACAAGCGCAAATTTTTAGGATACATAACTTCAATTAAAACAGTTATCGCCATTGGTAGTTGGGGAAATTTCACCAACCATTTGACTGTTTAATCCTTTTTTTAACACGGTAATGTTTTAAAGTAAATGTACTGTCTACTTCCCATTGTCTAAATGTCGACTTCACATTAATTATAACGCCGAGTCCTTAATGTAATACTTCAATACAAAAATGTATAAACCTAAATACATGCAAATAGTAGAATTTTGGTATAATTTGTCGGTGATTGGAAATTATTAATATGCGAATATCCCAAATTTTGGGCTGTTTAAAGTATGTACAGACTTTTAAAAAATTCTTAGTATGGTGATAACATGCATATTTTATTACGTGTTGTATCCTGTAGCGTTGTAATTCTCTCGATCCGGTGGCTCTGATTCGTTATTGATAGGGGGATTGTTTGAATTAAAATATGCAAAACATTTTTGATATTAATAAAATCAAATTCTCAATTGTTAATCAAAAGGGGTCATAACAATCGCAGGCATGTTTTATTGTTTTAAATTTTTAATCAATCCATCATCAAATTCACGTGCATAATATTTTAGTCTTTTATCATAGTCTGCTCCTGAAGTTTGCAAAAATTATTTATAGATTGAGAAAAATTGCGATATAAGATTATATTTAGGCCTTTTACAATTTGGCCCTTCAACATTTTGGAAACAAACCCATTTTCTTTTCTGGAGTGTGTTGCTTAAATAAACTATAAGTATAATTTTTATGGAGCTGATGTTTTGTCTCAGTTGTGATGAAGTTTCTTTAACTGAGAATTCGAAAGGCTAAGAAGCAAAATAGAATTCGAGCCAACTTCTAAGTTAGAAATGTGAATATTTTAAGCGGTTCTGTTTGGTGTCAGTAATTAGATTTGAAGACTAATTCCATCGTTTAGAAAGTTTAAGCAAGTTTATTTTCCCTTCAGCTTTTTAATGATCAGCATTTTAAAAGCGTCTATTTTAATTATTTAAAACACGACTTAATGCTGTCTCGCCAGTGTGAGGTTCATTCCATTGGCAAATTTGCAGGAACATACTAAAAATTTCCCTCATTTTCTTTTCTTTTTAGTAATATTCTATAACCTGTCTTTGATTTAAATAGAAATTTGTATTTTACCATAGTATTCTGATTCCAAAAAAGGGAGAGTTTTATACTGATCTATTACCAAACATTTCCAAACTTCGATTTAGCCATAGCCTGTCACTAAATCGGGCAATATTGTGTTCCGATGTTTATTCATTTTTAAGTTTTTATTATATTATATTTTTTTAAAATTTCAATTGAAAAGTTAATCGCCTTTTCTGAAAGAAGTAGACAAATAAATTAAAATTTGCTAAGTAGAAAATTATTATTGCTTTACCTTTTCAACCATTCGATTCAAAATCCGGGAAAAGTTCAGTCATTAGATTCAAAATTTAGGGAAATAAAAGGTCGATGTGGTCTTGTTACGAAGTACTGGGTATAGAACAGAATGGTTGAATTTGGTTTAAAACCTCTTTCTACTAAAGGACCTTCATGTATAAGGACCTCGTGCATGCTAAATCTGACTTCATGGGTTAAATTTCCCTTCGATTATGTGGCGCAGAATTTTAAAGTGATGACATCAACTTAAATGTCGTTCTTAATCAGGGTTCAATATTAAGAGTTCCGTTGCAAAATGGCTTTAGTATTATTTCTGAATTGACCCTTAATATATTTTAACTAATCCATACCATTAATAGATTTATTATCATGCAATTAATTGATAAGCTCTTAATTATCAAATTATCTTGAATACCATTTCTCATAGCTGTTCGTTTATTTATTTATTTATGTATAACTCCGTCTAATTTCGGAGGAAAAAAATATCGCGAAATGTCACTTGATTTCTCCTTAGAAGTTTAAAATATTTGGAATTTTTAAAGCTCTTTAAGGTCGTTTTTTAAAAAAGAGAGATTTGTTGATAAATATTTTCCCAGTTTTCAAGACATTCATTTTGCAATTTGATACAGCAAATATTTAACTTATCTTAATGACTGAATATCTTATTTAAGCGAATGATAATAAATCAGAGAAATTAAATGAACTGAAATGTCTTTTTGAAATTGTCCGATGCGAATAGTTTAAATATGCGGAAGTCTTTCTTTATTGTAGCCTAAAAGAATGATCAACAAAAAGCACAGGATTCGGCCATTACAGTTGTTAGTACAATCCATACATGAAACTAAGAATTATCTGGCGAAAAAAATAATTTAAAGCCCTTTAAAGTGAAGATACCGTCATGGCAATGCATCTTACCCTCTTTCCTTGCCAAGTAACCTGAAAAAAATTCACCCGTAAATGGAGCGACGATCCTTACCCATTTGGTATAAAAAGATTATTGCGTTTAAAAAGAAAACTTTGAGATTATTTGCGAAATAGCTTAACTCATCTATTTTATGAGCCGCCCAGCTTAAAAATTCAAATAAAATATAAACAAATATCTTTAACCCCTTAATGTTTTTTAAAGAGACTGACACTCGATAGTCACCTTTTGCTGAACATATCCTGGAAATATATCCTGGTCTGATCAGAAATACAAATTACCGAGTCTGATTCAATAAATGAAGGCAATAATATTCCCCAATATTAAATTAGTAATATCTCCTAAATCTATCTTGTCTTTATCAAAACTATATCCGTGGTTAGAAAACATATAGAAAATTATTCAAAATTTATATAAATTTTTGATTTTAAAACTTTGCTTTTGAAACTCTAAATGACTAATGCAAGTGGGATGAAAGCATTGTTCCTGTATTTTTTTCATACTGTCATAAGCAACAGACAGCTAACGAAGAAACTGAATCGTCTTTTTTGTAACTTTGACCAAATATTTTTTTAACTACTTCTTTTGATCATCGTTGGGATTATCAGCTGAGTTGACCTGATTTTAATAATCCACATTCCCATCAAATATAATTGAAAAACGATTTTCGCCAACATATATAAATGGAAAAGAAACTCCAGAGACAAAAAGTATTTAATTTCCCCCCGTTAATTTCCTCATTGTTGAAAATAAATTTTTTTTATAATTATTATTTATCACATAACTACCATATCCGCAATAATCTTTATGAGTTCCACAAAAAAAAAAGTTAACTAAATTCAATACTACTTTTGTATTTTCCAAAGCTTAGATTTCGACATTGAAAGTGTAATGCCATGAAGTGTTAGTTACATTTTCCCAGTCTTCTAAGATGCAGAACTGTTTCATTCTTTTTTACCCAATTCTTTCGCAGGGTTTTACATTGTCGATTTTCGCTCTCTCCACAATTTTCTTTTTTATTAATTTCTACTTTTTAAAAATTGTTCATAAACTTTTAAAGTAATTTTTCACATATACTGATAATCGACACAGTTTGTATTTAGCAGTTTAGATTTCCTTTTAATATTATGGGCACATCGCGTTTAAGAAAAAACATCAACCAATTCAAATCATCTGTTTTTGTCAGTTTATTGCAATCAGTCTGAATTAGTTCCGCAAAACTCCTCAAAATTATGCACCTGATTTTAGTATTCAAAAAATAGTCTGATCTGCTTCAAAGTGTTCTCGACGAAATCTCTTATTTTCAGGAAATTTAGAAAATAGGCCTCCTTGCGTAGTGATTTCCTGAAGGATTAGATTGCAGAAACTTCTCTAGTATTTAAAAAAAGGTGAATGCGAATATATCAAAAATCTTCCATCTTCCGGTCTCCCTGTAAGATCGTTTCTATGGGTGCTTCTAATTAACTCTAGCTCCAAATCCTCTTTTAAATACGTTTAATAATGAAATTTCTATTCATCTACAAAATTTATAAAATATTACTAATGTAAAGCATTTTTCGAACGGGATAAAAGCGTGTGCAAGTTCTTAGGTTGCACAGAATATATTCGTTCAGTGCGTGTCATTTCGATTAAATATGGGTAATTACTCTAAAAAATGTTGCATTTTAATTTAAAAAGCTAGGTTTGACACTATTTACGTATACAAATTTTCCCGCGCTTTAATTTATCAAAACCAGATGTACGCGGAATGGCCCACTTTGCGGCATTTTCTTCCCTACTTCGTATGATGTTAATGTTTGTAGTATAGCAATATTAAAACGCTGCTTATTTATGATATTTAAAAGTAAAAATAAAATTGAATGCTGGTTTAAACGTATATATCAACAATGTTTAAACTCTGATCAGAATATTTTATCCTTTAATATTAATGATAATAATAATTTCATAAAGGGTGAAAGGCATTTTACAATTGTCTGTTTTTTGTGTATGTGTATTTGATGATTTGATAATTTGATATGATACCTACTTTAACCGATACTTAATTCAAATCTATATTAATTTTTATGATCACTTCTAACTCTAGTTTTTTTCCTCTCAAAAATGCGAATACTTTACACGTGTTCCTTTTTATCATAAAATCGTAAAGAAATGTTTTGTCCGGAAAATGGTATTTTTAAATTCGAAATATGTTGAATTTAAAAATGTAAAACAGTATAATATTTATTTATTCATTTAGCATATTTTTTCATTTTCGTTTTTATATACAACACAATTTTCATGCATTTATTGTTTTCATTAAATTTGTTTGTATTATTAAAACAGCTGCCTTTGATTTTCAGGATTAGCACAGTCTGGGATGGTTTGCGATTCAGAAAGCAGCTGCGCTATTGTTGAAGACAATGGTCTTAGCGCTGCCTTCACTATTGCACATGAATTAGGACACGTGTAAGTATATTAGCAATTATCAAAAATTAAAAATTTATCTAAAATATTTTTACTGGTATTCACATCTTTTTTTTTTCTTTGGCTTTTTTCCCATCATCATTGTATCATATTTTAATCTTTCTTTCGTTGAACAATTTTCATGTTTTGCAATCCTTTGGATAAATAAATTTATATTACACATAAATCTATACTAGAGCAAAAAAAAAATTGATTTCTAAACTTGCAAGTTTGTGAAAGAAAGATATACCGTTTCAAAATAGAATTTTTATTTTGAAAATATACTTGATAAAATTTTATAAATAAAATAATTTATTAGCTTTAAAGTAAAATTTTCTGAATTAATTGCTGCTGTTCTTAAAATATTGAAAAAGATTTGTTCCCTTAATTCACCTGTCAAAATTATTTGGAGCTTGTGATAAACACAAATCATCGCCTACGTGAACACAAATCTGGATCACTTTCTGATCCAATTGCTATATCGGCTTTTTATTTTCATTCATCGGAAAACTTAAAAGGATCCAATTTGTAAGCATTAACTGTGCGGGAGAAATGCTTTGAAAGATGAATGGTCTTTCGTGCTTTTTGTTGAATTTCAAGTCGAAATAAAATTAGGTTAGATACTGGAGGTGGCAATAATCGCTAACTGGTGTCTAGGTGAGTGGAATCTCAAGACGGTCGCTCAACAAGAAAGTGCAGGCTATTCATTACAAGGCAGACACATTTGAAAGAAGGAAGCAGATGAGAGCAGACGACATTGAAAAAAGATAACGTGAAGAAGGGGAAGGACAGACACAAATCAAATGGAGTGGTAACTCAAACGGGAAAAGTGATGCTGTGTAAGAATCAAAAGCGTGATGTTTGTTTCAGTCATTAATTAGCTATTAAACATAAACAAAACTGTAGAAGGATCATGGCCAGTGTAAGGTTCATCGCTGTGAGCTTATTACGGATTAACGTTTTTGCAGTATTAAATAACTGAATAGGTCACCATCCAGATGTTTCAGACGATAATAATTTTAAACTAATGTCTGAATTATTTAAAGAAACCATTATATTAGAAAACTGAATGAAAATGAGAACACAGATGTGTTTAAAACTTTCATTTTTTTCAATGCCAAGATTGCATGGAGCTTCAGCGATTTGTTTAGGACTTCGGCTGGAAAATCTATGTCCAGATTGAATAATTACATGATGTCCGTAGTGTGCATAAAGCACCATTCTCACTCTTTAGTAGTTACATACATTCTTTTTCTAACCTCAGGTTTTCCTCTTTTTTTTTTCCGCTTATAAAGTTTATTGTACAGTGTTTGAATCACAATGTAGGTTACATGGTTACATTTGTCGTCTCTAGAGTGAATATTTGTCGGGTCCGATTCTGACTTCAGACGAATATTTTTCGCTTGATGATTTTGGTTTGTAATATATTGTACTAGCAAGCTACTTTCGTCTCTTTTATGTTGAGTATTTTGCGTGAGTACTAAAATAAATAAAATATAAAAATGAAACATAGTAAAATTAGCGTAATCTACTATTTTTAATTTAAATTGTACAGAATATTTAATATTGTTGTACTTTCCCAAGAGTATATAATATGTGGATTCCGTAAGTGGAAACTATATGATTGACACTGGAATAAGTGAAATTCAGCAGATTGTTTTGAATAACTGGCTGCGATTCGTTATAATCAGGACAGCCTATAACTGTTGTAATTTGGAGGACAGAGTTTGAGATGTCGGTTGTGGAGCTTGGGTTTAAAAAAATGCCGAATGGAAGTAAAGAAGGAATGAAGGAATATTTAAAAAACATATTATTACTATTTTTATCATTAATCTGATTTATCAAATATACTGTATTAAACAGCCCTTAATATGCATATAGTATAATTCCGGTAGGATATTTTTTCTGGTAGTTATTTTGTTTCGTTAAACCACTCTAATACCCTTTTCACAAGAGCTGCTTACTTTCAATTAAATACTGAGTAAATTTGGGACATTTTAAGTTCCAGAAAAGGCTGAGACTATTTTTTTCAATCCTGGGCGGATCATCAAAATTTGATACTACCACGGATGATCAAATAATTATGATCACTTTATATTAACATTATTTAGTTAAATTACTGGAACGGATATTTTATTTCCGAAAGGTCTCTTAAATAGATTTTATCTTGCATTGCATATGTGTAGGTTTTAAAGATGCAGTATATGCGTTTACCTTTTCATGATAAAATAAACTTCCATTTTTTCTGTTGTCTTCAATACTTTTTTTTTTCACAAACGAAAGTGCAGAGCTAGATTATCTTCAATTTTACATCGGAACAGAATGCTGACTTTTCATTTGAACACACACACAAAAAAAATTATAGCTAACTCTTAAGTCTTAACGTCTTGCCCCTTCACTTTGTTATGTCGAAACACGGAGTAGCAGGTGTTTGAGCACAAAACGGTTCATACATCCAATCTATCATCGAAAATTACCGTGGCTTTCTGTGAGATAACACACCAGAGTTCAAGGTAAAAAAAGTGTATATATATTGCTTTCTTTAACAAACATATTTTTGTTCATACTCTTTTTGTGCGTAGCTCTAAGGAGATGCCGGTTTTGAGTAGACTGAAAATTAAAAACGAATTTAGATAAACCAAGAAGTTCTTATATTTTCTTTTCAGCTTTTTTTTTCTGTGATCAAAGTATAGGCATAAAATTAAATTTCTAAATATGTTGTTTTTCTGTCATTTCATTCTGTCATATAGCATATTCAAAATACGAATGATACATGGGACAAAATAAGGCTAAATAATATTAAACTTCACAGAAACTTGAAAAATAATTTTTAATTTCACTTGCTTGATGAAATCATTTTTATAAGGATATTTAAAATGATCTTGTTGATCTAGAAAAATCAGCAAAGGTTAAAAATTTCAAAATTTATACGAGAAAGTGTGAAGGTAACTAAATTGAAGTGGAAAACCTCCATATTATTTATTCAAAAGTTGAATGAAGACTAAATAATCTCTTTTTTGTTGTTGTTGGATTTTTTTTCATCTATAAATCCAACAGATAACTTTAGGAATTCGTTGAAATTATAGTCGATTTCAATTATCATATCCTCTCCCATCATCCAATGTTTTTTCCCCCTGGCAATTCTCTTTATAAGTTCAAACTTCGGCATTTTTTCTGTCTGGATGTTTTCGATCTACCAAAATTGTTCAACTAAGAAGTATTAAATCTCCTATTTACCGTTGAATTTTCTTTCTGGAAAAGGAAGCAACCTCGACCCTGTGTTGACCCTTGACGCCTCTGCCCACCAACACCAACTAATGTAGACATTACACATAAACCGAAAGCTTTCTCTCACCAAGGTCAGCTTCATTCTTCGAAATGTGCTTCCCTTAGGAAATCTTTATTCTCTTTCGACGCGTGAAATTTTTGCTCGCATTGAAATAGTTTTGTTATAACATCGCGCACGCTGGCCTTTTATCTCTCACTGGGTTTGATTTACTGTCTTTCCAAGAGACATTCAAGAGCGCTACACTTTGCAATTGAAGGAGCAATTTAGCAGCTTCGTACAAGTGTCGTTGCTTTACAATAGATAGATTGACGATTTTTTTTCTATTCACTTTTTTTTAAAAATGAGAAAAACTTCTGAGAGATAAGAGCTACTAGTATCTCTATCGAAATTAAAAGAAATTTTTTCATTGCAAGCGTGTATAAATGAACAAATTTATTTTCTCATACATTATTTTCAGTTGTGCAATAACTTATCTTAAACTTAACTAATTTAAAGCTGAGACGAGATCACAATAAAAAAAATTCAATTTATCCAAAAAATTGAAATAAGAGAAATTGGATCTAAAGCGAATAAAGCAAGAGAAAAAAAAATAATTTTCAAAATAAAAGTGTCAGAATTTATTTGTTTTGAAAGTTAAAGAATTAATAAATATTTCATAATTAACTAATAAACCGCAAATAGTTTTAATATTTATGATTAAGTATTCCTAAAATTTTTTTAATTAATTCAACAAACAGTATTGCACAGTTTTTTATACAACAAGTGTACAATAAAACTTTAAAATAAGCTGTATAATTCGCCTTTAACACATTTAAATATTGTAAGAAACACAAAAACTTCTTATTGCTTTTTCGATTAAATAATTTGCGCAGAAATAAAATTCCCGAAAAAACTAAGGCCCTAAAATAAGGCTGAAGACACAAGATTCAAAAATACTTAATTTACGAAAATTATTCAGAAATAGAAGCATTTATTTTTGTCAGATTTGACTTCGAATTAATGACAATAAATTTGATTTATCGACTATATATTGCCATTAAATTAATAGAAAATTAAGGAAAACAGAGAACAATTCAATTTCCATTGAATTTTTAAAATTACTGATGGTTTACATTGTTATCTATCATACATTCGCGAATTGAATTTTTTAGTGATTTCAAATAACGTCATGACAACTAAATCCATGCTCATTTTATGAACCGATTTTTTTGTTGTTGTTGTTCTCATGAGCTTACTTCACTACACATGTTTTTTTCCATTCTGATTGAACCAACCTGACTTTTGGAGAGCTAAAATTACTCTATAAGAGTTCTTATATACCCTGGAGGAGTTTGTTGAAATTTTAGAAAATAAATTTATCTACTATACATAAACAATTAGAAGATAACAGAATTCAAAGCACCTAAATAAATGGCTTCTAAATTTTTGCTTTATCTGTACATAAAAATGTATGTCCCCGTGAAATAGCCGATGGACACTTCAAAACTATGTTCTGAAAATAAATTTTAGCAGTAAAATTTTAACAAGAGAACATTGTAGTAATTAAATGTAAGATAGTAGCTACATAAATGTCAGAACTGATAGTTTTATTTTGATAACTTTATTGAGATACATACCTTTAATATAGTGGGGAAAACATTTATCTATGTGTTGCATGAAAAGTATTTTTAAATTAAACTCAATTTTACAACTTGTAAAAAATAAAATAGAATCTCCAATGTTTGGCATGATTATTCCATTTGGAAATTTTCATTAAGTTGGACTCTTTGTCATCATTCATACTGGCATCACGTTATCACTTCTGAAACTGTAAACTGAAATGAAATCATTCAAAGATTGTTATGATTGAACAAACTGATTGCACATAATCCAGAAACACTAAAATATTCTGCAGATTTTTAATTGAATCAATAAGGCAGTACATTCCTGAAAAGGAAGATATCATCCCTTGAAGTAAGTAAAAAGAAGTTATGGTGTTAAGTAAGTTCTTGAATTTGTATTTGTATTTTTTAAATATAATAAAATCAATTAAATGTCGCCCGAAATTCTCCATTTACAAATACTAGAAGTTTCCAAATCGACCTTGTATTTGGAAACTGATAATAATATTATGATTACTTCAATTATCTATAATAATAATAACGCAGAAATTTAACCTTACGGTTAATTCCATTCACGATCTGTGTATAACTCAATTTATACTTAATGCATATTCATTCCTTTGTGATAATGTACTAAATTGAATTAGATTATGTATATCACGTCTTGGGTAAGATATAATTGCTTTTTCTTAATATATTTATTCATAATGCACTTGATATCTATGAATTTCATTAAAGCTTATCGTAATTAGATTTTCTTAATCGTGCAAACTGAAGAGAAGCAGCATTACAGAACCAGTATATGATGGTTAATATTGTATTCTCGTTCAGTTACTGGAATGAGTGGAATTGAGCCTTTCAAGTCCAGTTGATTCAAATCATGATATTTAACTACTCGGGGACTGTTTTGAGACGGATCTTGTAATATCCGAGCATGTTCAGATGATAAGGGCAACCCTGTCTTGTCCAGATTTTCACACGCACCAAATGAAGGGCGTTTGATCACTTGGATTGAACTTGAACTAAGCACATGGAGTTTCTGCGCGACTGGACCTAGAGTTCAAGACTCTCCGGTTTGAAACTGAGGTTACTGCGTCTCTAAGAAAAAAACTTTCGATAGAACAATTTGGTATATGGCTATTTTTTATTAATTGCCTTCTGGAAGGTAATATTCAGATAACCAAGGTTAGTATTTTGGCACTAGACACTTAATTGGTATTATGAATGTGTACTTTCCTGAAAATTGCTACACTGAAATCAGGTTGATTGTATTTAGATGAGAAATGAGTGTGGGCCAGTTTCAGTTCTATTGTTTATTCGTTTGTAATCTGGTTCTTAACGAACGGGTATGATTGCCAGGCTTTGCTCCCAAAGATAATTATAATCGTTTGAATGCATATAATAATATTTTAAAATCAAGTTTAAATTAATTTCCTATTTTTTGCTTATTTTGGCTTATATTAACTTCATTCTAAAATAATCTCTTATTTCCTGATCCAATTCCACCTTTTTTTTATTTTATTAATAAAAACAGAAACTTTGTAAAAATTCCGAAATCAGCAGCTCACATACTCCATGTGAAAGGATAAAAAAGTTGTCAATCCAAGCACATTCTTTTAAAAAATTACTATAATCCCTTTGCTTAAATTGATACGTGTGAAGAAATCCCTATCAAAATCTCACAGTATAAAATCACTGGGATAAATATTTCAAGCTTTTCATAATTTCGCTCTTGTGTCGTTCTATGTGAGATGTTTTGTCGCTTCTGCATTTTCATAAAATAAAGCCTCTTGCGATGGAATAAAGCAAATTTAAAATTCGGAAGTTTCTTCTCTTTCTTCGGCTACGAAACTATTCAAAAATTATTTGTTTACATATATATAATACACTGATGGGGGAAAAAAAATCCCAACACCAATAAAAAATTATTGTACAGTAATGAAATTTTAGGAATACATTTGTCTAGGTAACATATTTAATTGATTAAAGTTTCAAGATCACAGGTAGAGCCATTTCAAATGTGAAATGTTGGTACATCAGTAACCGGTGTAACCGCCAAAATTTTGAATGCAAGCATGCAAACGTGCATGCATTGTGTCGTACAGGTGTCGGATATCAGTTTGTGGGATGGAGTACCATGCCTGTTGCACTTGGGCGGTCAATGCAGGGACTGTTAATGCTGGTTGTGGATGACGCTGGAGTTGTCGTCCAATGATGTCCCATACGTGCTCGATTGGAGAAAGATCTGGTGATCTAGCAGGCCAAGGCAACATGTCGACACTCTGTAGAACATGTTGGGTTACAACAGCGGTATGAGGGCGAGCGTTATCCTGTTGGAAAACACCCCCTTGAATGCTGTTCATGAATGGCAGCACAACAGGTTATATCACTAGATTGACGTACAAATTTGCAGTCAGGGTGCGTGGGATAACCACGAGAGTGCTCCTGCTGTCATACGAAATTGCTCCCCAAACCAAAACTCCAGGAGTAGGCCCTGTGTGTCTAGGCCGCAGACAGGTCACTAGCAGGCGTTCACCTGGCCTCCTTCTAACCAACAAACGGCTATCACTGCGACCAAGGCAGAACCGGCTTTCATCAGAAAACACAACAGATCTCCACTCCGTCTTCCAATGAGCTCTAGCTTGACACCACTCACGTCGCAAACGACAGTGGTTTGGAGTCAGTGGAATGCACTGTACAGGGCGTCAGGCTCGGAGCTGTCCTTGAAGTAACCGATTTGTAACAGTTCGCTGTGTCACTGTGGTGCCAACTGCAGCTCGAATTTCAGCTGCAGACGCAGTACGATTAGCCACAGCCATACGACGGTCTTCCCTCTCAGTAGTACCACGTGGCCGCCCGGAACCTGGTCTTCTTGAGGCAGTACCTTCCCTTGACCACTGCCGCAAATACTCATGCACAGTGGATACATTCCTGCCAAGTCTTTCAGCAATATCGCGGAAAGAAAACCCACCTTCTCGTAGACCTACAACACGACCTCGATCAAACTCAGTGAACGGTTGATAATGGCTTCTTCGTCTTCTCAGAGGCATCCTTGACTAACATTAACCCACTACGTCAAATCTCAACTGTAAATAACGATCACGAACCTTACAGCGCTTATTTAAAGCAAACCTCATTTGCATGTTCATAGTGTCGCTACTAGCGCCACACTTACGCGCGTAGCTCGAAATTTGAATCGACGTCATCTTTCAGATGTATAAACACGCCTACCAAATTTCGTTTATCTAGCACAGCTCCTTCCTAGTGTTGGAATTTTTTTTCCATCAGTGTATGAAGCTGCTTACAATTTTAACAGAATCTCGTTTAATAGTTTTCCCAATAAATTTTCAAATGAAATATAATTATTCTCACATTATAAATCAGTCATATGTAATATGAGCTTAATTAAATTCGATTTATTTTCATTTGATAACAAATGTATTTTTGTTAGATTTTTATCTCAGCCAGATGTTAGCCATATTTATTTTATGCAATATATGTCAGTTGAATTGCCTGTGATTCACGCGTACTTACTAATTAGACGACCCGCCATCTTTCTCTATAATAGTTAAAAAAACTATTAAGTAGAGATAATCTATTTATATAAATGGTCCGAATCACAGGCGTCAATCATGACAGTTAATGTCATTATTGTTTTGTCTATAAGATTGCATTTCTAACTATTTTTAATAAAGCTACTGGCATTGGAAGAGTCTGTTCCGGATGCAAAAAAGTAAAAATTCAATATAAATTAAAAACGAGCCCTTTCTGGAAGCTAGTTACCAGATGAAAGTATGGAAGGACATGCGATATGACACTAATGATGCAACTTGTAAGGAACTGAAGAATAAAGTGCGCGGAACAAATTAATATACTGAAATTTGGTGTTAATTGCGCGTGGAAGTAAAGAAGCTTGATGTTTCAAGGACTCTAAATGTAGCGCTTTTAATTAAGCACGTATAATGATAGCATTCATACATTTTTAATTTTGATCAAATCACTTTTTGTATTGACCAACCATGTGTGAAAGTCTGTCTCCCTGCCCTCCTACGAGCCCTGTATGTAAATAACATTTTTCGTTATGTATTTTATTCAAGAATTTTTAACACTTTATAAGAGTGTGAAATTTTTTCAGACTTGGATTCTTAAATTTCTTATTGTGATTAAATCACCGAAAGATTCTCACATTTTGTCTTCTACTATAAAAATATTTAACTTTTCGTTTTATCATTTCTTTGAGGAGCAGAAAAAGCGAAATTGCAGACGTGTGAAGAGACTTCAGATATGCTGTTTTATTATCAATAAGTAAACTATACGCTAAACTTTTATTTCGCTCAAATATTTTCAGTAAAAATATTCGAGAATGTGTATTTTAATTATACGGCTAGTTCAGAGAAATGAAATGATCCTGTTTTCAAAAGATTTTTTTTAATAGATTATGTAAAATATTTCTCATGATGTGTAACTCTTAATTGTGTTATATTTGTCTTGAGTTCAGTCATCAGGCCAGAAGCTTTAAAATTATATAGGTAGAGTCCAACTTTTCGCTATTATAAGAGTAATCCCAAGGTAGTGTTTAATTTAAGTACTTTCAAGTAGCTGTGGCTACAATTTAAAGTGGCAGTGTTATGTGACGGGATAAATTTTTACTTTATTTATCTTCAGCAAAATACGCCAAAAGAGAATGAATTTCTTTTAAACATCACTTGTTGGAGAAACTGTGTTAAGGTCAATTTCTATGGTTGCAGACGTGCAGACTTGCATAAACATTGCTATGCCAGTCCTGATGCCAGATAGCGACATTGTTTTCTGTAAGCATTATTTAAGATTACAGTAATTATCTCTGCATTTTATTTGGTATAAAATCATATAAACAAAATTGTTTTTCCGAAGTTGTATACATATTTCTTTTTTAACCCTATCAAAATATATATTGGAATAAAGTGTTAATGGAGTATTTCAATAGTTCGAAGCTCGTTTGAGGAATGCAATCAGTACTATTGAAAGGAACTATTGAAATAAATGTAATAATTATAATAGTTAATAAATAATAATTGCTGTTATTATTTTTATTATGCACTTTTTCGAACTGGTGCAATTTTATTAAGCTTTTTTTTTTCAAGGATGGATTAATTCATTCATTAGTTTATAAACTGTGGGCAGAGGAGGTAAAAAGTGATTGTGGATTTTCTTCTACGATATGTAAAATACTGTAGGATTCCTTAACCTCTTAAATATGCCCGTGTAATATAGGATTTTGAATCCTTGCTCTCCTAACTTATAAATTTAAAAGTAAATCATTCTAAATTAATATAATTCGATACAAAATTATGAATAATCTTTACATTCTGCAAATGCTATGTGGATTTTTTAAGTGAATCTGTAAAATAAAATATTTCCAAAATGAAAAGTTTTAACTAATTAGACAATAGCAAATACATGACAGTGAAGCGGTTAAAAAAGATAATATTTGCGATGACCTGTTGGCAGTAACAGCTTTAGGGGCGGCAATTCACGTATTCCGGACACAATTTCACCTAATTGCTGCAGATACTCGAGAATAATGCACCTTATATCCGTTGATCAAACGACCTCTCGCTTAAAAGTGGCTTAGTAAAAGTGGTTTGGAAAAAAAGCTGCCAGCATAGCTGTCATCTTGCGCTGTTAAAAATTACTAGAATAGTCCCAAAACAGTCCCAGTTCTGCTTCAAAGCGGGACATCAACACAGTAAAGGCAGGTAAAATGCATCATATTTGTAAAATAAGTTCAGCAACATAAATTCATCATTTAAAAAATAAATTCAGAATTTCAGTTCCGAAAATCAAGTAATGTTTTGGATTATTTTAAAAAAATTGTGTGGATTTTTAATTTTGTTGTCTTAGTAATGTTTTGAATTTAAGAAACACCCCACATTATTTTGTTTACAACAAAACACGTTTTGAAATTTTCGCTAGCTAAAAGTTAGACTAGTTTATTTATTTTGAAATTTCACCTTCTCTCTTGATTACTGCTGAAGATTTACTGAAGGTATAATAAATTCACTGACACATATAGTAAATTAAGGTCTTCAAGTTAAAATTAATGCTAATTTACTGGTCGTAAGTTTTTGGCATTGAGAAATTACTTTAACTATTGTTTTGTGTCTCGATTAGAAACGCATGTTTATTCACGTTTTCCCCGTAAATGGGTTTTATTTAAATACATAAATCGAAAAACTCTTCGGTTCATCTGCATTTCATATGTTAGGTTTCATTTACAGTTTCATTAAAAAATCAGATTAATGGCAAATATGTACAAATTATTTCAAAAATTGAGTTTTTTTTTTCTGTCGCATTTTATATTCTTGTCTGGCACTAATCTTCAAGTAGTAACTCCGGTCTCGCGGTCATAGAAATGAAGTGAAGAAAAGGGAAGAGTTGCGAGGTAAACGAGTGGAAGATACTGGAGAGTGTCAGTTTTTTGGTAGAAGCTCCAAAGTTAGAAGTTTTTTTGATAGGAACTCTGCAATTTAAGTTTTCAATTTCAAATATACGTATATGATCATCGTTAATTGTGTGAAGTACATTAAGATGGCATTCGATTTCTTACAACACTCTCAGTAACATAGTGTCATCATGAAAGATAAGTAAAATAAAATTTTCAAATGATCTCTTAAAAAAATCATATATTTTTTTAAACTATTAATTTTTAAAAAACTTTTAAACGATGTTTGTCTGTTTTTTAAATTTTAAACGATATTTTAAAAAAATCAAACGATATATCTTTTATAAAAAATTCAAACAATATTTTTTAAAATTTTAAACGATCTTTTAAAAAATACTTCTAGTGATCTTTTATATAATATATTTTTGTTCGACACCCTACAACTTTAACATAAACCCACAGAAAGATGTACATCGCAGGTGACTTGCTGTACTTTTTCTTCAGAAATAACCTTTTAAGATTTTTTAATAATCTGTCTTCCATCAGCAGAGAGGCCTTATATGCGCAAAAGCAGGGTTCCTGTGTATATCCTTTGTATTCCATCTCAACAACAATATTCATACAATCTTTTCTTTTGACTGAAGTATCCTTTAAATATAAGCCAGAATTCTGTTTGAAGATGTACAGCAAAATGCGTTTTCACTCTTTCAACATTGATTGGATAAAAATGAAATAATACTGAAAAAGTACATTGAATAAAACCGGATGAAATTGTAATGTAACGCTTTAGACATGCTTTATCAGTTTTGGCAAGGTGGATTTTCAAGTTTTTTAATCTATTGATTTACAGGAAACATCTGATCAGTAAAAAGTTAAGCGAAGAATGGTACTTAATGAGATATGCTATTAATATTTCCATTACTTGTTTTCTCTACCTTTTTCAACTTCAAGGTTTTTAAAACTAAAACAAATTACATTTGTTGCAAAGGCTGGTCGCAAGTTTTCAATGGATCAATTATTGTAGATTTCAATTATTTTATTTTGCAGCATACTTAAACAAGTTTTGTCAATAGGTACCAGACATTATAAGTAGGAATTAAAAAGGATTTTTATGGCCTTGGTACGACTTTTATATTTTTATCCTAAAATCAATATATTATAGTGCCTGAATTAAGTTCTAAGAAGTCTTCAATTTAGAAAAAAGATTGTCGTTTAATTTTAATTTGCCTTTCATCTTTTGAAAAAGAAGTAGATGTTTATTTAAAGATTACTTTCTAGTAGCCTGTCTCCAAATACAGAATAACCAGTATGCTGTCAAATCTTGGTTGGCGAACACTTTGGTTCATGAGTAAATTTTCCAAACACAAAGAATATTTAAGACGTAACATTTTTCTAGACACGAAGAATATTCTAACATGTAATAATTTTCCAAACATAAAGAATATTCTTGGCATAATGAAAAGAGTTTATATTTCACGTGTTCAGAACTCGGTGTAATATGCTAATTTTCACTTTACCACTCTAATATTCAGCATGTAGCTGGGTTCTTTTTCTGTCGAAAACGGCTAAAACCGAGTTTAAGTGTTGTCTGTCAATTAAAATGGTGACTCTCCCCTTTTCGTTAACAGTGTCACTGCTTAATTTTCTAAGAGAAAAAAACTTACAGAAGCATCAATACACATTTTACGAAGTTTCGGTTTCACACGACGCCGATTCAGTTGCCTTCCAAAAACGATGAAACTAAATGAAGTTTTTGCTTATATTTAATCGCAACCATGTTTATTTTTTATATAGATTTCAGGGCTCCTAATGATACTCTGTGAAAAACCTGTTCACAAAGTGCAATTTTAAAAGTTTATATACGCAATCATCTGTATTTCAGGAAAGAATTAATATATTTTTCATTATTTTTTTAGGTAATGGTTTCCATTTCTTAATAGCCTTCAAAATAAATTAAGTTTGAATTGAGAAATTTTTCTACTATTTTTATGGTACAGAAGTATTTTAATTTTCAAAAATTATGAAATATAATTCGTTTTGAGAAATTCATTTTATTATTCTGCAATACTATTTTTTTTTTTTTTTCATTTTATGGTTGTATGGAAAATTTTTTGGTATTAACAATGGAAAGCCTTCATTATCTTTTTAGATACTGTTATGAAAGAGTTGTAAACATCGATGCTTATATGAACGAAATAAAAGTAATTGTTCAACAGTGTCTGAGGTTATACTGCAGTTATTATGAAAAAGAAAGAAAATTGGTCTGCAAGACTTTAAAACGATTTATTTTTTATATAAAAAAAGATTTAGCTGTATTATTTCCATCATTTTTAATGCACGAAACAGCCATTTTATTCAGCTGTTTTAAAAAAGAATCGCGTCTAAAAAAGAAATTACAATAGTTTATCTGACTTTAAATGGTTACTACCGTGGTGGTTTTTCTTACGAACAAATTATCATTACTGTAGTTTAAAAAAACATGCAATCGAATTATATCATTGCTGTTGTATGATTAATAGTGCGGCTACTGCTTAACCACTGTAATTACGACTATCGCATACATCTTCATATTAGTCAAATTAAAAACTGTTATTTGTGTGGTTAAAAGCAAAGCAAAACCTGTACGTTAACCGCGATTTTAGCATGAATAGATGATGCACGTTCCTATCAAACTAGTTTTTACTTCTATTTGCTTAGAATGGTTAATCATTAATAGAAATACGTAAACTTTTAAAGAAAAAAAATTGATTATATCTGACAATATGTGATCACAAATAAAAAAAAAACTTTCAAATATTTGACTTTAAAAAAATTGGAAATGACCTGTGTTTACTTTTTATTGGCTATTATAGTTTGATTTGTAATTGGATTTGTTTTTAATGTGGGCGAAAACACTTGCCGATAAAACAAAAGCAAAATTTAAATCAATTGGAAGTATTTTAGTTCATGATAGTTAATAGGAAATACTTCTTTCTTTGGAAAACTATTTTAAAAAACTATTTTTGAATTCCAATAATCATTAATAATTATTTCGTCTTACTTGAAAGTAGAAAAGTTGTGAGATTTAACTACATATTTTAATCCATACTTCTTTTCGTATACCAAATTTTATCACTCGGATGTTATGGAAAATAATCTTGTTAACTTTTTTGTGCTTAAAAATGATTAGTAAAAGCTTTAATAGCAATTGTCCATCATTAATTTTGCATTTAACTATTTTTAAGACAGAAATATTTTATTAAGTAAGAAAGTGGGAATCTTTTTCTTCATTCTCTTTCACTTTGCAAACTGAGGGAAATACTACCGATGGAAAAATAATTTCTATTTCTCAGTTACATTTTTTACTACCTTAACCTCTTAAATAACAGTTTAGAATATATCTATCTTCATTAATATAATTTAATATAATATATAGAAAAGTACAAAATTCTTTACAAAAAGCTCCTTTTAATCAAGGAATACAACATTGAAAAAGTCATTTTAAGCAATGAAAGTAGTTTTAAAAAAAATATAGTTAACCGAGGTTAAAGTAAATTACGTACAATCTTCGGTCAAATAGAATCAACTTTTGTGGCTGAATGACATACTCAATTTATGGCAGTGATCTTAATATTTTACCTTATAAAGACTATTGTTAGAAAACCAATTTTTTAAAAGTAAAATCATGGTTCGAAATGCCTTTCACCGGATTACGCCAGACTCTGCTAGACATACTTGACCCTGGGAATCAAAGAATTTCACTATTGATTCCTGATCAAATATTTGGAGAATCAGTTATTTCTCTTAACTTTCAGATTTAGAAAATAATAATTTGATTCTACTGTATTTCATGAAGTATTGATTTCATTGAAGCAATCTGTTTTGGCACGCAAGAGAACGATGACACACCGTGGAAAAGCAAATTCCCTTTTGGATTCCTGGACATATTTTGCTTTTTGCACGTATTGATTCAGAATCATTGTACATTATTTGAAAAAAAAAACTTATTTTAAGCATATCGAAGATGAAAAAATAGAATCTGACTCTATACTCGACAAATTATTTTTCTAATCTCTTATAGATTGAAAATTGTTTTTCATTATTTAATTCTTTCACCATACTTAGGATTAACTGATTAGATCTACAAGACGTTTCTTAAGCTGATTGGCTGTCATTATGTTCTGCTTAATGATTATATTCCTATTTTTTGTATAAAAATAATATGTGAGGAAAATAAAATAAAGAACTGAATTCAACTTTCAAAATATCTAACGTTGTAAGAAATATTTTTTATAGAAAGGAACAAAATTATTTATAATGACTAATTAGATGATGTAGTAAAGAGATGTGTCATGATTTGAGGGCCCAGAAAGAGAGGAAAAAATCTGTGAAATACTGAATAACTAAACAGTTTGAATATTATCTTTCGTTAACTAAGCAAACGATGCATTGAATATGAAAAGATAACAATGCCGTCACTCGTGATTGGAAAGACCTGCCTTAGTGTGACTAAACATTTCCAGCTCGAATTTTATACTCATTATATATAAGGTCCGCATCTGAACTGACCAGCAGTTTCCTGACGCTCCAGTCACAAATATAAGCCGAAATAGTTTGGTAGAAGAAATTTAAAACCTATATTTTTAAATCTGATGCTAAATAATTTAAATCCTGACAGGCCTTCGTAAAAATATCAGTTTTTATATTCAAGTTGATAAGGGATTGAAAAAAAAATCAATGCGATTTTCAATCTGCGTGGACTCAACTAATAAAATTAGCTTGCTTTTCACTTTGATTATTCAAATTACTTTATTCTGTTATCAGATTTTTTTTATTAACTTTAACCCTGTGTGTGTTTCATCTTTGTTTACAGCAACTTATTAATCATATTCTGAATCTTCGGTATCGATTGTGATCCGATATATCCACAGCTGTCTTTTGTAGTATTGAAATTTTCTCCAAAACCATCACAGTTGTCTTTTGTAATGCTGAAATTTACCAAAAAATTATCGTATTTACCAAACAACCTAAATATACTTGTATTTTAACGTAGTGAGATTTAATATTAAAGCCACAAAACTCAGCATATCTATTACTATTTTTTTTTTTTTTTTTGCAAAATCCTACAATGATCAGAAAAATAATCAAAAGAAAAAACATTTGACTCCGTAAATTACTCGTTTACAACTGCAACTGTGTTTATAGAATATGAAAAAAAGAGTCTACATTTTCAGATTTAGATTGCTACATCGGCTTCACTAAATGTTTCTGTATCGTATCTTTATTAATTAATAGTTTGTTTCAACCTTCGAGCTTCTCTTTTGAGTCCAATGAAATGCTTACTCTGCTCTCGGGGTGAAAGTTCTAGTTGCTATTATTTATTAATTACTAGATTTATTTCAGTAACATCTATTAATCGGCCTAAGGGCTTATTTAACACATTCTGTGTCAACCTGACTCAACGATGACCTATGGTGACTGTTGTACGATTTTCACCAATACATTATGCATGAAATATTTCCCAATATCGTAAAACAACATGCAATTATGTCTAGCGCAGATGACTTGACCACGGTTAACCTATGACTTCAACGCCATTGCTGCCTCTTTACATTCTGTCAGCTTTTGGTAAAGAAATAATGATTACCGAAAACTGACAATTATTATTTTTGCAAAGATATGAAGTTTTCATTTTGAATGTGAATGTAGATTACAACAGTCAAAAATTAGAAAGCCTACATACATGTCATAAAATTATTAAAGATTTAAATATCGTAATTTAAAAATTTTGCTATTCTTTTTTATAGAATAAATTTAAAGCTACATGCAGCAAATGTTTATTCGCAATGTTTTTTTTTTTTTTTTTTTTGGATAAAATCGCCAAGCTTTAAAGCTGTCACTTATATGCAATTTATTATTTTATGATTCAAATAATGATATATTTTTTTTAATTTTTGATAAATTTTTAATTTTATAGGTATTTTTTTTTTCATTTCTAATGCCATTATTTCTATCTTCCTCTTTTTAAGATAAAACTAAACTAAAATAAACCTTATTAAGTTTTATGGACCCAATATGGTTCTTATAACAGACACGTAACGAAGGATAGAGGAGTCAAGAAACATATAAAGGTCTACACACACGTTTTAACGTTGTTAACATAAAATATTAATGCGTACATATCATTTAAAAAAAAATTAAATATTAGAGAGTGAAAAAAATACCATACTGTCATTTTGTCGAGCTGAAGTAAGTGATGACGGCTGAAGGAGAAATAGGAAATATTATATTATTTCACCAGGCACAATTGACTCTCTCTGTTCAATTGTGTAAGAATACCTTTTTTTCTTCTTTTACACGTGCAAAACAGCATCAATTTTTTTATTTTCACATATAAGGAAAGAAAAGTCTGAATAAATTGATTAAACTTTCAATAGTCTAAATGTTACATATTTCATATTAATGAGACTATAACGGCATGTTAGGAATTGTGATGTTTTCGGGTAATTCGTTGCGGAATGGCATTTTGAAAGAAACCTCAAAGTGTAAATTCTGGCTTTCAGTTTTTTTGAAAACACTTCTGAGCTTTACATCCAATCTTTTTAAATGAATGCTTCATATTACTTCTTGAAATTTATTCCTGAATAAATATAACTGGTGGCAATATTTCATTGCTTCAAGTGAATCTTTATTTCACTTTCAGACATTTAATATGTATATAAATTTTTCATTCTAATCTCTGTTTCTCAAAAGTACGCTTTACTTATTTTAAATAATTATATTTCGGTGCTAAATATTTACCTTTATAATTCATGTACCCTGTAAAGAATTTCAATATGAAGTGCCCTTTGGCAACTACTTGATGAAAAAATTATGTCTAAAATGGAAAATTGTGAAAAATTGTATATTATAGTTACGAACGAGCTTTCAAATTATTTTAAACGATGACATAAAGCTGGGATGGATCATTTTGCTGCATAATTTTTGTGAAGTGCATTTTTGGCTATTCTTCTAATAATGATTCATAGCATACATTTTTATTAAATGAATTATTTTATTGCATAGTCTATACGAATTCGATTATAAAAATATTAGTTTTAATTTCTTTTAAAAAAACCGATATCAATACTTCCGAAATAATTATTTTAAAAAATTCTGAATAGTTATTTAATGAAATAGTTTTTTTCTGATTTGGAAATGTTTTGACATTTTGTTTTTCTAAATTCTTTAGAACGCTTGATTTTCTTATGGATTTTGTATAATTTTAATTGAAATTATAAAGTATTTGAAGTAAAAAGCACTACTACTCGTTTTTGTACGAGAACAACTGCTAAAGAGTTATCTCTGAATTACGATCGCTTTCTGAACTGCCTGCCATGCTACTGTCTGTATTTAGTAAATCACATTTTTTCAAACGTATTCTTTTTTAGGTGCCCACTTCACTTTCATTATCCTTTCAACATCATTATCTTTTTTTTACTACGTATTGACAAATGCAATGTACGCATGTGCTTTAGTTCTATACAAAAATAAAGTATCTAGCAATAATTATCTTATAAGTTTATTTTGTTTATTAGTCTGTAATTCAATTAACTCTGTTAGGATGTTTATCAGACATGGTACATTTCCGCAGAAATGTTGGTTTTTTAGCGTTTTCAGAATCGAATTTCATAAGTCTTGAGATCGATTAGTTTTCCTTTGTGTAATAATTCGGAAGTATTTTTAACATCTCGAGCATTTTTTTGTGTAAATTTATTCTTTACATTGCTCAATTATTCATATTTTTTTACTTCTCGGTTTTTATGCTTGATCTCAATTCATTATTTTATAAAGTGCAGATTTTTTTGTTGTTGGTATTGTTCAGTCCTTGTCGAGTTTTATTTTTAGTTTGGATTGTATATAGAACTCTAAAAAACCCTTCCTCGTCAATTATTTCCTCTTACTTGTAATCTAACAATCTGGCAAACTTTGAATGATAATTATTTATAAATCGTTTTGATGTGTGTGTGCTCAAGTTTTTGTCCTCTTCAAACTTCTAAGAAAAATCTGTGAAAAAGGTATTTTCCAGACATCCGGTTACAGATTAAAATCGATCTAAGACATTATAACAAAACTTTTTTTTATTAATCTGCGATTTTTACCAAATTACATGTCGGACAACAACCTAAGAATAATTTTACTGCGAAATCATTTTTATAATCTTTTGGTAAAAGAACAGAAGTGAACATGAATAAGGGAGGAGTTCTTGCAATGACTCGATAGCGTGACTTGACTTCTTTTCGATTTAAATGACCGATTACAAGGGCCATTTATCATTGAAATATATCGAGAACGTAAAATTACAGTTTTCTAGTTATTTGAAGAATTTCCGCATGATGACTGAAACTTTTTTTTTGCCAACTTGATTTCTCGGAAAGCTTTTAGAATTCCATGAGGTATTTCTGTGTCTCTGATAAGATTTTAACATGAAATAAATTATTAAGTTGTTCGACGTAAAAGACAAAAAGTTAGTTTCCGCTGACGATTTCAGAAAATTGTTCAGTTATTAATAATTTAATCTTGAAGGAAATTAAAGTTAATAATAGATTTTGTATATAAGGTATTATGGGCCCTACAAAATTGATTTATCTATTGAAAGCTTTTAAATATCTCTAATAAGAGTTATGAGTCGTGAATTTCTTCATTTTGCTTGCACTTCAAATTTGGTTTTATTGTTTCTCCCACAAAGCATTTTTGCAATAAAATGAGACAAGAATTATCACAAAGGATATATTAAATTTGTAGAAAACATTCCTCGTCAAAATATGACGATTTTTTACATTCAAAATTATATCTTGTTGTCCTTTATAATTTCAGGTAATTAACATTTTATGAGATTCTGTCTGTGAAGTTATGCTTCTATGAATTTTCTTAAGTAATGATCTTTGCAAAATCGGACAAATGAAAAAAGTATCATTCATTGGGTACTTCACTCAATATTTAAAAAAGTGGTAATTAGACGAAAGAATTAAGTTCATTGTAAGAGGGAAAACTATTATGTTAGTTATTAAAAATAAAAAAGTAAATAACAGATAATGTATCTGATTAGAGTACATTTGCTGTTACTGAAAACATATTTATTAATTATCTTTATTGTCAAGTTGTCGCCAGCAGTATTAATTACTTTAAATTTCATGAAAAGTTCTTCAAATATGGAAGAGAAATAGTTCCGTAAAGTTTATAAACTTTACTTTCGTTACCAGGTTTCTTCCTAAAAGTAAAATAAAGAAAAAAATGTGTATAATTTTGCCTTTTTACGTTTCTGACAAACCGTTCCTATTTCTAATAAAAACATATTAAAACTTTATCAACATGTTATGCTTAATGAATCCCGTAAATTGTAGTTACAAGTAACAAGTTACGAAATGAAAAAAAGCTATGCATTGAAGCTCCCAATTTAATTGTCGTTATAATATGAGCATTATGAAGTACCTAGTAATCGACATTCAATATGCATATTTTATTTTTTTATTTAAAAAAATGTGTTATGTATTTTTTGATATTTTGGTTTTCAAATTATTACTCTATACCATATCTAACATAATATAATCAATTCTAAGTTAGAAGAAATTCGTTTGTCTTCAATGTAAGTAAATTTTTGAACCATTTCATTAAGTTTTCCGGAAATTAATGTGTTTCTATGCCTTATATGTTTCAAGATTCCTTACAACTATACCTCTGAAATATTGGTGAAATTCTCTTAGCTAAATTAATCATGAAATTGGCTAAATTAATTTGCCGCTATAGCTATATTAGTTAATTGTACATTCTCTAAATATTTGAAAAAACAAAATAAATGAAGTTTTCATGCGATTTCATGAGTTTCTTTAATTATATTTTAGTAACCATGTAGGGGGAGGTTACATTCAAACGGTCATCACCTGAATTGTTAAAAAAATGTTTGTACGAAGTTTGATTAAAACATTAATTTGAACTTCTCTTGAAGTAGATAGGTTTTTTTTCTTTTCTGCAGTATTTTATTTGTAAATTATGAATATTTCATAAACTACTTGTATTTTTTTTTTCAGAATGAGTATACCTCATGACGATGACTCCAAATGCTCTAGGTTTCATTCTCAAAAAAAGAAACTGCACGTCATGGCTAGAATGTTGGACTACAATTCCCACCCTTGGAGTTGGTCAGAATGCAGTCGACAATACTTAACAACTTTCTTTGAGTAAGTGAATTTTGGACATTTTCTTGCATTGAATGCCTTTTAATTAAGCAATTTTTTATAAAGTATATCATTATGATTTTATTGATAGTTATTAAATACAAAATGTGCAATTTCTAGATTTTTGTAAATTAAAATTACTCCCACAACACTCTGCTTCTTCAGAGAATGGAAATTTTTTAAAATTCCCAGATTCTTGTTGTCGAATGTAGTAACTGTTCATGTTCTATAGCGATGTTTATAATTAGAAAGAATAGGCTGAATTCACAAAAAAGTAAAAAAAAACAAGAAAAAGGAACATTTATATTCGCTGTTCTTTATTAAAATTGATCGTGATCATTATACGAATGCTTGTTTTTAACTTAATCACAGCTGATGCGCTCAGCTTACTGCCGTTAGTGATTTACTTTTGATCCATAAAATTAAAAAAGAGGAAAGCAATTTTATATATTTTATGAATTATTCATACATATACGGATATGTTTAGCAACTAAAATCGATCATTCTCTAATATAAGAGTTAGCAAGGATTTGTATCAGATTTCGGATTTTTTTTTTATTTTATTCGTGGTATTTCAAACTGATTTCCAGTATCTTTGGCTTTTGTATCGTTGTTAGTCATCGATATGCTGATTGAATAACACATCGCTATTGTTCACACAATAGCGATGTGCAATGTTGTTTGGGAAAATTCATATAGTAATTGCAGTGTTCTTCAAAGTGTAGGCGCGAAGATGGTTAACTTATGATCAAAAACTGCCATTCATGCGTTGATGAGATATCGCTTTGGAATGTGTCAATGTCCTGGCACTGTTGCGATAGTACAACCACATTGCAGCACATCTGGCTGTGATGACGTCAGCGAGGTGAGGAAGAGGTATTTCTCAACAATACCACGCTGTAAAAAGTATTTCCTCTGATCAGATACGTACTGATGATAAAATGCTTCCATTTGATAAGAAAACGTTTGTCAAAAACGTGATATTTAATGTAACTCATTCAGTCAGTAACACATTCAATTACTGATTAATTAGAATGATTGAATTTCCTTCTTAGTGTGATCAGTGGCAATTCAGGTTGACAGTAAAGTGTCACAAGTTGACTACTCCTACCAGTCCTAAGGCACATGAAAAATTTCAATGACCGGACTACCGCGTCAACAATGGTGGTTGAGTCCTAAGGGTACAGTACCAGCCACCGTACAACTCTTCGAACCTCTATCTTTTTCTCTACCCACCAAAGTGGCGTGAACCAACCACCATACAGAACGCTTCATCCACATTTTTAAGATCTCCCCCCCCCCCGGGGAACTGACAGTGAAGTATTTCGCCATTAAAAGCTGGTGAATTTTCATTACATCAAGCTAAAAAATTGAAAATGTGATTCCCTAAAAATTATTTATATATTTGAGATATATGTATTGTTAATCAACGATAATTTGCCTAATGAATATTGTATTTAAATTTAAAATTGCTTGATTTAAAATTATTTTTTTCTACGATCATAAACAATTTGAGATTCCGATGGTGTTCGGTCACTAATAACATCATATACGTTGCCAATTTTGGATGGTCAAAAACTTAAACTATACGAAATGAACATGAATTCTGAAATAATGTGATTCTTATATTATTAATTTAAAATTCATGTTAATCATATTTCATATTTTTCCTTTTATGTGTTGTTCGTTATCATATCCATAAAACCTTTACTCACAGAAGTCTTTTTGTTTCCAGCGTTGGATATGGCCGTTGTTTAATGGATAAACCTGGTCGAAATCGGTTATTACTAGACGACGAATTTCAACAACCACCAGGACAACTCTATCCCCGAGATCGACAGTGTGAACTTGTTTTTGGACCAAAGTCTAGAATTTGTCCTTACATGCCCGAATGTAAGAGGTTATGGTGTACAATGGATGGTGATTCTGCACAAGGTGGTTGCCGAACTCAACATATGCCATGGGCAGATGGTACATTGTGTGGGGAATCAAAAGTGAGTGTGTAACAAAGCAGAAATTCTTGATATTTTTAGAGTCAAAAGCAAGATATTTTGCTAAGAGGCTTCCACGATAATTAATTAAGTCAAGAAAGGTATTCCTTAGATCTTAAAACATATAAATCCTTAATGATCTATTTGCATCCTGCAAAAAATAACAGATTAGATGTGTAGACTTCACAAATAAAAACACTTTTACGGACGCATCGATGCAAGCAAATCTAAATTTTGCATCTAAAATTCAATGTTACCAAATCCTAGAAATAATTTAGGATTTTCACCTATGAAAAGTCCCATCATAAGCAAGTTTTATCGGATCATTCGAATTAAATTCTTTAATGTCACTTATCTTAGTGACCATTTATATTAGTGCCTTTGTAATACAAATCGTTATAAAACAAAATCAGCTGAAGTGGCCTCCAGAAACTTTCTTGCTTACTCCCTAGTGAATATACCCCCTCCCATACACACACACAAAATGGTGGATCTTGGGTACTGCCGTGAATACCTTGAATGGCATTGGTTAATGATAGTTACGAAATATAGATCTTTGGCTTGAATTATAGCATTTTTCCGTTATCTGTTATTAGAATATGTATTTAAATATTTTTTCCGACTGATTAGAACCAAAATTTGACACATAACTATAATTGTAGTCACAAGATAACATACCAAATTTCATTGATTTCCTTTATAAATTATTGTGTTTGCACGCATGCGAAGGCACAGACTGACAGACGGTCAATCATTTGAGAGGTGGGAATAATCTATATTCTAAGTACTAAATATGTATATTAAATTTTGATCTGCCAAGATCTGTGAATTTTGTAGCTATCGAATTCCCTAATAATCAAATAGCCAGACAGATTGACTTTTTGATTATATATATATATAATATTCGAAATTTGACAAAAATCTACAAATTTGATTGTAATTCATGTAACCAAATTTCATCCTTCAGGTTAAAAGCGTGTTCACAGATAGACAAACGTAATGTTAAAAATATTTTTTTTCCGAACTTGGGGAGATCTGAAGCATGGAGATTTATCAAATTTTCAAGATCGAATTTTTTCATGATTGCAATACTTGCTCGTAATTCCTATACGAGAAACTAAAAAAATAAGAAGCAAAGACTTTTGTATTGATTAATTCCAGTGTTTTAATTGTTTGAGATGCGTTTATAATTCAAAATATTTTTAAGCAATTCAGTACTTTTGTCTATTATGATGAGCTGGAAAAAAATTGGTTATCGATCATAGGTGACTTTTGAGTTAATATTCAACCAATAATTGTGCAATTTAATTTTATTGCCTTTCAGAATATTTCATTTAATTAAAAAAAACTCGAAACTCGGATTTAATCTGTGGTAGGAGAAAATTATAACAAGTTTTTCTGATTTCACCAAAAAAAAAAAAAGCTTTGAAATGTCTAGTTTTCGATTAATGTGAAGATAATTTTAGTTTTTATTCAGATATTGGGAAAATAATATTTATAATTAAAAACCTATGAGAAGATCAATCATAATATCTATATTTTTTATTAACCTTGCTTTGCAATTTAAAGTTTAATTCTATCGGTCACAGTATCGTATTTATATCTTTTTCATTCTGTACATCTGCATTTCTCATTTTTTTTCTTTCAATTTATTTTTTAAATTTTAAAAAAATTATGAATAATGAGCGTAGATATTAATTTTTAATCAAAAGTGCTATCTCTTAATTATTTTAATAATTATTTTATGAATCGATGTGAAATATATATACATATAAAGATTTAAAATTTTGGAAGCAGATTGCAGTTCAAAGACATTAGATATTTTCATTTATTAGTCCGCTTTATTCTTCCTCCGGAAGCAGGTAACGTTTATTTACAAGAAAGCGCGGACAGAGACACGTCCGGCCAAAGCGCGGGACGAATAGAGAAGGGAAGAAGAATGAAATTAATTTCCCCTCGTCTTGTGTACCATTTTTTGGTAGGGAAAATAGTGTTCACAATTCTAATATATTATTAAAATTCTCATATGGATTTCTACATGTGTCAATCTTAAAACAGAAAATACAGGGTTCTTTTAAAAAAAGAATGTGCTAATTGCACGTTTTTCTAGCCCTTCACTCGGAGCATGTGCAAGTCGGCTTCTAACCGATTCAGCAATTTTACAAAGCTTCTATTGAATTAAATAGATAAAGTGGATTCGGATCTGGAAATAAAATAATATTTTTAGAATGAAGTTACTATGGACTAAATTAAGATAAAAATTAAGAAATTAATTTGGATTTAAATTAGATTTTAAAATATATATATATATATTAAGCCGGGGGCTTTAATACGATACTATACTTGCTATACGATGCAATTAAAAAAGAGCTTTGATGGGAACAGCTTAAGAATCTGCAATTCGTGATTTCTGAAATTATGAAATCTAAAGTTAAGTAAATAAAAATTCTGACTCGCATAATTCAGATTCATTTTCTGAGATGTATAATTCGTTAGAATAATGTCCTGTTATGAAGCTACACAAAGCACATTTTGTTGTAGATTTCGTAATTTAGAACAGAGTTCATGTGACTATGAATTACAGCAGAACTAACACATCCTCTACAAACTTTCGCACTTCATGAGCGGGAAGATTGTTGAATCCAATGGATTGGACAATCATGAGGGCTTTATATACACGGCAGATCTTTTGAAGAGTCATTTCTTGGCCATATTCTACAAGTATGTTGGCGGAGGCCCTCAAATGAAATTTTTGAACTTCATTTCTTCAACGACGGTATGGGTATTTGTGGTTTGGTGACAATCTTTTTTTTGGTGGGGGGGGGTAATAAAAGGGGAAAAATCCCTGGTTTGAAACTCCATTCCTTAAAAGACCCACCTTGTAGACGAGAACTTGTTAATGTTAAATTCATCGGGTCAAACGTCATCTTGCTGATGTGTTATAGAAGTTCGCAAAGAAGGCTATCAAAACAGATACCTCTTATCAATGCGATTTAATAGTAAAAAAATTCATTTCTGGCATTACACGCTAGTTTTTGAGAACTGAAGGTTACTCTTATAAATGAAATCCGGTTTAAATTTAAACTAAGAATTTAAGAGCTTTGGCATCATTAAAAATAATTTTGAGCTGCAAAAACAAAACTTTTTTTGAAAAAAAAATTTCCCCAAAGAGACCTGTTTAAATCCTTTTTCATCGGTGTTATTGAATGACAGTACCAATTTTTCTTTAATTACAACTTAACTAAGTACCTGTCAAATTGTATCCAAAAAGCTGAAAGTAAAGAGATGGTTAAAATTGCTTAACACTACTTTCGGAGAATTAAAGCATTGTTGATAAATAGAATGCGTGGGGTATAAATTTACATTAAACATCCCCCACTTCCCTACCCGAGTTTGAAATACGCAAATAAAGGCGGAGTGCAGTGCTTTCCTCTCCCCCCCCCTTCCTCTTCAAGGTCGAAGAGAAGAGCTCTCTCTGCGCCTTGACCTCCTTAGACAGCTGAGCAGAAGGCTTGTCATAAAAATAACTTTACATGAGGCCTTACTGATAAGGCATATGTATCCCGAAATATGAACGTAAGAAAAAAAAATAATAATAACAATGAAAAGAAGCATGAAGCTTCCTGTTATAAATCGCTTATGGTTTTTAATGCAGAATAAAGTTGAGGAAGAGAAACTTTGTTTTCTTTCGCGGCAAATGGTGCGAGGTAACGAGTTATCAAAGAGTTGTAAACCGATGGATACAATATATCCTATTTATCTTTCGTCCATCTCGGATCTTTTTTTGGGGGGCAAAATATAATATGAACACAACATTAGTGTATGTTGATGTTGTATTTTCTTAATTCATACACATTCTAATTATTATGACCCAATAATGTTCTGCTTGTTATATTCATTTCTCAGATTTATACTTTTTTGTTCTATAAGCTCACTTTTGATTAATATTCTAGTATTGTATCTTCTGAATCCTCTGATAGATTATATTTATCTTCTGTATAGTTAGGTGGCACATTTTTACTCAAAAAAAATATGTTGCCGATATGATTCAATCCTGAAGTCTGTAATAAATTTGATTTTTTTTTTATTCCGCTTAATATCAGTGTGTGACTAAATTTTAGTTTATGAGTTTTAAAGTGCGATAAATTGGCGCGTGAATTATGATGCTGAGACACTGATGTTCAGTAGTTTAAAAAAGTACTAGCAACAAAAACTATGCCGAATGTTTATGTTAAAGGTTAGTCATCTGCTTGTTATATTTTGAGTTTGGATACAGAAATATAAATGGAATCAAGATAAAATATTTTTAGGTTATATCGAGCTATTCAAGATGGTTTTAAACTATTCTGAGAGTTTTAAGAAAATGTATTACTCGAAAAAAAAAAGATACTAAGTTTTAGGGAACTTTCGTGTTTCTCATAAATATATCAAAAGAAATTTCTCATTCATAAATTACTCTTTCCGCAATAAATTTATATACGTAATTTTAGTAAATCAGCCTTTATTTCTAAACCATTTTATATCCAATGTTTTGAAATCCTCCTGCGAAAGTTCATATTGAAACATGTTATCGTATTAGAGTTAGAATTCAAAGAAAAATCTTATTTGAAATTAGCAAATTATCATCACCCGCGCTTGTAAATAAATAGTCATACTAAACGTTAGTAATCTCTCGTTCTGTGATCTCTATGTTCATCCGTCTGTCTGTAACTCGTTGCCGACTCCCATAGAAACGGCACGCATTTATTTTTGAGAGGTGTTGTATTATGAAATTTTTGCAAGTCCCTTTATACATTTAGATTGTAACTTTAATAACAGAAGCAAACTAAGTGGCATTATTACAAAAAAAATGAAGTTTTGTCATCATTCGTCTCTTACTTTACGTGCCTTAAAAAAGGAGTTAAAAGAGGAAACAACTCATGTTTGGATAGTGCAATAAAATTACTAAGCATATTAAAAATAAAGGACAAGAAAAGCAGTTGAATTTCTGATTCACAACAATCGATGCCGACAATTTGCATATTCTGTTGAAAAATATTCATACGTTTTTCGATTAATACTAAAACGTTCACTCCTGCGTGCTCATTATTCCTTTTTATTACTTACAATTACTTTATCTTCTTTTCAGAGATGCCATCAAGGTGAATGCATGCGCTACCGACCAGCAGGACTGACTCCCATTGACGGTCAGTGGGGTAAATGGAAACCATTTGGAACGTGCTCACGAACTTGCGGTGGCGGAATTCAACAAGCTTTCAGAGAATGCGATTCTCCTAAGTAAGCTGAGCGAATGATTTTTTTTCTCTATAACTGAAAAAAATGTTAGCCTTGCGTTCAAAAAATTGAAAACAGAAATTTGATTTGAGGTGCCAGGTTTATTCTGAAGCTCTAATACGAAATAGATAACAAATTTCAATGTAGATTCTTAATGCCACTGAGACTTAAAAAATCGGAAAAACTTTAGTGTTCAAAAGTTATTGTAATTAAACCTCAATCAGCAATCTCTCAGTATTAAATGGTATGGATTCATGTTAGAGCAACATAACCTGAGCATATTGCTTTCAATAATTAACTGAATCAAATTGGTTTGATAGTAATATCTCTGATTCGAAATCGGAGGGTTTAAGGTTCGAAAGATGATATAACCAAATATCCGCACTGCATATGGGTCTGGTGTACATTAAACTTGACGTTGGGGGGCGAACGTACGGATTTGGCACATTGATTGAGACGGGCGTCCTGATCCAAGTGACGTCTTCAATACTTGACTTTAATTCAAAAGAAAGAAGTTCGTCCCAAAACTGTGTCTGAATTCATCTTAAAAATGGCAGATGTTTACGTCTGGGGCTTTGAAAAATGAAATGAATTCAATTCTTTCATCGAATTCCTTTTTTTTTTTTTTTTTTTTTTTTTCAAATTCAGATTAACATCAGTGGGCCACTTTAATTAGTATTTTCGCTTGATATAGTCCTAATTGAAGTTATTAGGAAAAGAGACATTGTTCAACCTTGAAAATCTTCGCCTCTATCAACTGAGATCTCTTTTAACCGAGCTAGTATCAGAAAATAAAACTGGTTTTTCATTTTTTTTCCCATGAAGTCGCCGAATTTTTGAAGACAGGGTATCAAAGTTTGCATTGGAACCGATTTTTATCCTGTTATCAGATGACTCAAAAAGTTATTTAGATGTCATTAAAGCTATATGAGAAGTTATTAAAGGTAAAAATAAAAACATTCTTTATTTTTGGCAAGTTTTCTGTGCGGAGAGAGGGAAGAATATTCTTTTAAATGATCATGGGGAGAGGGGGAGGTGTAAAGGGAACAGCGAAAATCGGTAACAATCACGAATTCTCTTATCAAAAAAACATTCAACGTTTTAAAAATTGCAGTATAAAGGATTGATAACTAATAAAATAATTTGATAAGCGTTAACACATAGTAATACTCGGGGACTTATTTTTATTTTATCAAATAAATTTGCAAAACCTTGGAGAAAAGAGGTCACCATTTTTCTTTCAATTTTAAAAATTTAGACACTTAAATGACTTAAATATTTTAGGTTTTGGTTATCCAATGTAATTAAGGCTTCAATCAACTAGAATTATTCGAGACTCTACTTTATGTTGAATTCGTTCTCAAATCAAAACAAAAAAAGTATCAAGTGAAATTTATAATTTTTTTTTATTGCAGACCTTCAAACGGTGGACGTTATTGTACTGGAATTCGGGTGAAATACAAGTCTTGTAATACTCATGTAAGTTACTTCTACATATATTGCATTTCAATTCCAAATTATTTGAGTGCCAGATCTTACTTCTAGAAATATTTGATTGAATCTTCCTTTAATTACAGGATTGTGCCCGTGGAAGTGGTGATTTCAGAGCTCAACAGTGCGCAGAGTTTAACGGTAAAGATATTAATCTACCTGGTGTACCTCAATGGTCGACGAAATGGGTCCCACAATATACTGGAAGTAGGTTGTTTAGAAGTCATTTTTTCTATTGAAATCTAAATAGAACAAAAATTAACTTTTAACGTATAATTTAATTTTTTAAAATATATCTAAATAATAACACCTTTGAATCGATTTGAAACAGATAATATCATCACTTCCGATCAGTGTTTGAAAATTAAAAAAAAAAAAATTATGCGAACAAAAAAATTTGGCGTTTGTAATAATTTGAAATTAGCTAATGGGAAATATATAGCACAGAATCCTTGACATTCAAAAAATTTGCAACTATTTAATTTTTGAAACATCAAATATTTCAAAAATTGCAATTAAAAAAATTCATTCTGTAAATTACTAAATAACTAAATATTCTTTTTTTACCGAAACTGGTTTTTGAATCAAAAGGATTTAAAGATAACGTATGATTACTAGCTTTTTATTTTTTGCTTTTGATCTGCTACCACTTTCTATTTGCTGTGATTTCAACTGTATACTAATAGCTTAATGTTACGATATCTGCACGAAACAAAGATTTCGAGAATGAATCTTAGGGCCTTCATAGCATAGATTTGGCTTCAGCAAGTAACGGAATTTGAGGCTGAGTTCCACCTTAGACTATCCCTTTGTTCGCAAGTTTTGAGCTTGTTAAATTTATCTTCATCTTAAAACATTCTCTTCTTTATATGCCTGGTAAGTTTGGAGAATTGAAGTGATGGATATACTCGTCATTTGATCGAAATTCTGAGCTAAGAAATTTGTTCTAAGAAAACCGTCGTGTAGCTTCAAAATGTGACGCTAATCTTACAAATAGTGTTTTTGTAATGTAATCGTCATCATTAGAGTGCTATAATTTTAAATCTTACCCTGCCTAGTGGTACATATTTATATCAATTGCATTTTTAGATTTTTTTCGTTGACTTTGAGTAGATTAATATTTAATGAATAAAATTATTATTCCAAATAAGTATTTATGTATTTTTAAAAAAAATGATGACGAATTTCAGATCGAAATTCATTTTTCTGTGCCTTTTCTTGTATTTCCTTATAGTAATTACGAAACTTTGCACTGCTGCGATTGAAAAATAAAATGAGATTGTAATTCATGATTAAAGTAATTTTCTTTTCAATTAATATGAAAAAATGTCATATAATAATAAAATAAGTATAATCAAACGTTATTTGTTAACATTATTTAAAACTACCTAAAAAAGAATTCCATGATTTTATTTTCGCGGAAAGATTAAAAAAAACACATTTACCTTAATGCCCGTATAACTATTGCGAAACATATTTTTTTGGACAACAAAGCAGCTATGTGAAATCCATCAAAATGCATAAAGCGCCTCAGGAAATAAAAGATAGTCATAAAAAATTATCTTATGTATGAACCGTTAGCTGTCTACACTCAACCAATCGAAAAGAAATCTCAGATATTGTTATTTCTAGGTATGTTCTCGACATTGTGATGGTCTAAATATGTAGAACTTTCGTGTTTACTATTACCATGAAGATTTATGGAACTTATTAATGTCAAACCCCACTTTTTTCCTGCGCAGATTGATCCGCGCATTTAAAAGCACATATGATGAAAATTGGTGGAGTTAAACAATTACAAAAAGCATTGTTAAAGACCTATGACAACACTAGAGGAGATAAGAAAAAAAACTTTTTTTTTTGGAATCGCAAGTCTTTAACTTGCCCACCTTCGCATGCGATTACCCATTGTTTGTGAGAGATTATCAGCAACAATGACGACTGTAACATTGGTGGAAGAATTTCTATAACTTCACCATTTATTGCGTCTTTCAGTTCTGTCAAACATCCTGGATTTGATGCTATACTGCGTATTTCAGATAACTCCAGAACCGGAAGTCCACTGGTTTGCGGATCACGGTGTCCAGGGAATTGCAAATTTACAGTAGATGACTTAAATATGGTTGCAGCATTAATCGGGCTTATCTGGCAACGTTTGGAAGAGCATCAGTTTATTTTCATACAAGGTCATGGAAGATATTTCGATGCTGAGATTCTTGAATTACGTAATTGTACAACACTGTTGTATACCGAGGTCTTATGTTGAAGCACTTTTTCGATTAAATGGAATCGAAGATGAATGCATTTGCAGTGACACACCAGACAGTTATTTCAATTTCGTGTAAAGGCGCTGGTTTACATATCAAGAGGATTTTTTTCTTTAGCTCAATGAGAGTAGTTCTTCGAATTCATTTTCCCGTTTAAAAAGAAATGAGAATTCATCCATCCTTAGTGTCCGTACTTACCATCTTCATCATATCCACTAAGGAAAATTCACCACGCAGCTACTCGCTTTTGACTTTAAATTATCACAATCTTGAGCCCATACCTTCAAATAAATGTACCTGAAATTTCCTTTCGATTGATTAAGAGGATAATGCCCCTAATCCTCAATATATGGCTTATATATTCGCGACGATGTTTTATGACCATTCTGTAATTTATTCTACTGCAATGTTAAAAACAGGTTCTTATTTAGTAATAGAAATTGAGAAAAGTGAAAAGAGGATTAGTTACATTTATTGAAAAGATCGTGGATCTTTTAAATAAAAAATACAAGTATAGATATTTTTTAAAAAATTTTGACTGCAGACAATGAATATTTTATTCGAAATCAAATCTTATTGGATCTTAAACAATGAATCACAATCCTAAATAGAATCATGCATAATAATACTGAGTTCTAGACATTTTGAAAACTTACTTTTAAATTCGTAAACATTTGATACCAAAATTTATCGAAATTAATCAACTGAATTATTTGGCATTTAACTTAAAATTAACGCTTTAAAAACTATTTTCTATTCACTTTTTATATATCATTAACCCATTTATGCCTACTGTTCCATTTTTGGATCACCTCTCAAGTTCAGCATTTTTTTGCAGTGACCCGAAAATATTATAGGGCAAATAATTTTGCACTATCTTAGTTTTCAAAAAATTACCCTTTAAACTATACTAAAGATTTTATGGTATAAATATATAAAAGAAAATATTTTAACTATATTTTCTAATATATTAACTATATTTTCTAAACTAGAGAATACTGAGCGAATATAAAACAAATCACAAGATACCATAAATATTTTGTCATTACCATTCTTAAAGAACTCCAAACTTTACAATTCTAAAAGAATGCACAAATCTAATATATAAAAATGAATATTTGTTTGTAGAATAGAATAATAATAAAAAGAATAAATACTATTTATGCTTCTTCTTTATATATCCTTCAATTTCAATGAATGTATACATTATCGACAAGAAAATAAATATCATTCGTAATTAAACAAGATAACTATTTCAAATGCCAAATTATGTTTCCAAGATTATTTCTTCAGCTGCAGCAATGAGCCAAGTTGATAAATAAAATGCAGAAAACTGCTTTTATCCTCCTTTTTCTCTATCCAATGACGAATCTCTATGCAATCTGTGTTACATCGCATTACAGTATTACATATTGCTATAGATTTTTATTATCATAGTCTTTTCAAAATCGTATAAATTTTTTTTCTTTGTTAAGCTTCAGTTACAAATGCCGAAATGTCGCCAGATCTTTGCTGCTGAATACTGCAAATAGGATTGTAACTGTAATTCGTCAAATTTATCAAAAGCTTTTTCATTCTATTAGTTTTCGAATGAGCCTACAATAAACCATAATATTATTCCAATTCAGAAAAAATGTAGTCTTTCGTTTGCTATATATCACTGAAAATGGAATTCGAGAAAATTAAAAATTCAAGAGAGTCCCGTTGTAGCTCCTTAAGATAATTTCCTGATCACCTTAAGCCTGCTGTTTCAGTTACAATCTAGGAAACAAATTTTAAAGACAAATGTCTTTTTACTAAGTTTTATAAACACATAACGGAAAGAGCCTGACCGACAATTTCATATCGGAAAGAGTTCAGAATGATGGATTTGCTTACATTCCATTCCATTTATCCACCATTCTTTTATTTGCGGACTTAACAGTGAAAGTCGATTTGAAGACCGTCGATTTCAGTGATGTATTGCATAGGGAAGCTTATTCGAAGGCTGATGGAATGTAAAAGTTTTTGATAAATTTGATATATTGTGGGAAAAATGGTATTCGCGATATTATTTAAGATTCCAGCGGCAATTAGATTATGCCTTTCGCCAAGGTTTTGGCTTGTATAGCTCGGCTTTAAATCCAGATATTATGCTGAAAATGGTGTCATTATATAGGAGTTTTCAAGATAAGTGTCGAATGTTTGACACTTGTAGGTTCATTAAAAACTTTTTAAGTTATGAGCTTTCCTAATTATTAGTATAATCACTTTGTCCGCTGTAACTTGCAATCGGTAAGAGATGGGACAAGGTTGATAGAGGGCATTTTGACCCACAGCTCTTTCATCTTTCATTTGACGGATTAGTTCGGGCCATCCTGCATAGATGTTGTTTATCCTTTAAATTATTGATCGGTAAAATCTCAAAACAGCCGTATTTCAAGCAGGCTAAACAGGAAAGTATTTTTTTCCTTTTCAGCTCTTCCTGTTTTAGGTTTTCTCATTAGTAATAGATCTAACAATAATAGAGAGCAAAATACAGAATATTTACTGAGATGGCAGATTTAATTTAGTGAGTAGAATATGAAATCCTTGTGTGCAGTGACTCGTTATTTTACGCAAAGGGGGGGGGAAACCCCTCTTATCTTTAACGCTCTTAAAAAAATATCTAAAAAAATCAATTTTAGTAACTTAAATATTTATAAATGGCTTAATTAACTATCAATTTAGACTCACGAAATTAAAACTAAATTAATTAGAAAATACATTGATCTATCAATTATTCATCTCCAATTGAAATTATTATAATAAAATGAGATTTTTGTTACTACTACTATTAGTTATTAAAATATTATATTATTATTTAAAAGTTTCTTGACTTCTGCCTCTCAAAAACAATGCAAACGGCTATTAGAAGTAGTGTGCCAAGAAAATTTTTATCAAAAATTTTCCCTAGAGAATTCAACTGTGTTTTGCATCTTATTACTTGTTTGTAGTAAAATCATTGACATTTTATTTCGATTATTCTGCGATTAATTCTGACAAAAATATTTTAAAATAAATAAATTCAAATTTTAAAACATATTACTAATTTATTGATGAAAAACTATTTTAGCCTACGTTATTAAAAAATTATGTGGTTTTTATTGAAACCTTTTTGAAGTTCATCCGGATTTTAGATCTTTTACAATCGTATTTAATCAATTTTAAATTATTTAATTTTTATTATAAAATATCAATTTTAATATTTTTTCTATTCGATCCGGGGTTTTTTTTTCCAAATTTTTTAAAATTCATTTTGTATTGAAATGTAAATTTACGTAAAACAATTTTCTTTCGTTTTTCAAAAGTTTTAAACAGGTGCAGATTTTGAATAAATTTCCTCATTCATCAGTTTTAATTACGTTAACTTAAGCGGAAAATTAATTAGTTTAGGTTAAGTAATGACATTTTTATAAATAAAAATGTATTGGGTTATTTTTATTTTGAAAATTTCTACATTTTTGTTCAAAATGCTATAATACTAAACCCTGTATTAAAAAAATCTAAGAGTTAGTATAGGTATAAAAAGTGTATTTAATTGTTTAATTATTTATAACTGAATGATTTTTATAAAATTTTAGTAATCATAGATATATTATGTCGCTGCAAGATGTAATTGAAAAGTAGAAAATTATGTTCTAAAATTTAATTTTAAGAAATGTGACTAGGTTTCTCATTAAATAAGAACTTCATATTTCCGGCTTGTTTAAATTTTGCGAAGAAAGAATCTTCTTTGCAATATCTCTTTTTTCCAGTGTCGAACATACTAATTTTTATATCACATAAACTTTTAAAATTTCTTTGATGTAGTTTTTATCTTGAGAAGTTGTCTATAGATGGCGCTGCTATATAATGTGCAGAAATATGATTGTTTACATTGGTTTTTCTTCTGCCTGCGACTGCCGGCGTTTTCAAATTGCAATCTCAATAATCACTGTGAAATGTCTTGTTACGAAGTCATTAAATTTTTCATGAAAGGAAGTCTTGCCATCTCAGAATTCTTATCTAAAAATAGGTTAAGCACATTTTGGGTTAATATCAATTAAATGAAAAAGAAGAGTTGTTTCAAAATCTCCAAATAAAAACAAATTCTTGGCACAACAGTTGGCCCAGATTCGATATTAAGGTCATGACTTTTTCATAGGGTGCATTTTCCTTTAATTAGAAATTTGTGAAAAAATTTTGTTCGAAAATTTTTCTGAGGAAGCTATAATAACTATATATATATAACTATAAGCTATAATAACTATATATAACTATATAATATTATATAAATTATATTATAATTAATAAGTTAGATATAATTATCTCAATTATAATAATTAGATTAATATATAATTCTTTATATTTTCCAAATGCTAAGTTATGATGTATCTTGGAATATAAGTATCCATGCAATTTGTTGATCATCTTTCCTTATTGAAAGAGGCTTCATTTTAAATTAGTGTTACCATTTGAACAGCTTTATTAAAATATTTCTTAAAATCTATTGTTCTGAGAGATAAGATTTGATAACAGTAAATTTGAATAATAAATTATTGTATTATTTTATTTTGCCACAAAATATAAAGGCTGGGTGTTTTTTTTTTTTTTTTCAGTTCCTCCTAATGACAAATGCAAATTGTATTGCAAGATCAATGATTCCTCCTCTTATTTTGTTCTCCGTGAAAAAGTTATTGATGGTACACCATGTGACTTAGGCTCATTTGATATATGTGTAAATGGAAAATGTGAGGTAAGATACTTTAAACTTCAAATTGTAATTCTGTCCTTGTAACCTATAAAATAATCATCAAAATTAAGCATTTTTCATTCTTTGCTTTTTATGTAATATTTTCTTCTGCTATGTAGTTTTTATTCCTAAGTTTTGTTTTTTATTCACCTACAATTTTTTTTGTCAGACTTCATATGTAAAAAGGATGTTACATTAACAATTTTGTTTTTAATTTTAGTTACAGTTTTGATATTTATATCATTATTGTTTATTAGAGCAGAATAATGGCAAAATAATTTTTCCATTTGCATTGTTCATGAAATATGTTCATAATATTCATGTAGTTGCTTTAAGTATTTCAATAATTATACATAATTGAAGTTGACATTTTAAGGAAAGATATACAATGAATTAATGCTCATTGTTTAATGATCTTGAATATTTTTCTGATGAATTTGAACAGAATTTAGTTTTAAACACCAATGATATAGTAAAATTGCACAGTTAAAATAAAAGTTATTTAATTAAAAAAATATTTTTGTAAACCTGAGATGCATAGAAATGTGTATTGCATTAATTGCTTACAATATAGTCATTGCTAGGTTGCCAATTTGGTAAATGTTGATTGAGATGCTGTTTGAATACAGACTATAAAAATATTGTCTGATATCACTGAGAAAATAAACACAGATTAAAGTAGATATTACTGATTATAACGAGAATTTTTTAATGGAAAAATATGAAATATTTTACTTTAGATATAAAATTTCATTTAAAAATTTTTATTTATTAAAATAGGAAATAGTTATTTTTCAATTTTGTCTTTTCAAAAATTTCATTGAAAAATTTAGAGAAACACAGGTTAATAGAGGGGAAAAAATTATTTTAGATGCTTTTAACAATAGAAACTTAAATACATTATCGTTGGGTTTTTTTGATAGGAGGATATTTCCAAGTATTTCAATCATGATTATAATTGTCAGCTCTATGAGCACTTCTTTTAAGCTTTCTAGAAAGACTTTTAGTATTCTTAACTAATAATATAGTGGATAATCCAGTTATTTTTAAAGGTAGTTATCAGTGTAAATATCCATGGTTAATATTCAAATGAATACCTAAAATGAATAATTAGGTATTTATTTTTCGTTTCCATTAATATAAAGTATCTGCATTGATGTATAATATGATACTGCTATATATATGTAATGAATTCAATTTATCTATATTCAAAATATTAATTATTTTCTAACCACTTGAAATCAAACAGGAAAACTACTACAACTTTTCAGTTGCATAGTCTTTTGGGCATCCCATCTGTTTCAGGGTTTAATTTCTGTAACTTTATTTGTTTAATGTTGTGCCTTAATCTTGCCTGAAAAGCAAGATTGTAAGTAGGCCTGTAGTAAATACTTTTATATCTATTTTTTTGCTTTTAAAAAAAATTGAATGTTTTCTTATAGTTGCTTCTCTCTCGCCTTCCCCTCCACATCTTAGTATCTGTTCTTCTATTTTTAGTCTTAGAAAAACAATATTGAAAATAAAATTGCTACAAGTTTCTAAAATATTATTCTTGATTATTATTCCCCTTACAGTACCTCTGGATTCTTTTTGCAATAGTCTGATTTTTTAAAACTTATTATTTAAATTTATTTTTTTAACAGCAGGATTCATCATTGATCTTTCTTGGTGGGTTTTTGCCTTCTTTGGAGACGCTTCTGTTTCGCCTTTTCTTTTCTGTTTTTGACAGTTTTCTTTGTCTCTTGGGTCTTCTGAACATATGCAATCAGCTTGCATGAACCATTTTCTCTTTTGCCTTTGGGTTTGAATGCGATCTTCAGCAGTAGCTGTGCATTGGTGGTTTTCCGCATAAGCGTAGGCGTCGCCTTTTATCCCGAGACCCTGAGGAGCCTCAAAAACTATTCAAATATTTTCTCGAAATTTTAGATTTTTTTTTAAAATTCTCTTGGGCTTTTTTTCCTTTATTTTTTTATTGCCATTTCAGAAATATCATTTTAACACTGCTTAATATGCACATTCATCCTCCAACTAAAATGTAATAATTTTTTATTATTAATTAGCATTGGGCTTTCTATCGTTAATGTTCAAAAATATTTTTGTGAACTTATTTTTTTAAAATTGAAATATGTTAATAACCTGAATTTAGGATACCAATATATTTTATTACATCTGTTTAAATAAGTTATATTGGCACTCACTGTTATGTCTCACAAATTATATTAAATTCTTAATGAGCGAAAAAATGAAAAGCCCTCTTACAAGTGATTGAAAGAGATGAAAAACTTCCTCTTTTGATGGACTTGAAAAGGAAGGAGATTCGCCAATCTTCTGCTTCTTGGACCACGATTTTGATGAGAGACAATCTAAAGATCAAACCATGACTGCAACATAAAAATAAAATGTTATAAAAATAAAATTAGAGAAAAACTACTGTGATTTCCGACTAGACAGCTATTTCAGACCACTGGTTTAGGGGAAGGGAGTGCAGGTAAGCCGATTAATAAATGTTATTAGCATAGCCGGCAAATATCTTTATCTCAATAAATATCTTTAATTCTAGCATCCGTTATAACCAATACATAAAACTCCTAGTCTTCCGGTTGCGAGGGGAATTCTGCAGGTTTCAAACGGAATAACGCCAGAGGTTTTGCTTTCATTTTCGGAATTATGCGATGATATCGTTTTCTCTTTTGATGAATCAAAATCAGATGAGGCAGCTTGCTTGAAGTTGTTTGGAAAGCGATTTTTTTTTTTTTTTCAGTAAGCAAAAATTCCATTTCAATTAAGAACTCATTTTCAAACTTGTCAATAAAGTGAACATCTTGACGTGTTATTACTTTTCTGGAATTTCGTTTTATCGCATGGTTGATATGCTTTAAAATCTAGTCGTGTAATCTTGAAGGCCTGGTATTAAAATTTTAGCCTCGGGATCAGAGGATTTCTAGTTCAAAAAAAAAATCGTTATGTATGCTTGTTTGGTACACATGAAATCCGAAGTCGTGAGTCGAACGTGGTGCAGATGTTTAGAGAAGGGAGGGATGTCAGCTCAGGTGACGAAATTGTAATTACCTTGGGCTCATAACTTCGAAGTCCACCCTATAACAGCCATAGTTTTACTTTCATCCAGGATGTTAATATAACTAAATTAAATTCTGTGGAATATCCAATGAATATATGCTCGTACGACTTCCACTTTAACTTATCTTTTTGTTCTTATTTAAAACAAAAGTATTTTGTCTACAATCTTTAAAACATGACATACTTGGCCTGATTCTATAAAAGAATTTGTATGGCGCTGAATTCTCCTTAAGGTTGTTTGTAGTTGAATGTTTGTGAATGCGTCATTAGTGCTATTATTGCTTCCATCCTGAAATTAGATGTAAATTCAGATTGAATTATCTGATATCTCACTGTTTCAGCAACTGTGCGAATAGGTCTTGTTGTTACTCTTTTATTGAAAGGTTTATTCCATTTTCAGAATTCGACGACTTTTGGTGCCATTTCGAATTTTTTCGGATTGGTGGATTGCTGTCAGTAGTACAGTTTTAAATTCTGAAACTGCTTTTGAGGATAAAAAATAATAAATTTGTAGTTAATTGTTCCTTTTGATATGAAGTTGCACTTTATTTCTTGCACACATTACAAATTGATGAGAAGAAAAGTCATTATTATTTTTAGTGTTTTGATCTGTTATGCCAATTGAATCATTTAGCGGTTCTTTCAGTACTTTAATCAATAAAAAATTAATGAAATTGTTTTCTTGTTTTTATTTTGCTGATAGATTTGCATAGTTTCACATATAAATATCTCCATTGATCGAACACTACAAGGTTGTTTTCTTCTTATTGTTGCCTTTACTGAAAGAAATAGTAGACTGTGATAGCAGCATTATTCGACTTTCACAAACATGAATTGTTTATTTGAAAACGCACGTTTTCGTTTGGCTATTTTCTTTCAGAATTCCGGTGCTGTGTATGACTGGGTTTTGGGCAGTAATAACACCGTTTCAAATTTCGAAATGATTTTTGTGAGCTATATTGTTTTGGTTTTAACATTTCTCAAAGCTCAGTTTTGAATGTTGCTTATTCTTCTGAATTGAAGAATATAAACCATTATGTGATGCAAGGTTTTTCTTTTCTTTTCTGGCTTCTAATGATTCTTTTTCGCTATTTCGTGATTTGGGCTTTCATCTCTGGAGCCATAATTCGGAATGCTGTATAATAATAAAAAAAAAGGAGAGATATTTAGAAAATCGTTGATGATTTTGATCTGTGTATTTTTTTCAGCTTGTCAACGGTTTCAAAAAGTTCTTTTAGAGGATCTGATAATCTATTTAATTCTTTATTCATTTTTCATTTTATTCCTTTTTCGAAAAAAAATGGTTGCTTTAAAGACAAAGCAAAACCTTTAGATTCGAATACAGCTATCAACTTTTCCAACAGCATTTATTATGGTGATAATTAGCAAAATGATGTCTGCTCGAGTTTTCTCAATCTATTTTTTCGATTAAATTTTCACCCTTTTTTTCAATGCTTCTATGGCATCGGGCATGGCTTTTTTTCAGGCTTTAGTTATTTGCCAACAACATAGTTATATCGGCCGTATTTTTCATTTTTTTAAATCAAGATTAATTCAGTTTGCACTTCTAAGTTTCGCAATTATCATTTGTAAATTCTTGACAGCTGAGCCATTTCAAGTTACAGCTTTACAGTTTGAGTTTTTCGTTTTTGAATATGTGCTTTTCTGATGAATATTTTCATTCCGCAATGTGCATGAATTTTGGGCCCATTCTATTGCAGGGAAATACAATAAATACCATAGCTCAGATGGACGCAGTTTTATTAACAGTAACATAAATAAAGGCATGCTATCTGTTACGAAATATTGTTAAAGACATAGCAAAGAATTTCATAACCTTCTCTATCTACACAACAGCGCTAGTCACAAAGTCGTGATGACATAATTGTGAGAGCAAAATCATGGTTCAGCAATTAAACTCGTTCATGTAATGGTCAAAACATTTACACTGTCAGAAAGAGACTAGTAAAAGTGTAGGAAGTAAGCATTGAATTCCAACAGTTTCTACTTAATAAAAAAAGACTAATTTTAATTAAATTAAAAAAGAAAATAGTTTAGTTTTAAAATAATATAAATAAATAACTTGTATCTTTCATTTTAATTTCCAATATAAATGTTTAAAATTCTTTTCGAATTTTTAGGTGATCAATTATATTAGCCAGAAACAGACTCTGGCTTTGGATTGTCTGGCGAAATACGCAAACTGTTTCTATATTATCTTTTTTTACTTCGATGGAACTGTTGTTGCGGGAGCTTAGTCATTCGCCTATATTCTTTTATGAACGCTTATAAAGTTGCAAAACCCAATAATAAAATGTTTATTCGGTACTATTATATTTCAATATAAATATTATAATTATTAATATAAATTATTTCAATTAATTACTAATTAGACGGCATTCTTTTTTCTTTTTTTTTGAAAATGTCAGCTTTTTGTTCGGTTTTTTAAGCTGTAATAATTTATCCACAATTTAAGGTTAAAGCGAAAATAATCTCATAAGACTTCAATTTACAGTTATTGAATATTATATTGCAAGCTTTCTTCCAGATAGCTGGTTGTGACCATATTCTTCATTCTAAAGTTTCACTTGATCGTTGTGGTGTTTGTGGGGGATCTAATAACACATGCAAAGAAATAAAAGGGCATTTTAACCGAAAAGTTGATTATGGTAAGTAAGAAAATTTTTACGCTTCTTAAAATGATTAAAATAGAAATTTGCAAATTGAAAATAGGGGTCCAATGAAATTATTACTGCATTAAATTAATCATAGATTAAACAAAGCTCAATATCTAATATTACTAAATGAGTTATTATTCTTTATTTTTCATCCATTTAAAGACATGTATGTATTCCTGTGAATAGCAATATTTGGAGAAATTAACAGTGAACGAATAGATTCAAAATAAATTGTACAATAAAGCTATAAAAGTAATTTCCATCAAAGAACTGATAATGTAACTCTATTCGTCAAAATTTTTCTTCCGCAAATGAAAATAATTTCTTAACTGCTGTCCCCTGCTAAAAATTAATAACTGCTTCTATTTCATTTCTAATTATCATCAGAATTTTTGAATAGGCTTTTATAATTGTATCCTTTTTCTTTTTGTTTAATTCATAGAACATAACAAAGTTTAAATGAAATACATTATTAAATACTTTGCAGTATGGAATCCTAACACTTGACAATGCTGATAATCGTTGAAATATTTGAAAATGCTTAATCCTTTTAATAGTGTGATCCGCGTTTTTGGAGTTTTTTCATTTATGGATATTAATAAATGATCATGTGTCATCTTATTAAAATTGTTATTCTATTAACATTTATGTCTTAAACTGTTGAATCTCCTTTTATTCGTCTCTGGTATTGTAAAGATTATTGTGCCTGATTCATGATATGCTATCTGAAAATTTTTTTAAAGATAATTTCTACAAAACATTTTTTTTTTTTTTTTTTTTTTAATGGAAAGAGCAAACCGTAAAATATGCTGATATTCCCCACAATCAATGCTTACCTAAAATAATGAAATATGTGTATTGACTTACTATTGATAACTAATTTTTATATCAAATAAAATTAGTTACTATGTGAATATCATTGTTTGAAACTAACTTTCAGCTCACATTAAATTATTCATTGCACTTCATATTTGAAGTATATAATAAATAATTTGGCTATCTGGTGAGACTTAATTAAACATTGTATTCAAAAGTAATTTCATTATAGCAATATAGCATTCCTATCATTATTCTGCTGGTGCTAAAATTTATCCTAGAAATGCCAGATGGAGAATAAATATCTTATATTACATTTATAAATATCAGAATTTTCATATGTTAGTGCATCTGTTTAAGAAAATACTAAGGAAATTTTACATGTTTTTGAGAAAATAATTTAGTTATTTCTGTAATATATGTAAACCAATATTTGTATTAAAGAAATAATATGTGTATACCATTCTGTTTAATACTTTTCTTTATTATTTTACTTCAATTTATATTTTATACATGCCCTTCTAGGTTACCATAATGTGGTAATGATACCACCTGGAGCCAGTAATCTCAGAGTAATACAGCACAGTCCAGATGGAAGTGTCGATGATAACTATATTGGTAAAATTTACCTTTAAATATCTGAAAAAATATATTGTGACTGTGTTAATAATTTTTTCTAAAATTAATCACATTTCTGTTATTCTTTCTACAAACTAATTTCTTAAAATATGAAAGCTTTTCAAAATATAATAATTTTAATAACTTTTAATTTAAAAAATGTTAGCAGTCTCTCAGCTTTTACAATTAAATTAAGAAAAATTAATCAATATGCAATAATTTGCTATGTTATATCGAAATGAAATTAGAACTATATTAGTTTCTTTTATTCTGAACATTAGTATTTTATAATTGTGTAACATATTTTATTTAATCATGAATTTATGTTAATCTAATGCCTCTACCAAAATATATACCAAATAATAGTAATTAAGGTAAGACTGACTTTTTCTGATGCATTATTTAATCTGCCAACTAATTGTTTGTATCAGTAATTATTAAATTAAATTATTATATGTTATAAGGATTTTAAAGGGTAGCCTTACATACCTTAATATTTCTTTAATTGAAAGAATTTAATTTTCCTTATGCATTTTCTTGTTTTATTTTGAAAATGTTTTTATTGAATGTTATTTGCAATTTACGAATGTAGTGAAAACTCGCTAAAATGTATTTATATTTATTTGAAATTCAATTGTAAATTTATATTTTATCTGACTTATAGAGGTATTTGATATCATTTTAAAAATATAGAAATAAAGATTTTAAATTTATAAAAGTTCAGAATGCATGAGTTAAAAAGTAAGGAATATGTTTGATTTTAAATTCTAAGAATCAGTCCCCCCCCCGCCATATTAATGCTTTAATCCTTGTTTAAATTAGTATTTTACACTGAATATATTATTTCTCCTTCTTAAAGGTAAGTTCTATGATATTTATATCTAACTTATTAGCCTAAATTGTCCATTCAATATTTAAAGGTGAGTCAGTCATTTTCTTTTGGAGATGTGATATTAATCATGTTTGTATAAAATGCTTGTTCTGAAATAGTCAAAGGAATTTCAAATGTGACTGTGTTTTTGTTACCTTATTAGCATTGAAAGATGCATCTGAAAAGTACATTTTGAACGGAGACTTCATGATCAGCATGTTCCCGAAGACTTTAGCATATCATGGAATAACTATTGATTATTCTGGCAGCCACTCTGTGATAGAACATATAAATAGTTCTGATCCACTTACAAAAGACTTATTTGTCCAGGTAATTTAGCTTGAATTTATGAAATATTTGAATTTAAGCAACTGTACACTACATACTTTTAATAAACATTTTTTCTCAAAGGTTTTTCTGTATATTTCATTATTGGAAAATTTAGTTTATATGTATAAAGTGTGAATGATGCATGTTTTTATTCTAAAAAGTGAAGCATTAAACTCTGCATTCAACAGGAAAAAATATCTATTAAGCAAAAATCTAGTGTCTGGTTTATTATACTGTACGCTAAAAAAGGTACCTTAGCAGGGTGCGCGCATTCTAGATTATATTTCTATATTCTTTGTATTCTCAATGTTTTTGTTTAAATCTAAGTAAGTATCTTTTGATTTCTCTGTACTTTGCTGTAGTTTTTTTGCAGTTGATAATTTTAACTTTTAAGCTTTCTTGAGAATTATGGTAAATAATTTTTATACTTAAATGTCGTTTTCCAATTATTTAGAGGAAGTTGTCATGCTTTCGTTCTGTTTTTCCGTACACAATTATTTTTATATGTGATAACATTATCGGGAATAAAAAATAAATACATTTCATGAGAGACTGCAATTCTGGAAAGGTACGAAAATTGTATTTATGTAACTGCTTATTCTTTTCCATTTTTTTAAATTTCTTAGATAGCATCTTATTTTTTTTTAATTTAATTCTGAGAAAAACATATCCTTAGGATCAATTGAGAAGGTAGGTAAAATTTCTTATGTAAATGTAACTCTCTACACACAACTCAACTCTACCATAGCGCTCTTTACGCAATTTCTGAAAGTGTATTACTTAAGGTTAACAGCATAAGGCTATAACCCGAGTTTACTCATTCTACATCTTCTATGCGCACATTTGACAATAAAACATAATTTGATCCTTAAGTGTTAAATAAAATCAACTTGCCCATGTTGTTGATGTAAAAATAAAAGCATATTTTTATTTGAAATATCATTTTAACATAATCATTTCTGTTTTGTTGGGAGTAAAGCAGTTCCTTCAATACATAATAGGATGTGGAAGCTTATTATTAAATTAGAGTTTCATTATAAAGATATGTGAAATCGGTTTCATAATATGGTAGTTAATGGTTTAATTAATGTACTTGAAATTATTTTATTCCCTATAACAAGTAACAGAGAATAATCTAATAGTATCCTTTCTTTCAGTAAGAATTTTTTTGATCCTTGGCTTTCTTTCTCACTTTGATTTTTGTCATGTAATCTTGGAATTATAAATAATACTGAAAAAATGATTTGAATGGATTATTTATGAATACTGTATACATTATATGAAAAATATAACATTGATGTATTTTAGTGTTTTTAAAATGTGTGCCTTCAAAAATGCTATTGGGATTGATATAATGTATGCAAGCTTATAAATATTATATATTTATTAATAAAAGTGTTTATCATCGGCAAAAACTTTGCAAATTATATAATTATGTTGCACCCATTTTTCTTCCATTGCTTTTTTTGAATATATTTATTAAGTAAAGTTATTAGTTTTTTTCTTCATTTCTATAATTATGCGATTGGACTAATCATGCATCTCTATTAATATTATGTTATGAAACTTTTGAGTTGATAAAATTTCTCCACTGGTATTCATAAGATCTTGATGTTTCCCTTTATTGGAAAAACTGCTAAATTGATGTGCACTTTTCTTAATTATCATGTATTTATACAACTTGAAATTATTGTGAATGCCTTTTTTGCCTCTTAAAAGTGACATTAAAGGTATCCATTTTAGAACTGAAAGATTCTACATTCAAATCATGTTCTTTCGAAGAAAAACACTATGTAACTGAATTTCAGTGGATCAGTCAGAGTGTTGTGTTGAAGTTAGAAGAGCCCTTGTATTATTTCGAAATGGGATGTAAATATAACTAAACGTCTCTGTAGAAAATGAGATATCCAGATTTTTTTCCTCCCATTATAAATCCTTACATATCACATGTTACGACAAATAATAAATACATTTATAAGTCATTCCATTCACTACCTAAGCTTTCATGATTAAAATTGTATCCATTGAGAAAGGAGACTCTCTATAGTTTCATATAAACTTTCGATATCTTGATTTTTTAGATTTCAGCCTGTATATTTTTAATGAAAATTCTATGAATACCTTTTTTTGGTATTTTCCTCTAAATATATTTTAATTTTATATAAAAAAAATAGAGTTTCATTTTTTTTTTAGTCGCAACATTTTTTTCTTCTGAAACATTACTTTGGAAGTACTATAATTATAGGTTTCTTCAAGAGTGGATTTATCTAAAATTATAGAAGATCATTTTTATATGTTCTTAAAATTTGTTTTATTTTAATTTAAGCTACTTATTTAGCTCATTATGTATTTTAAAAAGATGGTATTTTACAAACTCTAATTACCAAATAATTAGTTTGCAATAGAAATTAAGTTCAGGAAATCTCTTAGAACTAAATGCATACATAATGTTGGATTTCACGTCCTTTGTGTTTTTGCCTGTATTCTAGTGACAATCTTCTAATTGTTTAACATGATAAATGTCTTGCAAATCATATTTAATTCGAGTTATTTTTGCCATCAGGCTTTTGTGAACCACATGTAATAAACAAATGTCTTTTTTCAAGGTAAAATACTCTAGTCTCATGGGTTATATTTTGTTTTAATGATAATTATTACACTAATTGTGCCCTTTAGTATTTTTATATTCATTCTGTTATTATACTTTATTTTTGGAATTATTATTATACCTAAGTGGCAAAAATTCGTACATCGCAGCATTAATTATAATTATTGGTTATAAGTCTCAACTTTGGACTCAAAATTTCAGTCAGATAAGTTTTTTTATTAATACTCTACAATGATGTGAACATGTTATTCATTGATAATCCTTCTTCATTTAGATATTGAATATTTTGTCTGTGTTTGTTGGGTTTTTTTCCCCATTATTTGATAAGCATTAATTCTGCAGGTCCTGGTTGTTGGAAAGCTTCAGCCACCAAATATTAGCTTCAGTTACACAGTTCCTCTTACTGGCACTCAGCTATATAGTTGGAAATTAGCGACGCAATATTCAGAATGCACAAGATTATGTAATGGTATGTACGTTTGGTGAAGCTCATTATTGTCATAAATTCAGAGTATGAATATGAATATTTATCCAGCATAATTACACTGTTAATCTGCAAAATTAACAACATTTTGTTGCCGCAAGCAAGGGCATTTTAATTCGCTTGTTATAATAATAATCTATATAGTTCACATTTCTACACGTTTTCAACTTCTTTAAAATATTTATTTATTTTAATATATATATATTTTTAATTTTTAAAAAAATACGTAATTTGGGAAAAGTTATTCATAAAACTCTTGTAATTAGCTCAAGATTTCTTTACTTACAAGCAAAAATATTTAATTATTATGATAGCTTACCAGCAAATAATTAGCAATTAAAATATTTAAAAAATTATTATTTCCAAAACCTGGCAAATGCATATAATTGTTATTTTTAAAGAAATATTGCTTGGAATATTGCTTGACGATTCTTGAACGAGATTATTTTTTATGAAGGTTTAGTAGAAACAGTGCTATTTATTATTGGTTCATTAAAAGGCATGTGCTTGGAATTAAAATTGTTAGTTGTTAGCTTCTAAATGATGGGAATTTTAACAATAGTACTGTAGAACTTCACATTTATAGGTTTAATCTTTTTGTCTCGGTTCTTTTTATATCTAAGTGTTTTTAATAAATAAATAAATAAAAATTTGAAACAAATAGTTGAGTCTGTTTAATTTTTTTCATTTAAATTTTTGATAGGTATAAGTTCTTTAAAGCCTATATGTGTTCGATTATCGGATCAATATCCAGTGAATGAAGACCATTGCAATGATATTTCGAAGCCCAATTTGCAAAAAACTCGGAAATGCAACGAACATTGTATCCTTAAGTAAGTTAATGCTTTTTATTAGCTGAATGAAGTATGAAACACTATTTGTAACAAATATAATATTACTTTCTTATATTACATTTCATGTATGCACTAATTTAATTCACTGAATCGTTAAATTTTTATTTATTTTGCATTGAAGCTTATATATGCGTATTCACTTTTATAGATGGCAAGATGTTAGTAAATTAGATTGTTCAGTTCAATGCCGAAGAGGAATTCGTCACAGAATAATTAAATGCATGAAGGAAGAAATTTCTACTAGAATAGCTCATGCTGTGCCAGAAGAACATTGCATGCATTTGGGTCCGAAACCAAGTTCTCAAGAAAAGTGTTCTGTCTCTTGTCGTAATTCATCATGGATCTATTCGGATTGGTCAGAGGTGATGAATTATTTTATGTATCTGTAAAGTGTTTTGTATCAATTTAAAAATAGTTTCTTATTTCTTTAAAACCTGATCATATCACTGCTTATATGCTATTAATTCATAAAACAGCGCTGTCTTCATATATATATATATATATATATATATATATATATATATATATATTAGTATTGAAGATTTCTGTTGGTATAAACACAGCCATATAATGTTTTACATGACAAGTCAAGTTAAAGAAAAAAAGAATGTCATTGCATTGTTAAAATGGGCCTTGTAGTGTAGAAAATACTCAATGAATTTTTATTTTTGGGCAACAATTCATTCTGCACTATAAAAAGTTATGAAGTGTATTTAAGAATGAATGGCCTCTACTATTTTATTTACAAAGCGAAAAAATTTTTAACAGAATTTGTGGTTTTCATTTCTGTTATATCATACATTTTAAAAACGTTATCTACTGATCTTTCCCTTTTAATAATTTCGGAATTATTTTATAATACTTTTTCTTTTATTAGTTTTTGAATTTATTGTTTTTAATAATTTTGATACATGCAAATTTGAATTCTGTCATGTCCATTTTTAAGTTTTCTGTATTGTGTGAGGATTACTTACACATGCCGCACGTTTCGAATTACCGAGGAAATATTTAGATACTTAAATATATCGTAGAAATGTTTTCAGGAATATGTCCTCATAGTAAAAGATTCTTTATAATATTGTTACAATGTTTTCAAAACATTGTTCGATATTCTTGATGAAAATACAATACTCCTGAAATATGTAATTTTGAGAAGTAAAATAAACGCACTAATATATCGTCACGATGTTCCTAAGACCATCGCCTTGATCGTCTGTACTCCTTTTGCCCTTTGTCATTTACATTCCTACACTATTGAGAAATGTGAAAAAAAATTAATCTTTTTAAATTTACTTTCTAAATTATTTAGTTTTCATAAACTTGATTATATTGACATTTAAATGTTTCTTCGTTGTTTATCACTTTTCTCATTTAATTTTAAATTTGATTCTAAATTATTTTGTAAACAAAAGCTCTTTGGTTATACAATTATAAAATTATTGTAAATCTAAAATCATGTTCTTCATCTGGACTTTTGTCATTGTTTGAAATCTATATACTTAGTGAGAACAAATTTAACCTGTATAGCAAAAATATATCCTGTATCGAAATTAGTAAAAGCTTAATGAAATATTTATACACTTATAATAATTGGCAAAATCAGAGAACCAGTCTCCAAATCCAAATTATTGTTCCTATTTCATCAATTTTTTATTTTGTATAAAAGCTTATTATTTCTAGATGTATCATAGATGGTCACTTGTTCCCACACTGATCATTTTTGAGAAATTTCACAATTTTAAAACTGGCAGAACCGTCAATCTCTGCAGCTGGACCGATTCTGCCAATTTTATTTTGGGGTTTTGCTGGCTGAGTAGCTAATCAAAATGTTTTATATATTTAATTATTTTTCAACAATATTTTTTATTTTGTTGAGTTGAAATGTAAATGATTAGAGAATGGTTAATGAAGACTGAGGGAAATGTGATCACTGAAATGGTTAGTTCTCACTAAATTATGCTGCTATGCTTTCATTTCTTGTCTTCTATGTACAAGAATTGCAGCAAAAAGCAGTCATTAAATAGCATTTATAAATCATGAAACATTATTGATCACCTAAATCTTGAATCAAATTTCCGTTTTGATCAGCATACATACATTACAACAATTCATTGTAATCTATTTATTTTGCAGTGTTCAGTATCATGTGGAACTGGAACTCAACAACGTACTTCTGAGTGCCGTAATGCTGAAAATATCAAGCAACCAGATGATCATTGTGATTCATCTACTAAAGTTGTGTCAAAAATATGTGACCAAGGTCCATGTCCTCATTGGATGGTTGGAAACTGGACTGAAGTAAATACTCTTTTTCTGATAATTTTTTGGTTGAAATTTATTTATTTTAGCTGCAGTTTATAGAAAATACAATTTACAATACATAAATTACATTTGAGGGTAATCATTATATGTAAAGCTCCGACTGTTAGATTCAGATTTACAATGTTTAGTTAAAAGATATTTTGCCAAAAATCGAAGAAAATTTCATAATTGATTTATTGCATTTGTGGATATAAATACATTGCAAAATTTTTGGAGTTTATCTCACTTTCCAAGTAATTGTTTACTGTAGAGATTTGCTATTCGAGGCAGGTTTCTGCAGTAAACAATTAGGAATGCTCTTGTATTGAGAATGGACTCAAATTTTTAGTTTCATTCTTAATTTCTATAGATGGAATGAACCTCTGATTTTTCATAATTGCTGAAGTTCCTCTGAATATCAGTGAACAAAGTATTTTGGTATGCAGAGGCATTTATTCGGTGCATTGGCACCGGATTCAGTTCACTTCAGTTTTTTAATATAGCTTTTGAAGTCAAATTCGTCGTCTACTAAAAAAAAATTAATATGGTCAAACAAATGTTTTGAATTAGTAAGCATATGTTTCTGTCCAAAGAATATTATGCTAAAATATTATTGGATTTCAATTAGTAGATCTTGTGATATATATTGGTTAAATCCGTTTATAAAAGTCTTAAGTTCAAAATTTTTGTTACTTGTAAATGCTTTACTTCCTTGATCGAAATAGTGTTGGAAGTATACCTTGCAGACCATTAGAATACTTTTTCTGCTTTTGACCGTGTTTCATACTCTGTTTTACTCTTTATTTAAATTGGGCTAATTCATAAAACTTTTGTATGCCCATTGTTTATTTCAAGATTGATAAGAATATTGCTCTGTTAAATACTTTTTTGAATTGAATGACTGGTGATTTTTGACATTATGACTGTAACTTGCACTTTGTTGATCTGTTTGATAGATATGTGCTTTTAAAATGTACTAATTTTTTCCTACATCATTTATTGTTCTAAATGAAACTTTTTATCTGATAGATTTTAATATACTATGGTACATTTAACCCTACCCTAAATTGTAGATATTTAATTTTGATTGTATATTGATTGTATCTATGCTTTTATTTTATTATAATGAAATTCGGATACCAAAACAATAGATTTCGGCTGTCGATTATTATAGTGATATATGAGAAGCCGAAGGTTAATTGTATTTCGCTTTATTTATTCATATTACTAATCAAAATAAATTCTTTTATATTTCTTGTTAAACGAATTGTATTTTATTGGAAATCCTTCGAAGAAATATCTTTGATATGTTTTCTTCGCCATATTGGTGCAACATTTCTTTAGTATACATATTTAAATATCTGACAAGTACAATAGTTAACCAGATAATATTGTTTCCCGTATCAAGATTTTAAAAGTCTTAACTCTTAATATCGATATCGAATTTCATGTCGATTAATTAAATTACTTTATATATTTATGTATGTATGATCAATTCTATGTTTTTTTATTTAGTACCCTTTCTTTCCTGTTTTTATAGTGTTCTGTGACATGCGGCCTTGGTGTGAAACAACGCCCCTTTTGGTGTCAACATGAAAACAAATATGTTGATCGACGCTATTGTGAAGATGATAACATTCCTGTTGCAAAAGAAACATGTAACATGGGGGATTGTTTTGAATGGAAAACAGGTCCATGGGAACCGGCAAGTATTTAATTTAAAGATAAAAACATTTTTTTTTTTTTTTACTTTTAATAGATAATATCTATTTTCTTTAATCTGCTTGCTATTTACTCTTTATAGATCTTAAATATGCCTTTAGACGATAATTAAGATTATAAAATTTCATTTGTTTTCCCTTAACATATTTTCTTTTACTAATGTTGCAGATTATTAGATTATTTAAGTCTTAAATAAACATTTACTATTAGCTCTTTGATGAAACAACAGCAATGGAATAAACAAAATAATGCCGTTTGTAAGTTTTTAACTCTATGTTTTGTGTACTTTTATCTGTAAAAGAGCATAATTGTAAGTTTGAAAACTGAAATTTGTTTAGATTGTGTAATAAGAATGTTATTCTTTACCATGTTATCTCATGGTTTGAAGTGGTTATATGAATGCAAATAATAGAAATAAATTGCATTATTCCATGATAACAAATTTATTAATTACAATATTGATTGAATTATTTTGTTCTAATTTCTCTCTATATTGAATGATTTTGCATTTTGAAATTGTTAATAATAAATATTAAATTAAAAAGAATTTATGTTAGTGACTATATGTAACGAAAAGTCTCAATTAAAATTTATTTTAAATTGATTACTCATTGAACTCGGATAACAGATTTGTGATTTCTTTGTACTCTTTTCCTATTCTTGTTGTTTGTCATTTGTAAAAATTTGCTATGTCAGATTTAACTTAATTTGCTGCATGAAAAGATTTTTTTTCTTTATTATATTCCTAAAGGATTTTGATCCTCATAAAAATTGCAGGACATCTTGCAACTCCAAAATTAATTTGTTATAAAAGACACATATGAATTACTGTACATCTGATTATTTTTCGAACTGTAAAGCGTGAAACTTAGTTTAAACTTTTAATCTGTTAAAGCCATACTTTTACTATCCACTTTAGAGCTTCTAGATTTTGGTTTCTATTTCTTGTATGATTTTACCAAAATTATATTATATGTATAATATAAACAAATTTCTCTTTTAATGCACTTACTACCCTTATCACAGGCTTAAACATTCGTTTTTTAAAAACATAGCTCATGAATAATAATTGTATTAATTTAAAAAATAGCGAAAAGTAACATGTAAAAATCATCTTAATCCCCTAGTTCATATCAAAAACTATTATAGTTTTTCTCTTCTACTTCATTTTATTGTTCTGCTCTTATTATACATACATGCTTTTGTAATTCTTTTATTATATATATATATATATATATATATATATATAATTTCCCTTAATTTGATATATTTCTATTTTCTTTTTAATTTTTTCAAGCAAATTACAACATGAAATATTATCTAGCTATATATCTTAAAATTTTAAAATTCTTTTTTCGTTTCCGTATTTCCATGTTTGATATAATAAAGAAATTTTCTCATTATTTTTCTCAAATTAAGATCCATTAAATCATGCCACTTCTTTTTAAGCTAGTTAAACCATTTAAAATTCTACTGATTCTGAAACTAGAATCCAGAATCCTATCTATAATGCCATTTCTGTCTGGGAAGTTTTCTAAACTATAAATGCCTTGATATAGTTTGATTTGCATATTGCTTTCATAAAATTTAGATAAGTTTCTTTTGGTTTTTAATATAGTAGTATTATCAATATAAAGAAACACTTACATGCATCAATTCTGTGACCTAAAAGAGAATGTTGAATTAATCAGTGTACATTTTGTTGTTTTTCTTTTAAGCTGAAAAATTTAATAACACTATTACACTGTATAAGTCAACTCTTCTGAACTGTTTTTTATGTGGTCATTGTCAGTTTCAGCAATTTAATAGCCATTATATAGTTTGGAATTTCAGTTATAAAAATGATTTTAATAGGCAATAGTGTTGATAGCTCTTATTTTCACTGAGTTGCTTATAATTGCTGAGTATTTTTTTTAAGCTTTTCACTGAAAAACTTTATTTAAAAATAAAAAGGGACATTTGCCATGATTATTTACTTCTTTACCTCAAGCAGTCATTTTTCTTTTTCAAAGATGTAATAGATTCCACCTTTCCTGTGTTTAAAAAAGTTAAAGAATTGAATGCGTCGATTGTAATCAGTAGAGTAAATAATAACCAGACAATCTGAACACTAACTTCTAAGATTTTTTTCTTTATTGGGGAACAAAGGTTATACAGGTTATGGCATCTCTTAATTTAAATCTTAACTTTCATCTTAAATTAGATCATGTTACTTTATATTAAAAATTTTCTCTTATTTTCCGATCCGAATCTCGCGTTTTTATTTATTTTTTTATCTGATCATTTCTGACAAGCACTCTTAAATGTTGAACATAGCAGTTTCGCACTCTCAGAACAAAGGGATAAAAATTCTCAGCACTTACACATTCCTTTCAAAGATACATGATATTCCATTTCCTAAGTTGGCATATGTCAAAAAAAATCCCTTTCATAATCTCCATAAAATCACCCAACGGAGAAATCTCTTTTACTTTTGTATTTGTACTAGTGTAAACAGATGTTTTCCACCTTACGTCTATATATACAAATTATTGCTCTCCAATGGTGAAATAAATTGAAGTGTATTCCAAAAATATCAGCATCTCGAGACTCATGAATGAAAATTAAGCTATCTGCATAATGTTTGCTCATTCTCTGTTTTGCAGCGTTTTTAAAATTTGAAATTCTTAAAATACTTGTGGCAAAAATCTACATGTGGAAAAATCTTTTTTTCCTCTTTTTTGCCACAACTTTTTTTTTTTTTTACACAGCTTCTTTAATGTCAATTTCTTTGTCATTATAATTTCGCCATGTCTTCCTGAATTTAAAATATTTTTTTGCTGTAAAAACCTCTAACATGTTAAGTTGCTTTTCTGATATGCACTTATTTTAAAAAAATTATATGTGAAAAAATTAAACATTTTCTTTATTCAGATTATTGCTGCTTTATTCAATCAAATTTTCATTATGTTTATAATTCATACGTATTTTTACCTTTGTTATAAATGCGCTGTTCATGACTAATTCGAAAATTCTTTATTTATTTCAATGATTAAAATGCTTGTATTGAAGAAATTTATTTAATATGCTTGTTATAGTGTCCAGTAAAATGTGGAAATGGCACTACACATCGAGTTCTAAGTTGCCAGTCCTCGTCTGATCAAAAAGTTGATGAATCTTATTGCTCTTCTTTAAATCGACCTCCAGTAAGTAAAAGCTGTTCTTCTGGGATGACTTGTTCCAGTAATCTTGGTATCAAGAAGAAGATTCCACTGCAGAATCGTTTCAAAGAATGGAAGCCTCCCCCTTTACGCACCCTTAGTGACACTAATTCTATTCCGGAATTCAATCGAGCCATTTGGAAGGAAGGGAGATGGTCAAAGGTAATTTATTTTAAATAAAATTTATTAGTTACTGTTGATTTAAAAAGTTACATTTGTTATTTCTTTTCCAATTATTATGAGTTTCTTACAGTCAAAACATTCTTCCAAAGCATACAAATTTGTTTCTTCATGCCTTTTTGTTTAAGCCCGTTTTGTGATAATCAGGTTTTATAATTATTTTCTGGTAGCTTATTTGATCATTGCAAAATAAAATATGCAACAAGAATTTTCACAAACTTTGTTTGCAACTAGTCATGTATTGCATCTGTTGTTTTCAGTTATTTAAAGTATTTTACAAGGATAATATTTGCTTTGTCGTTTTAATATTTTAAACTTAAAAAAATTATGTTAATAAAATTTTAAATCCACAAATTGATTCGATAATAGCATGGAAAGCTTCTTGTGGACTCTTATTGGTAATTCGTTAAGCACACTTCATGGAACTGAAGAAATTGTTTTAATCTAATAAGAAATTGTCTTTTGGTATTTGGTATAAAACATTCGTATTTTTATGTGCCAGTATTTCAGCTGCGGGGAAAAATGTTTTACCTCTTACTTCGACTTTTTTTTTTTTTTTTTTTTTTGCTTTATAACTGCATGGACTAGAAAATAATAGGAAATAAACTGCTTAAAAGATAACAATGATTGTATGTGCTGAAACATGGAGTGGCATTCTAGAAACATACTGCATTTGAAGAGCTTACTTTCTTATATGCATTGATCGTTCTCAATAATGTTACTATACGTTAGATCTTTGTATGAGATGTTGCGCAATTCTCTAATTATTTATTGATGAATAGAGAGCTTTTATTTTGTTAAAAGAAAAGGGGTTTATAATGTCTACTTTGATATTAAGCTTTTAAACTTTTTTGTTTGGGTATGAGAAGATTGCGATCGAATCGAATTTAGAAACTATTTTCTGACATAAAATTTTATTTTTGAAAAGTTTGTATGACAGATTTTGATATGTGCGATTTGTTTTTTTATATACATGTAGTGCTCAAATACTTGTGGTGAAGGCGTGAAAAGGAGGACAATAACTTGCCATGATTCGCATGACGATTCACGCCTTTCTTTGAGTTATTGCGATTCCAAAAGGAAACCTAAGACCACAGAAAAATGTATTGGTAGACAATGTACTCATTGGGAAACTGAAGAATGGTCTGAGGTATTGAGATTCTCTGTATTTTAATTATTAAAGAAAATACTGGTTTTAGGAATTCTTTTCACCCATGTTAATGAATGAATAATATTTAATTCGAATATGAACTTTTTTTGCAAGTATGTTTGAATTTTATGTATTAATAAAAACAGCTACTAATATACTTAAAAATTTCTGCATTATATATTTGCCGCTAATTTTTTGTAATTTGCATTTGAATAATCATTAAACATTAATATGTTAGAAACTTTAATAGATAGTAATCATCAGTCATAGTTTTAGATAGTAATCATCAATGTTAATGTTTATGAAGCTGAAATAACTTTAATTGAAAGCTGTACATTTTATTATCGAATTAAAAATTACTTTTTTAATTCTATTTTTCGCTATATATACGGGTTTTTTGTAATCCTTATTATATTTCAGTGTTCCTGCGATTCAAAATCAAAAAGTAGGAAAGTTACTTGCATTATAGAAAAAAACAAATTCGGGATTAATGAGTGCAACATAGAAGATAAACCACCTTCTTCTGAGAATTGTGAATGTATTCATAAAATGCACATCCAGTCTCATCCAGTAAACTATTCTGAGTGGAAAATTGGTCCTTGGGCTGAAGTAAGCTTCATTGTTGTATTTTTTAAATGGTGGTGTGTTTCTTTTTCATTTCCATTAACTGCCTTAAAGGCACTCTATTTGATAGGGATTTCTATTACTATTTAATTACGTTAAAAATGCTACACAAGATGAACGTGCATACTGTACCAAAAATAAATAATTTTTTTACTTCAACCTTGAAAAATAATGACCCTGCCCCTTACCTAAAAAAAAATCTCCTTGCATTATAATAAAAATTTCTTGATTCGAAAGTGTAGTAAGAATAAAGGTGGATATGATTTAACTTGGAAATTACTGTCATAAGCATTTTGGAGAAATACGTTGATTCCATTAGCTTTGTTGAAATAAGTTTTGCAAGCGTTTAGACAGACATATGTGATTTAAAAATCTATGTATAGTCTAGTAAATGTATGTTTCTATCACTTTCAAAATAATAAAGAGTTATGATTTAAATGCAATATTGTTGTGGAAAAGAATGAACTTAAAATTTGAAAAGTATCTTTAGTGTGGCAAATATTGGTAATTTCCCAGGATCATAAAAGATGCTAAAGCCCATTCTGAAAATTGTCAAAATCATATTTTTAGTTTGAAGCCATTCTTATTTAACTACAAGTTCAATCTTCATAACTGCAACATTAAACCAAGATTATTATTGTAATATCATTTCTCCCTATTTATTTTCTTTAACTGGAAAAACAAGAAGTTGCCAAATTAATCAATTCAAAAGTTTTAGGTAACTCCTCTCTCTCTCTATATATATATGGGTAACAAACTAAAAGCAATTAATAACTTACTACACCTTAAAAGGTATTGCTGTCTACCAACCTCTTGATTAGGGGACAATGAAAGGTTTTTTTTTAATCGGTACAAATCTATCATGGAAAATTATTGTATGATATTTTTGAAACTGAAGATAATAAACTTTGTTTTGTATTGCATTCACTGTAGGAAAGTTTTTTGCGTGAACAAATTTTTGATACCTACGATTTTCAGAATATATCTTAACTGAATCTTTTTTCAAATGGATACTAATTTAAAATGCATATAGTCCAAACAAAGGAGATTGTAGACTTTCAAAATGACAGTATTAGATATTAAAAAGAAAACTGTTTTAGTTCAAATGAAACTCTTAAAATTTTGGTTACCTCTAAACCATTTTACTTTTGAAATTCTAAAGATATTAACAATTACGTAGTGCCTATACGTTACCGAAAATTTCTTAAAGATAGTTAAAAACTATTGTCGCTCTCATGACTCTTTTAACAATTGTTTTGTTTCAAACTACGCCTTACATTTCTCCGAAATCAGAATGCGTTATCTGCATAAATTTTTAGTGATGATATTTATGTAATTTCTCAAGTCTGCCATCTTAATATGCTAAACATTTATAAGATTTAATATCTTTTATTATTGCTGTCTTATCTATTCCATATGTTATGATTCCTTAATATGTATTCTGCATTTGAATTTTATGACTGTATATTACTTGTTTTTAAAACGCTGAATTCATCATCTAAATAATTGCATGACAAATTCTCGTCGAAAAATTTAATTATTAATTTTACAGTGCTCAGTTTCCTGTGGCAATGGTGTGAAACGTCGCCAAGTTGTTTGTTATCATATTTTTGATGGAGTCGAAAGTTTCGATTGTGATTTACATCGTAAACCATCAGAAACACTTGAATGCAATAACGGCCCCTGCCCAGACTGGTCTGCAGATAAATGGAGTGAGGTAAATAAATATTTTGAAACTAATCTGGAATTTTTTTTTTTTAAGTAAGCTTTTCTGAACGATTGTAAGTCACCTGAGAAGTGACAGCATCCTTTGTCACTGCGTTAGGACGGAACTTGTCGGAACTCGTTTTCTGTGAAATGCGAGCATGATTGCCTTGTCAGTTAAGCTTCAGCAACGGGGTAATTGACATCTCCAGAGATATATTTTTGTCCTTTGTACTCAATTTTTAATATAATCTGCTCAAAAATGACTAAGAACATTTTATAAATTTTAATAGTAATGAGTGTAATGAATGTTTTGAAAAAAATCCTCAAAATATTTTCATTTAAGTTATGAGATTAATCGTGACATAATAAAATTTTATATAAACTTTCTTTGGAAAATATTTATTAAAATATAAATTTAAATCCCAATTGAAACTAATTGGGAATTTACGTGAAGGTAAAATTATATAGAATATAATTTCACTTTCTAATACGACATAAGATACCATCAACAACAGACAATGTAAAGAGATTAAATGGAAAACTATATACCTTACAATTCTATGCTAAAAACATAATGCCTGCTTAGTATTCTCCAATCATAAATTGCTGGAGAAAGAAAAGTAACAGTATGCTTCTGAGAAATGTGCAACAGAAAACCATTCCTTCATAGTGGAGATTGTTTCAAAAAATATACTTTTTAAAGATTTACAAATAATTATTTCCACTTAATACATCTATAGTATTTCTTCGGCCTTTAAATATTTTTTTAAAAAAATGTTAATCTTATAATAATGAAAATATTTCGCATGTTTCCCGAAAGCTACAACGTAGTGCGAATCCCGTATAAAAAGACATACTGTCCAGAGTTAAAATACAAATTCATGGAAATTTTTAAAATTATCAGCTACACCTTTTTTTACTGACAAGATTGAAATTGCATATTTTCGAATATCTATACATTTTCTATGTAATATACAGTATTTCAGCGATGCTATTTTGGATTATGCCAGATTCCGTACGAAGTATTTTTTTAAAAATTCAAATTTATATTTGAACCTCCTTTTACAGTGTAGTGTTTCTTGTGGAAATGGAACTCAAGTGCGTTCTGTTCTTTGCTTTAATGATAATGGAGAAATAATGCCTGATAGTTCGTGCAACTTGCTAAAGAAGCCTAAAGAAGAACAGCCTTGTTTTAAGAAACCTTGCTCAGAATTAACCTATGAATTCAATTGGATTATAGGACCATGGCCCCAGGTAACTCTTTGTAAGAAATTTGTGTAAATGTCTGGAATATTCAAATTTTTATATCTTTTAATGAATTTTTATTTGTTGTCGGAATTAGTGTATTTTTGTCTCTGATTTTAATCATTTTTCGATGGATCAGAAGTATTTGTGTTTTCTTCCCGAAAATTTATCGGCATAGAACATTTTTTATTTCATACTCGATGTAGCTTTCACAGGTTGAAGCATTGATAATATTATCTGCTTCAATCATATTTTATTTTAAAATTTATTGCTTTTGTAATTATCTTAAGTTTCATTGCCTTTTGAATAATTGGCATGAATTCTGTTTCACTTTATCTAATACCAAGTTAATAAAATATGTGAATCAAAATGGATCAATAAATATATATATTATGCGAAAAGGAATACATTTCGGTAATTTTTGTTTGTTGCAGAGAATGAAGGTTGTGAATTTAAAAATCTGCCAAGCATTTTAACCTTTTTTTTTCTGAAGTTTCTATGTCGTTTTTGTATTGAGTTAAATTATGAGACGTCATAGTCACCTAACATAATTTGGATGTCTACTAAAAATATGCAACAATATGATTCATTGCATGGTGCTGAATATATACACTGATGGAAAAAAAATCCCAACACTAGGAAGGAGCTGTGCTAGATAAACGAAATTTGGTAGGCGCGTTTATACATCTGAAAGATGACGTCGATTCAAATTTCGAGCTACGCGCGTAAGTGTGGCGCTAGTAGCGACACTATGAACACGCAATTGAGGTTTGCTTTGAATAAGCGCTGTAAGGTTCGGGATCGTTATTTACTGTTGAAATTTGACGTAGTGGGTTAATGTTAGTCAAAGATGCCTCTGAGAAGACGAAGAAGCCATTATCAACAGCTCACTGAGTTTGAACGAGGTCGTGTTGTAGGGCTACGAGAAGGTGGGTTTTCTTTCCGCGATATTGCTGAAAGACTTGGCAGGAATGTATCCACTGTGCATGAGTATTGGCGGCAGTGGTCAAGGAAAGGTACTGCCTCAAGAAGACCAGGTTCCGGGCGGCCACGTGGTACTACTGAGAGGGAAGACCGTCGTATGGCTGTGGCTAATCATACTGCGTCTGCAGCTGAAATTCGAGCTGCAGTTGGCACCACAGTGACACAACGAATTGTTACAAATCGGTTACTTCAAGGACAGCTCCGAGCCAGACGCCCTGTACAGTGCATTCCACTGACTCCAAACCACTGTCGTTTGCGACGTGAGTGGTGTCAAGGTAGAGCTCATTGGAGGACGGAGTGGAGATCTGTTGTGTTTTCTGATGAAAGCCGGTTCTGCCTTGGTCGCAGTGATAGCCGTTTGTTGGTTAGAAGGAGGTCAGGTGAACGCCTGCTAGTGACCTGTCTGCGGCCTAGACACACAGGGCCTACTCCTGGAGTTATGGTTTGGGGAGCAATTTCGTATGACAGCAGGAGCACTCTCGTGGCTATCCCACGCACCCTGACTGCAAATTTGTTCGTCAGTCTAGTGATACAACCTGTTGTGCTGCCATTCATGAACAGCATTCAAGGGGGTGTTTTCCAACAGGATAATGCTCGCCCTCATACCGCTGTTGTAACCCAACATGCTCTACAGAGTGTCGACATGTTGCCTTGGCCTGCTAGATCACCAGATCTTTCTCCAATCGATCACTATGGGACATCATTGGACGACAACTCCAGCGTCATCCACAACCAGCATTAACCGTCCCTGCATTGACCGCCCAAGTGCAACAGGCATGGAACTCCATCCCACAAACTGATACACCTGTACGACACCATGCATGCACGTTTGCATGCGTGCATTCAAAATTCTGGCGGTTACACCGGTTACTAATGTACCAACATTTCACATTTGAAATGGCTCTACCTATGATCTTGAAACTTTAATCAATTAAATATGTTACCTAGACAAATGTATTCCTAAAATTTCATTACTGTACAATAATTTTTTATTGGTGTTGGGATTTTTTTTACCATCAGTGTATATATATATAATATTAGGCAACTTTTTGAGTAGAAAAGATGCCTTATTGTTCAATTTTTGACTGTTCAAACGCAAAAAAATATCAGTCGTCATACGAAAGTATTTTTTTTTTCTCTCCGTTTAACAATGCTGAATTATTTAGTCTAAAAAATATGATTTTTAAAAATTCTGCATCGTACCATTTTCATTTTTGTGTAAATAATTTCTTTCAACTCACTGATATGCATATTTATTAAAGCATAAGAAATATAAAATGTAACAAATTATGTAAAGAAGCAAGCACATGCGATTTTAATGTAAAAATAAATATTAAATTAGGTAGTAATTGAATGCTGATAAAAGAATAAACTATTCAGTTCTAATGGTGGAACTAAGAATTATGAAAAAATACTAAGCAAAAATTACCCTTTTTTTAAAAAACAAAATTGTATGTTATCTTATCATTACGAGCAGCCGATTGTACGATGCGTTTAGGTTCAAAATTTGAATTGATGTGGAGATATGGGGCATTTATCACATTTCATATTCAAAAATATGTTAATGCCAAATTTAAATTTAATGTTTAATATTTTTGTTTTCCAGTGCTCTGCAACCTGTGGTGAAGGGACTCAATATCGTAGTGTAGTTTGTTTAAATGCTGAAGGTCATGAAGAAGTTGAAGAAAAATGTCCCTCTCCTAAACCTACTGTTGTACAATCTTGTTTGTTAAGCATGTGTTCTAGTTGGAAATGGTCAGAATGGAGTCAGGTTTGTATTGGGTTTGGAAAAATTGGCTGTATCTTATTGTATTTCCTATAAAATTTTGGAATTTAATTATCTTCCGGAATTCTTATTAATTTGTTTCTTGTACTCGGAATACTAATTAAGAAGAAATTTACTGTAAAAATACTAGATTATAATAATGTTAATATTTTTATATGGAACCATTAACTGAATTAATGAATATTTTTGTTAATTTTGGGAGATACTTTTCTTTCCAAGGATTTTGTTTAGATAAAAGCATGCTTTAAACTTGAATCGAATTTAAAATTATGAGATGCATGTCTAGGGCCATTTACTGGAAATGCAATTTTCATGCTTACAGATTAATTTGTCTAGATTATTTTTTAAAAATCAATATATAATTTAATAGATTTATGTTGCTCCGAATATATATAAATATCATTTATTTAGAAGAGTACTGTAATTCAAATAGGAAAATTAGGAATTTTTAGGAAATTTTAAACTGTATTTTGTAATTCAATTTTATTATTTATTAATGAGTCGTTTGTTCGTCACCATTAAAAATCGATTATTTGTAGAAATAAAAAATGTGTGATTTTTAAAAAATTGCTGGTGTAAGCAAGGTATATTAAAACAATAGTGTATTTATTTGAAAACGTTAATTATTTTCTGAAAAATTTCGGTATTAAATTGGCTGATGAGTTTTGCTATATTTTTCACAAACTATTATTAAGGTTTAGAACACATCTGTAGAGTACGAGTTTTAATCATAAATTGCCATATGTATATTTTTACAACAGTGTCCGAAAAGTTGTGGTTTTCATCAACAATATCGACATGCTCACTGCATTCGAGGTGAAAGGATAGTTAATGATGAAGATTGTTTTGAGCCTAAACCTGCAACTGAGAGAAGGCAATGTAAAATTCCACCCGAGTGCTCTTTTAAGTGGCGCAAAGGACTTTGGTCACAGGTATATGTCAATAATTACATTTTATAACCGTATGTTATTTAAGAAAGCCAACTGAGATAATTTTTTAAGCAATAACAAAGCAAAATCTTCATTGCTCAATTATGGCTTTCGTCTCTTTCAATAGATTGTTTAAAATTTATCTTTGGCTTGTGAATTTTAGTATGATAAATCTAATTATCATTTCTTTAACACAAAGAAATGCAACAATATATATTTCTCAATCCCTCAGAAATTATGGTAGACGTGTATATCCTGAAGGGTTTTTTTCTTTGCTGGAAGACATATGTTTAATAATATTTTGTATTTTATCAAATCAAGAGTTATGAGCTCATTATGGAAACATGATCTAAACTTTTTTTACTTTTCTATCTTCAACGGACAAACTAATAATAAAAGTAGTTAAAGATGGACGTACTAGCTGCATAAGATGTTTGCTTCTTTTCGTCTTTAAAATTTAAGGCAATATACATTCCAATAAATTTTTTTAGTCTAGTATCTGCTTTTAAAATGAAATTTTCTCTTTCTATAAATTTTTTAGTAATAAAAGAAAATATGTGTTTGGGTGGGTTTTTTTTTTTAATTTCCTGACAGTTTGAAAAATGTATGTCAGGAGAATTGATTTAAAGGGTGATTCTAGAGCTACAGAACAAATTTTTAATGTAGTTCAGGTATACAGAAATTAATAATTTTTATAAAGATCATTGGATTGAAATGCAAAGAATTGCTTCTACTAGTTGTCTTTTGTGAATAGAACAAGAAAATTATACGTTCAATAAAATCTGTAACACAAAATGAAATACAATTTGTCAATAGCACAACATCGCAGTTGCATGAATAAAGACATGTGAACCACGCATCACTTCGTTGTCCCTGCATAAATTCTATGATAAAAAAAATTCTTTAAGTTACATAATTAATTTTATGAGGTCCTGGTGTTAAACATTGTAAGAAAAAATAAAAAAGTGTTTAGAAATTAAATAGAAAATTGCGTCACCCTCATAGTGGTTTAAGGTATTGATTACTATAACTGAAAATTCTACAAGAAAATTGAAAGACTTTACTTGCATGCAATACTATTTAACTTTTTGGGAAATGCTGCATCTACGATTGAGTAATTGTCAGTTATCATTAATATTATTTTTCACTGGAGTCATATTAGAAATTTCGACAATTTCAAGTAACCATCACATTGGTTATAATATGTTGTTCTTTATTTTAATTTTACTTAAACAATGAATTCTACTGATTACATTATTTAATTTTTTACTTTACACTAATTTAGAGTTCAAATCAACTGGTATTCATTTTTACGAGATACATTATTTAGTTGTATATACGTTATTTACTGTCTGCTTTATATCTAGTGTTATGCGTCTTGTGGATCTACTTACAAAACCCGTGAAGTTGTTTGTGTTGATAATGAAAATAATCGAGTGCCTGAAGAATTGTGTTCCTCTCAAAATAGACCTAAAAGGAAGCGAAAATGCAATTTAAAATCATGTCCTTATACCTGGGTATCAGGACAGTGGTCTGAAGTAAGTTCCGGTTATTTTTTTCCTCCTATTAAACTTAAGTGTTTATTTTGAATCATAGCTGAAGTCTTTTTACACTTACTCATTGCATACATCTTAAATTTTCTATATGTGTAGCGAATATTAAAAAAAATGAATGAATGAAAAGATATCACTTAAATGGGTGAAAAAGTTACCATTTTGTATTTTTGTTTTCTTAAGGTGTTTCATTTTATCCCATTTCTAGAAATAAAAGGTGAGTTCCTATTGTATTTTGATAGATATATTAATTTTTTTTCAACGAATATGCTTTGACTCTCTTCCAGAACAGAAGCTTTCTGTACTTATGTGTATGCTCTTTTCGGTTTGTTCTTGTTAAAATAGGGACGAAATAAATGATGAAGGGGAAAATTTAAAAATATATGTAGAAACATTACACATTTTGTATTTAAAACAATAAATAGATTCAGAAAGAAAATAAGAATGAAAATCTGCAAAATAGTAACACTTCAGAAAAGTTTTCATTTTATTAAATACAAATTGAAATACAATTGAATATATCTGCTGTTTAAAATCGTCTAAAAGGGATATGTGCGGGATTCCAAAAGGAGCAGTATTAATTTTTTTTCTTCTTTAAACTGAATTAAACATGCCGGAATGTTGATGAAAATTCAGTTGATTTTTTTTAAATGTATTTTACAAGTTTTTGTAAATATATTTTTACTTTTTCTGATTTTATAGGATGCAAATCTTTCCAATCAACTTGATACGAACGATTGTACTACATTTTATACAATTTTTCTACGCCTTTACATAAAAATAAAAAAGGCTGGTTTTGCTCTTTTGATATTGCAGTTTTATAAAATAAAATTTTCTTATTCTGAATATAGATAATTTTAGAACAATAACGTTTCGTGTCTTCAAATCTCATTTATTTTATTGATATTACCATACTACTCTTATTTGATTTGTATTAAATTCGTTTCTGATATTTTTCTTAGAATATTTACGTGTAAATTTTTTTATACTAGGTACATTTCATATAAGCACTAACTGATCTTGCTTTTTGTGTCAGTTTTGAAATTTCACTTATATCAAATCTAGAGAATAATAGAATTGAATGAAATATTTTTTTTAAAAATTAAGTTACTGTTATCTATAAAAATCTACAGTTGCGTGGGAAGTGTACATTGTATTTCAAGAAATATATGCAACCTCAAATATGCATAGGGGGTCTTAGAATAATTTTACCAATATGGAAGTCTCTCATGGCTACAAATGCAATGAAATGCGAGATAGGCATTTCAAAATTATTTCTTAAAATTAAGGTTGAGAATAACGACATACAAAACTCTTATTTCTCATGTTTATTGTTGAAGAATTTAGATGATAGCCATTTTTTGTAATGTGAAATCAGAATAGTAAAAATAAAATCATGAATGGTGTTGGAACATTGAAAACATTTTAAAACACAAAAAATATGTAAAAACTATGTGTAATCGCAGAGAAGTTAATTATTTATACAAACACTGCTAAAACTTTAAAGTTTCTATGTAAAATTTTGTAACCGTTTAAGTCATCATAGTAAAGTTTCTATCGAGATCAGAGACTTTGCGAGTCTCTCAGAAATAAAGCAGTGCTTATGATATGAGAAGTGGAGACACTAGTCTTACAATGTGATATATTAATCACAACCAGCTGGTACCCGGCGCGTTGCTTCCACAGAAGAAATAATCTTGGAAATATCGTTTGGAATTTGAAATAGATATCTTGTTTAATTAAGAATGATACTTATTTTCTTATCGACAGGGAATACATTCATTGAAATTGAGGGATATACAAAGAAGCATAAAAAATACTTATTTTTTATTTTTTATTCTGTTCTGCAAACAAATAGTTATCTTCATATATTAGATTTGTGTATTATTTTAGAATTGTAATGCTTGATGTCCTTTGAGAATTTTAAGGGAAGAAACTATTTTTTCTATCTTTCAGGATTCGTTTAATATTCATTCAGATTAATGTTTAGTATTCAAGATCAATGATTAAAATAGTTTCATTTAAAATTGATTAAACATAGAAAATATATTTATGCCAAAAATTTCTCGATATAGTTGATTAATAGTTTTTTAAAATTAAAATGATGCAAAAATTTGTGTACTCGATTATTTCCTGAAAACACTGCAAAAACACCAAAATTTCATTAAATTTTTAATTAAAATTTCAATCTTATGGGATTGGTTCTCCTAACATTTTCTCGTATACTCTCTAATAATGTTGTTACCTCAAAGAACGACTTACATAGAATTTACGTAAAATAAAAACGAAATGTTAACCACTATTTTGAATTTAGTATATTTACTGAATCTGTTGCGTCTACTTGGAGAGTTATTTAAGATCGTCTCCTTGGGTAATTAATAATCCTTGATTAATAGATGTGGTAAACTGATCCGAAAATACTTTTTATGTAGTACTTAATTTTAATATGTCTATACCCATCCCGTAAGTGCAAGTAATAAGTATTCTAAGTTTTATCGCAATCGGATGGGCGGCACGGCAGCGTGTAAGAGACATACAAACATTCATTTTTATTTATATAGATGGTATCCCCTTGCAGAATCCATAAAAATTAATGGTGCAAATTAATTATGAATTGAAAAACAGTATCAAATGCGAGGTTCAGTAGATTTTTCTTATTCATTGTACCTGCTTCGGTGTTGCCTCTTCAGTATACAAAGTGCACGAAGGCGTGTTTGTAAACCATTTCTAAATGTTTTTTGTTGTTCTATCTGTCCTTATCGATTATCTCTCATAATTTTTAGCTCAAATTCCATACAACTGATTAGTCGACATGTGGTATATGCATACAGAGATTTGCTTATTGCCACCAACTATCCTACTCCTCTGATAGTATATGCGATTAAGTTTAACAGCTGAATTATTAAAAATATTTTTTCGATGTTCTTCATTATGCGCCATTTATACATTTCTCTCTTCTATTTACATATAGTTTTATCTCAGTTCCATTTCATTTATAAAGCAATTAATGAGAAAGTACATAGTTTTTTTACCGTTGTTTCGTTTATACGTCGCCATCCTTACCATCATACTCCAATTTCCTCGCTATGAATTCCATAGAAAAACTTCGAATTTACTTTATTTGCTTTGCGATTAATTAAGATTAATATTAAGATTATTTTATTCAAGAATCTTAATTCGATTAGTTATTATATTTAATAATAACTGAAAACTAAATATGTTAGACAGCAAGTATGCTTTTAAAGATAAGCATTTACTTACTTACGCATAAATGATGTAAGATATATGCAACTAGTTCTGAAGGTAGGCAATAAAGGCGTGGTTTTCTTCACGTTCTATAATTGTAGCTTTGAAATAGAATTATTGTTTTTAGTATTTGCACAAAAATTGTAAAAAATGCTGTTGAAATTATTGCTTTTTAATAAATTAATAGCATTAAATTTGTAATAATCAGCGTTGTTTATTAAAATCTCGATTATACATCTTTTCATTCATACATCGCTTTATGTTTGCACCTTAAAAGATGTATAAACGGGCTTTACCGTATTAAATACTAATTACTAAACATATTAAGATATATAAACATATTGTGATTTATTTCATGTTTTAAAAATTATTTGACACAATAATATATATTTTAATTGATAATATATGATATAGATGATTGTGTAACATTATAAAGTCTGTTGATATTTAAATACAAGCTCTAATCCTATTTTCACATTTTAAATATTTAAATTTGTAATAAACTGATTTCACCTTTGAAACAAAAATTTATTTAACTAAGTTTTTTAAGTAATTTGGATCAATAGCGACCCTAGTCAACTGCCAAGTAGCCTAATAGCTGAAATGATTTTGGCTGTCAGTGTTCAGTGTTCCTACTTCCACACAAACTTCTATGTAAAAACCATTCATCAAGGTCTGAGGGATAAAGTTTAAAGTTCTTTTGAAATATTCTATTTTAGTAAATTGTAAAATGTCAATTTATTTCAGTTTCATACTTTTAAATAAAAAGGTCCCCTAAATAAGTTATAAGAATTTAATTTATTAAGTGCCATTTAAGCACTTTTTATCTTTCTAAATGGGATTTGACTGACATTTAGCGTGTTATGCTTGTCAAATATGTAATTTTATACTTCACGAGTTGTTATGCCATCTCTTCTGATGCTTTCACTTTTAGTTTGGCTCTAAATATAAATAAACAGTTATTCTTGTAATAATCTCTTTCTTGAGATCTGTATCATTTAATGTATTAAATGTTTTTACATCTGATGGTTTTAAATTTTTGACTAGTGTTCGAAGACGTGCAATGAAGGTATTCGACAACGTCATGTGGCTTGTCATGCTGTAAATGAGTATGGCTGGGTTGAACCTGAAGAAATCGAAAAGCATTTTTGTGGAATGGGAGCTCGAGAACCTAAGACTGTAGAAGCATGCAATTATGGTAACTGTTCTAGTGGATTCATCTGGAAGCCAGAAGAATGGCAATCGGTATGTTGCATCCCTTTTCAATTATTTCAATTTTCATTCTTCAATTATAAAAGAATTAATTTTGTATTATCTGTTTCCCTTAATATCCAAAAAAATTCTTAAAAGTGCGATTTTTATTCCTATACAAGTTATCTCAAAAACATAATATGCATTTCACTGGAATTTATTAATGGAAAAAATAGGTTACTTTTATTGACTGTCATGGATCCATTTAATATTCATTGATGTAGCTTTCATAAAAGTTTACATTACTTTTTCTTTCAATACAAAATGTTGTTCTAAGCATGTATTTATTCCCCTTTTCACTTACGTTATTTGCCTTATTTAGTGTAAAGGACCATGTCAAAATGCAAAACAGAAACGCAAATTGCACTGTTTTGATTTAGAAGGAAAAAGAGTTCCGAATCGAAGATGTAATCCATCTTTCAAGCCAAAAAAGAAAAGACGTTGCTCTTCTTCTCCTGAGTGTAAGTTAAATTGCATTTCACTTGAGTATTAAATTCTTTGTACATAAATTGTTTTTAATTGTGTACTTCAGATTACTTAATTTTAAAAAAAATTTAGTTTATATGCACTGCATGACTGAAATGTTTGTTAAAATACTATGAGTTAGAAATGTTTCCTTAACGGTTTTTTTGTCAAGATTCTTCTCTGCCTGCAAAATATTAAATTTATTTCTTTTTCAACAAATAAATATTATGATGTATTCTATTCATCAATAGAAACGACTTGATAAGCTTTCAAAACAAAATTGTTGAAAGATTATATTGAGAAACGAAATTTTTGAGAGCATATTCATAAAGAGAGTTGTATTACTCTCTACATTCGTTATAACTATCTAGTTATGTTTTGTGGCATTTAAACTTAGTAAACTGTCCCAAAATATCCACACACCCGTCTTTAAATACCTCATCATAACATGTTAATATGACATTTGGAGGACATATTTGATGGGTTATTTTCTCCATTATGTTGAATTAACTTATATAAATTTCTTTTCGTGAAACTTAGTTGCTAAATACTAAATTTCTACATGTGCCTTCAAAAGCCAATATTACTACTTTAAGTAATATTTAAGATGAAACGCTAATGCTTTCAACTGAAGTTTTTATCTAACAAGATACTTTGTAACAGCTATGTTTTCTTATGTAGAAAAATAAAAATATTTTGATATAATATATAGGAAAATATGTTTAAAAAATTTGATTTACCTTTGTTTTTCATGTCAAATAATCGCATTTAGCAAGAAATCTATGTAATGCCTCTTAATCTGTCGATGTCTGAGAATATTGTAAATAACTGAAATAGCAGCAAATCTCTGTATATTGTTTATAAAACCCTTGACAATGACACTTCAAGTTAATACCGTGTTGAATTGAATCTTATTTAAATAGTCACCAACACTTCAACTGAATTTCTATTACCTTATGCAAATTCTATCCATAAATATTATTTTTTCAATTTGAAATAATATAACTCATACTTGAAATTTTTTTTCGAAGACATTTTGTATTTGGGTCTGAAAAAAATTTATAAATATTTATTTAAGTAAATATTGCTTAATTTTCTTTATTTCGAAGCCTTTTGTCTTATGCCAGGAAATGGAAATATTTGTAGCAGATTCTATTATTAAAAGCATTTTTACTCTCTGAGAAAAATTATACTATATGTAGTATTCTCTTCCTTTGCCAAAATTATTTTAAAAAGAAGTGTAATCCCTAAACATCTGAATAGAAAACTATTCTTTATTCTTTGTTTAATATAAAATATTTATATAGCATTTTTGTTGTATCCTATTTGTTTTTTGTTTCAAATTTCATGAAAGGAAATGTGTATTAATATATTTTTATAGGTCCTCCAAAGAGCTGTATGGATATTCATACTTCCCAAGGAAAAACAGCTGATGGGAATTACCAAATTGTTGTTAGAGGGAAGCTTGTTATTGTGTATTGTCATGCTATGGATACACCATATCCACAAGAATACGTAAATTTGCGTGATAGGAACTATGCAGTAATACATTCAACAAATTTGGGAAGCCAGTATGTATTTTTATATTCTTTATAAATGTCAATGAAAGAATTTTCTAGTATTTTTCAAAGTATATAACCTAAATATTTTATGTTTCAAATTATATGTTTTTATTTTATTTCATAACCTTAGTTCATTAAAAAATTCATTCACATTGCTTAAGATGAAAGTTTCCATTTTATCATTATTAGTGTAGAATTTATAGCATCTTCCTAGTAGAATATTTATTCTGATAGTATCTGTAGGTTCTTTCTAAATATGAACAAATATCTGAAGCAGTATCGACTTTATGTTTTTACAATAATTCATATCCAATAATTTTAATAATGCGTTTTAAATAAATTTTTGTTAACGTTTTTTGAATAAATAATTACGAATTTCGAAATTTTTTCCCCCAAAAGTAGAAAAACTGGACTTTACATTTTTTTTTTTTTATAGAACTTGAATTTATACAAGCTTTTATTTCTGTGAGAATGTTATCATTATGTTGAAACAAATTTTCTTCTTACTTGCATTTTTTCAAATTATGAATTAATCATTTGGAAATTTTTATTGTAGGTATGATACTTCTGAGCGTTGTCTTACTACTAACGTCGGTCGTGAATGCGATTGTGACAGAAAAGATTTTGGATATACCGTATTTTCAAAAATAGCTTTAAATATATCTAGCCTGAAATTAATTAGTAAGTAGCATCTGGATTTTACAAAACTATCGATTTTAAAAAAATAAGAATTATGTACAAAAATATTTTAATTATCCTCTAAGCATCTTTTAAGACTTCTGAAGTTTTATAGATTTTATTCATGTGTAGCTGGTATTACTATTTAGAGTTAAATATTAGTCTTGTTACATTACATTGATATTTTCTCTGCTTTGACTCAATTTTGCAAGAACAGGAATGATGCAAAATTGAAATTTTGGTTTTAATTTAAAGTAACGATGATGCGTAAGAATCAAAGACACTGTATAATTAATTAACATGCAATATAATTCTGCATATATTTATGAAATGTATTTCCTTTTAATGCTTCAATTTTTTATTTAACTTGGAATGCAATAAACATTGATATAATCGTTATCATAAGTAAATTGAAATTACTTTTAAATAAATGATAGTGCACAGGTAGTCGGTGTTTTATTATTTGTTACTAGTAGCCTGTAGAGGCTACTAGTTAACAAAGTTTGGCGCCATTTCGCTTCCAACTTCCAAAACCAGATATTTTGTAACATTTTTTTATTGAATTTCTATAAAAGCGGTAATTAAATTGCAATTTTTTATATTTTTGCTAGGCATTCTATTTAATTTTGGACATCGTGTTTGCACTTATTCTTGAGACAATTGATTCTAGTTTATTGCCTGTGGGATCTTTTTAAAACTATCTGGATAATACTTTGTATTAAATTATCTAGGCTTATTAAATTGTGTTCTGTCTATCTACTGTAAAAAAAGAGAAGTCACGTTCACTTATAAGCAAATTTTGAAAATACAAAAACATTGTGTTATGTTCTTAAAAAATAGAGGGTGTAGACTCCCCTAGACTTTCTCGCATGCTCTCAAGTAAACGTCTTATTCCATACCCCATATAAAATTATAGACCCTGGAAAGACCCTGAATACCTTGAATGATACTGGTGAACAGTAGTTCGTAAATATAGATGTTGAAAAGGAGTCTAGTATTCTTAGTGTTTCGATTTCGCAAAAATGTGGTTTTTTGACATATTCTTTCCTGCCGATTGAAATTAAAATATTCACTCGAAAGTTATTGCCACAAGATTACGTTGCAAGTTTCATTGCTTTAAGTGTTTACATCCATGTGAAAGTATATGCTGACAGACGATCTGCACTATAAGAGATTTGGTTCAAAATTTGATAAGTATCTTATTTTAGATGCTAAATCTGGGCACAAAATTTTATCTTAACCATTTACATTCTGTAAGTATCGAGCCCACTCGAACACTCAAACAAACTTCCTGACGATAGGTTTCATTCAAAATTTCATAGAAATCTATAAACTTGATTTAATTTCCATCCGTCTAGCTCATAGCGTTTTTGAGTTATCGTATTCACGGATAAACAGACATACACATATCAGAAATATGTTTTCTTCGAAACGCAGGGGAGGTATGAAATATGGAGATTCGTCGAAGAGCGTTCAAATTTTACGACGATCACAATATTTTCTTAATATATATATATATATATTTCAGATTTTTCTATTCTGTGAAGCCTTTGTGACCTCCATATTTGTGATGTTCCTAATCATTACCTGTTTGTTAACTCGCTTTTCTGAGGAGGATAAAACGTAGTTTACATTTTGAATTTCTTGTTTGAAGAAGTTTTTGAATATTTCTGCGTAAAATAAAAGTAGAAACTACTTTTTATGTGTAACGATAAGTCGGGGTGGATATCTAGTATCGTGGATGGTAAATAAATAGAAACGACGCATTTTGCAAGGTTTTGTTTGTGTCGCTTCAGCAGAAATAAAAAAAAAAACAGAAAAAGAATGATGTAATTTTTTTTTTCTTAGATCAGAATTTATTCAACGATTTATCATAATCTTAGCAAATCTGTTTTATATTATTCCAGCTGATGATTTTACCTTTAGTCAAACTTTCCATGGTAAACCTGTGCCTTATGGAACTGCGGGAGATTGTTTTAGAAGACCAGATTGCCCTCAAGGCATGTTTTTCATCTCTCTTCAAGGAACTGGCTTCCGAGTAGCACAGGACACTAACTGGATATCAAGAACTGGTGCTGGTCAAATTTTCATTCGAAGAACTATGGTAACTGCTTGGTCATATTTTTTATCAATTTACTGAAAAAAAAATTGGAGAATATATTTTTCATTAATATTTTTTTCACTTCAAGAAGAAATTTATTATTGGCAAATAAGAAAAACATATATTGTATACTTTTCAGAATGACGAGGTTATAAAAGGCAAATGTGGAGGTTATTGCGATTTATGTATTCCTGACCCCAAAATTGGTCTTGCAGTTGATATTTCGTGATGGTAAGTGTTTACATATTTTGTGTTTGCCCGTATGGAAAACGCCGCTTTTTAATAAGCAGTGTTTATACTGTTTATAGTTCTGTCATATATAGATTTCCAAAAGATTTTTTCTTTCTTAAAGATATTTCTGCTTTATGAAAGTGTTAAAATTTTTGCAACGGTTTTAATGCACAAATAGTAACAATACTAATAACAAGATTCAAAATTTAGATACATTATCTTTGCGTTTTAAAATATTACGCTTACAACGTTTATTTTTAGTTCAGAGCAATATATATTATGATTTTCTACACAATTTTAGCACTTTAATTGATTTCAATCAATACAGTACTATACTATGAGTACAAATACTCATACACAAAATGCAAATGCTTTGTTATATTGACTACATGAGTACAAATACTTATATAGTCAATATAACAAAGCATTTTTGCAAAAGATCTTCAACTTAATAAAATGTATTCATTCTGAATTTTTATTGTTCAAGATGCGATTAAAAAATCAACATACTGAGGGGAAACGTGTTTTATTTCTTCCTAAATGAACTTCACTTTCTAAAACTCAGTTTTATTCAAGAAAGAGCCGCCTTTTGCGACCAGTTGGTTCACCGGGATAAATGTTTGCTTAAAATTTAATTATTTCTTATGGCAAATCATTTTCAAATTTTTATATAAAGCTTACATTATTTCACTTACATGGTTTTTGTATATTGTGCATTATGGCCTAATTTTATATTATGCCTTTATACATTCAGCTATATCTTAAGAAAAGACAGCAGTATTTTAAAATAGAGACATTTAAAAAAACTTCAGCATTGCTTTGTTCTGAAGTCAAATCTTATTTGTAGATACAGACAAAAATTATTATAAGTGTGTTTTATACCAGTGATGAAGAATCTACGGCCCGCGGAAAGGTTTAATCCGGCCCGTTTAAGAGTGCCGTCGTGAGTATATTTGAACGCATTCTTACTTCGTAATGTGACGACCCGCATAAAAACTACCTGCGGCGATATTCAAAACACAATAGTATTCTGGACAAATCCATCCGACCCAAACAGCTGACTCCTCTTCGCTCAAAACTTCCAGACACTCTCGCATTTTTGATTCATTGTTCTGTTTTTCCGAAAGAACCGCAAAACTCCAATTCCCGAACAATCCTTGCAGGTAGGTATAAATACAAGTGAGGCCGCCCGAAGATCAGTTAGTTAGCGACTTAGTCAGTCATCTGCAACGACCCGCTGTGACTCGAGTAATTGTTTGTGTAATCCCCAAAACTCCCACTGCCTCAACAAACAACCGCGCAAGAGCATTAGTTAGTAGTAAGCTTTCGTCTATTGCGTGTGTGTGTGTTATTCTCCGTAGTAGGTAGCGTCTAAAATGGATGCTAAAAAAGAAAAGTGGATTCAGAATGTTAATTTTTTAAAGAAGAATGGACGTGGAAATATTTCTTTACTTTATTTAAAGAAAAACCTGTGTGCTTACTTTGCAATACAACTGTTGCAGTTTTAAAAGAATAGAACATTCAACCCCATTTCAAGAGCAAACATGAAAACCACTCCTACTCATCGTTAAGTGAAGAGGTGAAAAAAATTAAATCGAAAGATTTAATAAAAAATTTATCAAGTTAACAACAATTATTTCAGAGAGCTAATCATTCTCAAAGATGCGCTACGAAAGCCAGTTATGTGTTGGCTTATAATATTGCTAAATCTAATAAAACATTTTCAGATGGATAATTTATAAAGCAGTGCATGATAGATGTGTGCAATATTATGTGCCCTGAAAAGAAAAATGATTTTCAGTCACTGTCTCTCTCAAGAAGAACAATCACCGAGAGAATTGAAAATATTGATAAAAATCTAATTTCACAACTATTTTCAGGTATTTGGCAATACCTGAAGAGTTTCAAATTACAGTTATTATTTGCTAATCAGATCTCTAAATCTGACTTTTCTCATTTTCCAAGAATACAATCTTTAAAATTCACTATATCAAACAATAAGATTAAAAAATATGAAATTAATTTGACAAAACTATCTTCAGAATTTGAAAGGAGATTTCAGGACTTTAGAAAAATGGAACCAGAGTTTAGTATTTTTGCGACCCCATTCAATGTTAATTACGAAGAAGTTGATGCAAAATTTCAATTTGAGTTAATAGAACTGAACTGTAATACTCTCCTGAAACAAACTTTTCATACAGTACCATTACTAGAATTTTATAAAAATTTAAGTCCAGATAATTTCCCAAATCTAATTACTCATGCAATGAAGATAATGACAATGTTCGGCTCATCTTATATATGCGAACAAATCTTTTCAACAATGAAGCTTAGGAAAACTTCTTTAAGAAACAGAATTACAGATGAGCACCTTTCATCAGTTTTAAGAATTTCTGCTTCGCAAATGGAACCGGACTATGATGAAATTTTGATAAAACAGTCTCAATTTCATTTTTCTTATGCACCATCAACCAGTAATGACACCAGAAAATAAAGTGATAATACTTCACATCAAGAACTACACTAAATTCATTTTATATTTTGTGCTTATAATTTTCTTACCTTTTGCTTTTTTACTATTAAAATAATGTGTATGTAATAATATATGTGTATGTTTATAGAACGCATAATTTTTTTAACGATTAAGCATTATTCTTTGGCCCGCTACGATCGTCTAGTTATTACAAATGGCCCGTCTTAAAAAAAGTTTCCCCACCACTGTTTTATACTGAAAACTATTCAACCACGCTGAATCTTCATACCTTGGTCATAACTATGGAAAAAGGCCGATATAAAATATTAATAGCAACACTGTAAACGGTTTAAATTTCACTCCAACAATGAAATATATTGTAAAATATTTTTTTTAATATTTTTTTAAAGAATTCATTGAAGGTAGAAAGAAAAATCATTTGACAAAAAAAAGCTATGATTGAAAAATATTTTTTTGAAGTTTAAGATGCTGTAAAAACAATTTTTATTGTAAGTGATGATGGAAAATTAACAAATAAGAACTTTCATGACTTTCCTTGTCATTATGCATCCTTCATATGAAATACTAATGAAAATGAGACGTTAAATATGATTAAAAAATAAGTTTTTAAAAATAAATAATAAATGAATTATTTGCTGTATTTAATATCTTACCTATGTTTTTTTCTCCCCTATTCTACAAAATGAGACTTTCTGTCCTGGAAATGTGTTGTTTTGATTCAATTAAGTGCCCACATAGTACTTGTTTTTGAATTCTCGGTACAATGGCATGACTAAATGGGATAGGCAGGCAAGTGCCTACCCCAATAACAGCTTGTGCAAAGCTGTGGAATAAATAAATAGTATTTTTGAAGTACATTTTTTCTGCTTTAAGTTTTTTTAACTAAATTAAAATAACTGAATATACCAAGATATTAAGAAATATCGAAATTTTCCATATACAAATCGCTATTTAAGTACCGTGCATTAACTTCCTTTCTGGCGTTTGTAATCAAATCATGACGATTTGAAAATATTTTTTATTAATAATCAAATGCTGATATATCGGCATACTATAAACATGGAATTATTATTAGATGAAACAAGATAAGATTTACATGGACACGGACTTAGTATAAATAAGATGAGCAGTTCATATTTGTATAAACTAAACTGAATTAGAAGAGCAGAAATAAATTTTATAATAAAATTGCCTAGATACAAAAATTATTAGCAGCAAGAACTATACTGTGATGAAAGATGACACGAATGTGATAAAGAATTATTAATATAATATTTTTGTTGCGTTTTGAGCTTGGAATGAAAATGTTTTATTGTAAATTTGCCAAATAAAATAATCTTGTGATTGAGATATATTGACAAGATGCCGGGCAAGATGTTATTCAAAAACGTTTTATATAAACTATTTTGGTTTAATTTCAACTCATCTTCCTTCCGCCATAAAGTCTTTTTGGGCAGGAAAGGGAGGGGAGAGTAGGAAGATTGCTATTTATAAAAGGGGGAAAGGGACACTGTTTTGATATTTGCATTTTATAAAGATACGCCTCTGTACCAATCATTTTTATATCGAATTACGTCTGTGAATTACTTAGACTGTGAGCTTAAAATCACAGCAATTTAGTGTTCTAATCACACTTTTATTTCGCAGTAAAAATCTATATATATATTTATTAGATAGACTTTAATATTGGAAATAACTTTAATTTTTTATTTATTCTATTGATTTTAGGTAAAGCAATCTTTAAATCAATACTTCAAGAAAGGGAAAGGCTAGTATAAATGTCCCCAAACTTACTTCGTTAAAAGAGGGTATAATTTCCTCATTGTCTGTTTAAAAATCGCTGTATGAAGACAACGAATAACATGATTATTTGTTCTGTAATGGGAAAGTTCAAATTGCCTTTCCCCCCACAAATATTTAAAATTAACTACATATTTCCAGTTCAACTTTTTAATTATTTTGAGTACTATTTTAAAAGTGGGATGATAATTTTGTATATAGTCTTTAAAGTGTTTTGATAATTCACTCAATATTTAGCAATAATATCTAATGTACGTGGTCTCTAATTCGAATACTTTTTGATTATTTCTTAAATCCCAAAATACTTGAGAAACAATGCAGCTATTTCATTTTATCTTCATGAAATCGCAATCGTGACTGACAAAAGGCCATAGAATGCTTTGATTTAATTGGGCAAATTTTTCATTCAATATTCTAAACCTTCTCTTTCTTTCATTATGATATAGCCTATTATATATTTCAAATTGTATAATAATGGAAATTTCATGAGCTTTATATTTTTAAGAACTCTGCTCATATTCTCAATAAATAAATAAATTCCATTAATTATAAGACAACTTAAGAGAACTGAATTACCATCATGCTGCACTGTTATTCATTTCTAATTTATTCATAGGAAATAAATTTTCTTTAAAACTGTTTTTATTTTCAAGAAAAATGACGAAAAAAATACAATAATGCTTAATAAATCGATTTTTCTACAATCTTTTAATTATAATGTGCAGTAAATAAGATATTTTCTCTTGTTAATATTGTTTTATTATAATAGATTTTGTGTTTTAAATATGAATTTATTTTAAAATAATGTTATTTAAATTTCAGATCAAGAAATTAACTAAATTTTATCAGTATTCTTCATCAGTTGTAATCATCTCTGGAAGGCATTGTGAATAGGCATGACTCTCATCCAAGATCTTGTGTTCATCTCTTCGGAAATGTGATTGTTTTTGAACTGGATATAACATGACATTTAGAATATAAGAAATCATTTTTTTTTTCTCGTACATGCATCCAGTTTTGATGGATGCAGTGATAGTAAATGTACACGTATGTCAAAATAAGGAGGAGAAGGTGAATCTCTTATGACAAGATAGAAATTGAATGCACATCTCATCATTTTTATGTGCGTATGTCATTGACCCTAAGTGTTCTTTTCTGATTAATTTTTCAAAATCAGTATTTTTATGCAAAAAAAACATGTATAAGGTGATGGTTGAATTGTATTTAGAGCAGTGATGTAGCGATCGTGGGGCAAGGAATGCCTTTAACATCAAGAAAGCAAAATATTTTGCTTATGTCAGTTTTAAAAGATGAAGAGAGAGGAGGCATTCCTTTAACGTTCTTTATCGTTGGCGACCTCTAAGGGCGACTGTGGGCAAAATAATCATTTTATGACCTGAGCACCTCTTATCTCTCAACGTCATGAATTTAGAGAAGCAAATGATCCTAATCACACGAATTTTGATCAGATCTTTTGACATGTGAAAAAATGCATCATATGCCAGCACTTTTATGTCGATGCTATTTATTTTAATTTGCATTTTTGTTAATATATACATAAACTATTTATCTTACCAGATGCCATGCATTTCTGAGTTTAGTATTAAATAAGAAATGCCATTTAATAGATTTTATTTATTTTGTTTAGATAGACTGCCAATGAATTTTCAGCTAATGTTAAGTTTGGTTATTTTTATTTATCAAAAAATTTTGAGTAATTTGATCCCTAGTATTAATTAGAGCTGAACAAATTTCCTGGTATTAAATGTTTCTAAGTATATCATTGTTAACAGCAATGAATTTTTAGCATATGTTTTTAATATATTGTTTAATTTTATGTCAGATATGAATATTCACATGTTCGTGAAAATAACTTTAGATTACTTTTTCAGTTATTTTTACAATATCTGAAATATATTATAATAAGTTCCTACATGGAGGCTGTGGTATTATTAATTTGTAATAATGCATTTAAAAGGATTATTGAAACAATTTAAATAATTTTAAATTTATATTTGTGATTCAAGATGTTTATCCTGTGGCTGTATTTTTGAGTGTATTATATTTGATAACTATTTAATATCATTTGTTAAACAATACATTTATATTTATTTAATATATGTAATTATAGATGTAAATTCTCTGAATTTGTAAATACTGTCTTTGTGATGTTCGGTTCTAACTCAAGCTGTTTATTTCTTTCGACGTGTCTACCTCATCTTATGAGAACTTTTGAATGTAAAGTGTTATTTATTTAGTAATTTTTATTTTTGTAAGGTGAAGATGAAATCTCATAATTTAATTATTTTTTTCCTTCGCACTGCCATTTTTCCTTCTATCATTTCATGTGTCGAAATCTGAAGCATCTTCAGCTGTTACTGCGGCATTACTCACTCAGCTGCAAGTATACGTCATGGTTGATGTCAGTGTTGTTTCAAATTGTACATAACCATGTGACACTGCCAAAATTTTTACCCATACGGTGTGGACCAATAGTGTACATATATTTGTATAAGTGATTTAGATGAATGAATGCGGAAGAATAAATGGTAACTTCCTTTTAAAGAACATGATGCATAAAATGTTTTCTTTTTGTAATAAGATTTACAAGACGGAAATTTTCTTTTATTATTTTTTGGATTTTATGACATCCAAATTTTTTAGTTTATTTTATTAACATTTTCTTATAATAAATTTTCGTAGCACATTGATAAGTTCATTTTAAATGTTATTTCTTTTGCAATGATATAGGTTTGATCTGCTATTTTTTTTTTTTTTAATTCCAAACTGCTGAGTCTAACAGTACAATTTTTAGATTTGTGCGAATCTAGTTTCCAAAATTATTTGATAATTATGCCTGTTGAATCAATTTTATGTATACATGCTATTTTCAACCCTTGTTTTTATGTAAATGACCATTATCAATCAATGCAGAAAACTAATAAAAATGTACATAAAATGAGTTTTTTTTTTCTGTTATCCAATTTAATAAATTTATGTGTTTTACTTTCTGTGCTTATTCTCTAAAAATATGCTTTTATAAAGTAATAAAATTAAGATGCCATTGATTCAAAGGCTTTCTAGATTGGAGTTGAGTTGAGAAGCCTATTATGAGGTTCCATAATATGAGCTTTAATTATAAATGGAATTGCTACTAATGAAATTGGAGACTTAATAGAGAGTCTAAAACCAGAGGAGGTGAATGGTAATTTTTTTTTAGTTTGATATTACCATCCAATGTAAAAATAAGTTATTCTAATTAATTTGCTGGTGAACATTTTACATGAAATTTGTTGCATATGTTTCAGTTAACGTATGGTGTCATAAATTCGGATATTTTATTCAAGGAAATGAGAAATTGCATACAAAAGCACATCAACACGTCATTATTAAAAAAATTATATTTAATGAAAGAGTATAAAGTCACTTTAATAATTAAAAAATTCCCATCATGATCCTTTTAAAATTAATTTCAAAAGAAATAAAAAAAAGGGCTTGCTAACTATTATCCCACGGCACTTAAGTCAGTAGTTATGGTTGTGGTAAAATCCTTTCTGCAACCTAGGCTGGGACTTTAATCTCATCTGTACAGTATATCAATCATTATATATTTAAGATTTTTGAAAGAGCATTATTTTGTTTTTAGGGCCATGATCAAAGTAAATATATGCATCAATTTTCTGAATGCTGTATTATCTACACCAATGCAGTAGTTGGTGCTCTTAGAAGAAATTTACTTGACACAGCAAACTATTGGATAGAGAATATTTAAGGGAAACTAAGTTGACTTAGTTTTAAATTGTCTTGTAATTTCTGAATATTTTAATGGACAAAATATAAGACAAGCATATTTCATTTCTTCAAAATTAATTCATATTTCATTCAATGGCTTGTGGTTAAATGTCTTTAAGAGTCTCATATACAGAGAACGAAACCAGGTGTTGACGAAAGCGCCACCTATCGATGGGGGGGATAAGACGGTGACCAAACTAACGAAGGAAGGTTTGATTGTCAAGCCGAATAACACCCAACAAGAAAAGAATTCCTAGTCTCCAGGAGATATTGCGATGTGGGAGTGTGACATTCAGAAGGTCTGCCGACCCACCGAACTGCCCCCCAATAAAACTTTCCCTTATTCTTTGAAGAGGTCTTCTGAAAACCGACACTGTCTTTGTACATCACGAGAGGAGTTTTTTGAACCACCCAAATTTGTTTGGAAAATATACTCTGAGTTGCACGGAAAATCGTACTGAGGGAGGCGTGATTGTTAGAAGGACATAGAATACAACACTGTTTAATTATTGAAGTACTTCGTATTTGGAACATTTAATTGCTCTTCATAATTCTGTTAATTTAGAGTATCCGGTAATTTAGATGGAGTAATTGAATAATTTAATATTTATAGTATTTCGTGTGACAAGACTTCATTTTTAACAATAATTGCGATTATTAATTCTTAAATCCAAGGGAATCAGGCAAGATCTATGTGCTTATGTAAATTTAAGACCTCAAACTCATCCCTAAAGAATGGGCTCAATCCTTTCTCTCAATGGTACTAACAGCGAATTTAGATAAAATGTCCCTAATTTTTTTTTAAATTTTGTAAGTAAATTTATTTAAAAATATTAGATAGGCTTAAATGAGAAAGCAAACGAACAAAATTAAATTTTTCAACTCATGCTGCGTATTTGATATGACCTGGTATTTCTGCGAAGCTGGGATTCTAATATCTGCTGATTTTCACAAAAAAGAGAATATCCTAAATTTTAATTAAATGACTCATTTGTACCACATTAAAAAGAAAAGATAAATATTTTGAAAATAATGTCAAGATCACTGCTATTACTTAGTTTTTCTAACTGGGGAATATAACCAGCTGAATATGATAATGTGCATAAATTGAAAGAAAAAATAATCAATGAAATTGCATACATTAGATTAAGTGTTTCCTGGTTCTGAAATGTTTCAAAATGAAAATTCATCTTGGCTTTGTAATAATTTTTACTTTTAATGAAAATTGAAAAAAAGAGTTAAAGTTTTATTAAAAATTAATTATAATTTCTTTGGAATTATTTTTTTAATATTTCACAATATATATAATATGGTCACCTGTATTTAACAACGAAAAGAATAAAGTAACCGCAAACCTTTCTTTCTCTGATCTCCGGAATAAGTCAAAACGTTTCCGCATTTCTAAAGACTTGTCAGGTGTTTATTATTAAATTTGTAAGTAACGAAAATTTTTTTTTAAGTTGTGTAGTGCGATTCAATTAAATAATTTAGTAGGAATGTTGCTTCTCTCAAAATAGAAATTATGATTACTCATACATAACCATGAATTGGAAGAAAAATAGATGCAAAATATATTGTTACATAAATGCTAATACACATTAAAAAACATTATTTCTCTGTCATATAAGAAAAAGTTTTTATGAAAGAAGTGATCAACATAGTTTTAGTTAATTTTTATAATCCAGATTTATGGTTGCTAAAATTAGTTTGCTTTTGATCACTTACTCACACGAGTATATTTAACTTCAAATTCTATAGACATGCAACATTTACTACTAGTTTTAAAAAACTTATACTGCTCCACATTCTGTCCAAGGCATCTTTCTAATTTTCAATAATCTCACAAAAATGGGAATTTGGAAAACGAAAGTATTTACAGTTTAATACAAAAACTTTCTTATTCTGCATTGTCCATGCTTATTACAGATTATATCCTCATCTAACGTAATTAATTTCACTATCATTGATTCTTATACATCCAATAATTTAGTAAAGAGTCTCGAGATTTAAAAAATGGATGCACTTTATAAAAATTTCACTTTTGCGTATGTTCCAAACCTTAATTGTAAGTATAAGTTTTAAAAAATACATTAAAAGCATATTTTTACATAGAAATCTATACATTATGCAAAAATAAGCCGTTTTTTAATTTCACCAAAAGTAATATTAGTAGCAACAATGAAAGAGAATTGAGTTTCATTTCAACAATTAAATATATTAAAGTAAAATACGTTCATAATATTTTTTAATATAGATTAAAAATATGAAAAAAAAATTGTGCAGCAAAAGGTGACTTTGTTAATAAGGTAATTCTTTGAATTTAAAAATGGTGAGAAAACTTTTGTGCTGTAATATTTTCGGAAATTATCACTTAAAACGCCAAAATTTCACTTCATTTTTAATTAATTAAAATGAACATTTTTAAATCACTTGGAAGCTGCTCGTAATACTTAGTTTTTCCTTGTTCCATTAAACAATTATTTTCTCATTACCCAAATATAACCAATGTAGATACACGAATAGATTGAAAGATCAAAAGTAAAATATATGAGTACAGAAATGCTAATATACATTTAAAAAAGAATAATAATAATAATAAAAACATTACTTTGTTGTCATGTTGCTGTTGAAATTTTAATTTAATGATAACGATGCATAAAAATTTCTCTATAAAAGCGTATTTAAGATTTCCAAAATAATTCTGAAACCACTAATGTAATTAGTAGTACTTGCATGGAGTTGCCCGTAATTTGATAAGTATGAGCAAAATCAGAACCAGAAACATAAAATAAAGCTATTAAATTGTATTAATCATTAAAAAGCCAAAAAATAATGATTATAAATAGTGATAAATTTTTTAATAAAGATATTACTTAGTGAACTAATGTAATATACATACATTTCCTTTAATGAGTATTGATCACAAAGATTTGGAAGAAAACGTATTCAGAAATATTCAAATATTAGTAAATAAAAGAGGATATAGATTTTTTATATCTTACTTCCCTTTAAATTAATTCCAGTAATTATTTTTCTGATAGAAGCAATATAATTTTTCCATTAAGAATAAAATTTATTATCATTTATTGCAAAATATATAAATAAGATGAAAGTTATGTACAAGATCATGTATATAAAACATTGATAAAAGTCGTAGAAAGAATAGCAAAGAATTATTTAAAAAAATGAAAAAAAAATATAATTATAAGAGTGTGCGGAGAACAAAAAACTTTGGAAGCATTCTTATTCGTTTGAAAATATTTTATTTAAAAAAGGTTTTTTTTTTCTTTGCTTTTGGGCCTCTAGACAGATCCGGAACTTTCTTCGATCTTGGATATTTTGGATCTGCAAGTTCTGGCAATAAACAGTTAAAATAAAAGAAGCTCCATTTTTTCTCCATTTTTTTTTGTTGCCAAAATATAGCATCACGAGTTATTTTTTCCTTTTTTCCGTTTTTTGCCCCTTTTCCTTCCACATCGAAACTGTACAAAAATATCTTTGAGTCATTTGCAGCTGGCCCTGCCCTTGAAAATAATACTTATGGTTCTTATTTACAGTTGTTTTCCCATCTTTGTTTAATTTCCAAAATTGATTATATATATATATATATATATATATATTATTTGCTTTTATTGCTTTACCTGGAGAAATATTTCTGTAGGATGCTGGGTATTTTACTTCAACAATCCCATCATCACCAATCAACCCATCCCCAGTGCAGATGAACACAGCTGTGATAAAACAAAACAAAAAAAGGCAGAAAGAAAATGTTGATTGAAGACGTAGTGAAGACCAGATAAGAAAAGTCTCCAACAATCAAAAGGTAAAGGGGGGGGAGTTATAGTGTATTCCTCCGTGAATGGGTGGAGTTAAAGGAGTAGTGGGGGAGAAGTGCGAATTAATTTTCCAATTTAGATCTAAAATACCCAAATGGATGTTTCATATTTGTTACTTTTATTTATGATGGATTTTTTTCTAAAAATGTTTAAATGGTGCAGTTGAAATTATGTGATATTTTAATAAATATTTAAAAGATACTTTGAGAAGTCCGAGTAAAAAATTCCTTATGCAGGAATCTGTGTTTTTGATCCTTCTACTGATTGCAGTCGATTTCATAAAAAATAAACAGCAACATCTAACAGAAAAATATCAAAGTATTTTCTGCATAGGATAACAATACGCTTGAAAATTGTAGGTGGCGTGTATACGGCACCCTTAAGGGTAAAGAATTTTGACTTAAGATACAAATATATATTTGTTTTGATAATATATGCGAAATTCAAATATGAATTTAAAGTTACTGAACTAGAAATAGCTTATTAACAAATATTAAATATAAAACAGTTTAATTAATAAAAAATCTCTGTGGAATGTTTTCAACCAATCAACGTAAAAATTAACTTTGAAAAAATCTTTGCAATCAACATCGGAAATCCCTATCAAAACAATAGCAGAAGGCTATAAAATTACAAAAAATATCGTTAAAAAAACTCCTAAACTTTATAATAGCATTATAAATAGGATTCCAGATTTTTCTATTTGCGCCTTTGCGATTTTTGCTTAGACGTCTATATTTTTAAGAAAAATATTTCTCCCTTTTATTACCTCGACAAAAATGTTTTCTTCCATTTATTATTTTCTAGTCTTTAATGAATTATTATAATATTTGTTGTGGCTTAAAAAAGACAAATTACGTAAGCTTTAATTGATAATTAAACACAGTCGCATTGACGCTACAACACAGCATTCAAGACAATAAACCAAATCAATAGGTTTTATTTAAACTAACATCCACAATCCTATACAGTTAACATAAAATTTCATTGTGAAGAAAATTAGCTTCCGCTGAAATTGTAGACTTCTAAGGAGTTTTTTAAAAAATCTGAATAAGTGATATTTCTATTCTGAGATTAGAATTAGAATTTTAATCACTTTTATACTTTAATTTTAAATAAATATTTAAGACTTTATATTCTAATGATCCCATAGTATTTTGTTTTCTTTATAAAATTACTTGATTTCAATATAAATAAATATTCCGTACTTTTGCTACTCTTCATAATTCATGATTACAAATTAAATTTCTAAAAAAACTTATATTTCTCAAATTAGTTTCTAGGTGCCATCATCTCTGTGAAATCAAATTTTAGCTAAATTAATATGATAGTTAAGAACTCTAAAATTACTAAATATTATATTGTCAATAAGATCCAAATGCTGTATAAAATTTCAAAACTCTAGTGTATAACGAAGTGAGTGAAAATCGAATATAAAATTTTAACTAACCATGGAGCATTCGAATTTATGTAAAATATTATAAACATTTTTCAAGATTCGAAGTCACCCTACTAAATGTGCAAACCCAAAGTATATGCTGCTAAATATCATGTTCATCTTAGCAAATAGACTTATTTTATTTGTGTCTACATGGAAAAAATCAGTGCAATATATTATATGATCTACGAAAATGTGGAATAGATTACCTTTTTTGAACAAAATAATGAGAGAGAGTGAACCTTGATATAGCAAAATTCCCTAACCTTTTTCAGGTTTCAAACCCAACTACCCTGAGGGGCAATATAGTGCTCAAACCTGTAGTCTAGTGCTCAAAGTGGGCAGCTTTAGATTTACAGGTATATTCTATCAAGAAAAGAAATTATCTTTTATTAATTTTATATAGATTTTTACCTTAAATACCGGTGTCAACGCCATGAACTTCTAATAGAAATATTCTAAATTAATTGAAATTTTAATGAGGCGGAGAATTTTCGCGATGGTTTATTTTTGATGAAACTGAGCTACTTGGTCGACATATTCGGGAAATTAAATAGCTTGAATCTTCAACTCAAAGGAGCAAATACACATATGTGTGATACGAGTGATAAAGTTAATGCTTTTTGTAGAAAATTGGAGTTGTAAAACAGAAATTTAAAGCAAAAAAAAAAAAAAAATGAACAATGTTTGCAAATGTGGATGATTGTACTAAAACTTACAAGGTTGAAGAAGAAGATATAAAAGTTGTTTTTGTAATCGATGAAACTCATTTAACCATGCCGGCAAAGAATTTTAAAAAGTATTTTCCTGTTGACGACAAATTGATAGCTAGTTACAAGTGGGTTAGGGATCCATTTCTTAAGACTCCCGAAGGACTCTTAATTGATGAGGAAGAAAAGTTCATAGATTTGACAAGTGGCAAAACTGAAAGACAATTTAGTAATAAATCACTATTTGAATTTGCACAGGAGTAGAGTATGATTTTTTTGCACTAAAAACAAGGGTATTTCGCATTCTATTACCATTTCCACCTTTGTGATACTGGATTTTCTGCTGTGGTTTCTTTGGAGACAAAATATAGATCTCGGCTAAATATAGAAACTTAACTGAGAATGGCTACTTCTAATATTAAGTCTTCCTTCGAAAAGCTTTGCTCTGCAAGACAGATCCAAGAAAGTCACAAATAATTGTAACATATTTAGCCCATTCTTTTTCAATTTCTCCTTACTGGGTGAACAAACTCAGGTGCAAAAGTATGAAAAATATTGCTCTCCCAAACGCAAGTGGAAAAAGTCTTATTAAGGCATATTTACAAATATCTTTAAAAAATTACAAAATGAAGTATACAAATCTACATAATTTGCTTGTTAATCATAAACGTAATGTATCATACGCATGAAGAGGGAAAAGGCATAATACAACTGGAAAAAAAATGTATCATTTAAAGAATTTTTAACTGAATGCCTAACAAGTGATAAAAAAAATCAATTCCTATTTAGGTCAACAAAGAAAATTTTATTTTAGTTACTTTCTATTAATTAATCATCAAAAAATTTATTATCAAATTATTATTGTTTTTCGCAAGAATTGAACTCGCATTCTTCACCTTCACGTGAAAAATACCGAAATTCTTGCATTTTACCGATTGAGAAACTGCCTGTTGATTGCAATTTTCATTACAATCTGCTAAAACTATGTTTAAAGTAATAAAAATTAGTTAAATTTAATTAATGAATTGATATTTGAAAAAACTGTATAAAAATTAAGCGTCAACAACTACAAGTTTTAAAAAATGCATTTGAACTTGAGTGAACGAATAAAAAGTATTTTATTAGCGATGGAAAATTTGAAAAAGACATAAATATATATAAGGTGAGTATGACCTAATAGAAGGAAATGAAAGGTTAGCTTCAAAAAGGAGGTAGCTCCAATTATTCAAGTTTGCAGAAAACCGGCGGAGCTACTTGCACCTAAATAATGAGACTAACAGCTCCATCGCTTAAGTTACTCGAGAAATGGAGCTATATCTTACTGGCACCAAACGAACAAGATTATTTAACAGCATGATACTGTATGTAACTCCAAATTTCCTTAATTGGAGCCACATCCTCTTTATTTTTCAACAGATGGGTTTGCTGCAGATGCTTTAATTTGCATTTGTGCATGTGCATTTGCTTTTATGCTTTAATCCCTATCAAGTATTCCAATTTCGTCGTGCTGCCATCTAGGAATCGTAAATGGAAGATGAATAATTAGTTTTAAAGGGTTTTGCAAAAACATAACACTTGCACGTTCAAAGCGAGGAGGGTGGGGTGGGGGGAGAATTAGAAGGTATTTCCAATTTGACTTGCTAAAGTTTTACATATTTTGATAGCATTTAGGAATTTTAAAGTCTTTCTTTAGCAGTTTTTTGTGTACGTTTATATGTGATAACAATATAATTATTTTCAGAAAAATAATTTCTCTTATAATTTAATATTAAATAAAGTGCATCATAGTATCACAAAAACATACAATTTAATTAATGTAATTGTTAAACTATCACAAGGAAAGAGTTAAAATTTTGATTGGTCATTTAAATGATGTCCTCTATCAATGTCTATAAAAATTATCGAATGTTAGTAATTCCCAAAATTTTAAGCATCATTTTTGTTAAATTATATCATATACTAAAAATTATTTTAAAATAAAAAGTGTCAGTGGATTATTCATAAATAACAATATTATTAATACAAAATAAAACTTTTAGATCAATACATATTCCATCTTTCGAGATTTAATTAAAAGTCCATATTATTAAGTTTACAATAGGCAGTCAAAATTTTATTTGTCTATATTTTGGGAAATATGTCAACTTAACAGTAAATAATTTGGAAATTCAAATATTTATTTTAATGTGAGATTGGAATTTGTTGTCACGAGTTAACGTTGTGATTAAGAATTTCAAAGTAAGACATATTTAAATTTGTAAACATATATCAAAAAATATTTATTTTTAAACATCTTTAAAGACCTTGTATCCTTTCAATTCCCACCATAAGGCAATTTAGATTTCGAAATGAGGAGCATCTGTTATAGTGGATGGTTTTCGCTTCTTGAGTACAAAAATGATGTCAGTACTCTCTAGACCATAGCCGATGATAAGCAGTACCTCAGTATGAGGGGTTGGCTCATGATCTTGTAGTGAAGGCTATTATGTTTTGACCTCAGTTCTAAAAGTTATTTTCTGTAGTGCCATTGAGTTCACAACTCAGTCATTCAACTGGACGCTAAGGAAGGAATTTCTCTTTGTGATTTTTGATTATATCCTCTCACCCCCCCCCCCTCCAAAGGATGCACATCGATTACATGAATGAGGAATGGCCCGTCCCAGTATGAGGGAGCTTTTCCTGAGGGTACAGCAATGGCAAAGTGATTATTTAGGACCCTATTTTCGATGACGGGACGCACTTCCTAATGAATGTTTCTGTGCATGAAGCGGTGATGGTTATTTCGGAATAGGCCGCAGTAACCTTATTCCTATTTGCGGCTATCCTGTAATTCCCTCTTCTGGACTTTAATGTAATATTTTATTCGAATAAAATATGTTATTTTCAATTTACCATACTATCATTTAAAAATTAAAAGATCATATAGCATATAAAATTCAAATATAATTTTAAAAAAATTTCGGAAAGCAATAAGCCAATAGGCAAAAGAAAATTTGAATTTTTTTAAAAAGAAAAAAAATAAGAAGAAAATAAAAAGAAAAAGAATTTCATAAATAAAAATAAATACAAAATTTTTTCCAAGATTTCTTTAATAATAGTAAATTATGAGAAATGGTTTCATGAAATGAAACATGTTGCTCAATACATTTACTACAAGAAACTTTAATAGAAATAATTTCTTTACAATATTCGTAAATATCAAATCTATTGCTTTATATTTTAAAGAAATTAACAAAATTAATTAGTTAATCCAAAAATTCCTTACGCATATTCATCCAAATATTAAGGGGGTTTACACATTTGTAGAAAGATTTTATGGGCTTTTAATTGATATTTAAATTTGTAAAGACCATTCATTAAAATTTTTGATCTGACAGTTTTTTTTTCCGGGGGTGAGCAGACAGTTAGCGCCGTAATTTCCACTAGAGAAGGACTTTTCCACCCTTCTTAATTTCCCATTATAGGAACAGTTAATTTGATTAACTAATTTGTACAGAAATTAATGTAATTAATTTGCAAATCTCATGGAATCAGATTCGTATATTTTTTTCTCCTCGTTTTCGTTAGTAAATAGACTTATTTTTGTTCCTGTCATTTAGGTGAACCCCTTCTTCAGAATAAAACAACAATTCTAAAGGCTAATGTCAGATCATCTCGAAATTTAAATATTACTTTTGAAATATCTACAAAATTCAAGCATATTTCACTTAAATTTAAAAGTATTTATAAATCGTTCTAATTCTGGAAAAATTTCTGATATCGATTTTTACCATTGGTTTCATTGATTCAGGTGAACGATTACTTATCTTAACAAGAAATGGCAAAGTTTTTTGAATGTTATCAAACGCTGAAAATGTGAATTAAATTTACTATAATTACACTATCTTGATAATTCTTTTACCATTTTCATTATAAATATGATTAGATTATAAATATTATTATTTGATAATAAAATAAAAAAAATAATTACAGACAAAAATAATGATGGCATAGAAGGCTAATAGATAAGGCTGTGTCTTTATAGAAACATAGCCAGCTGAAATCATCCTCAGCATGGTGCAAAAGAAACTTATGCGATTCCTTAATATTATTGTTGTTGATTAAAATTTCAAATAATAATAGAAACAAGAGACGTTTGAAGCGAACTACCAAGTTAAAACATTTTATAGCTTAGTAACGACAACAACGACTTCTTTCTTATTTTTAAAATATTATCAGCAAATATACGAAAAAAATATCATCTCATTATTTATAATAACAAATTAAATTTGTGTTCATGAAATCCCGATAATACCTCAATCAAATTCAACTTTTACATCAATATGCAGAGGAATGAAAGTACAAAAAGCAAGAAAGAAGAAACATCAATACGAAAACTAAGAAACTAATATGAAATAAAGAGTTTTTAAAATCCTGATTTGAAGACTTTATAAATTCAATACCATTCAGGGATTCAAATAAGGGATTTCTTTTGTAAAAATATTAGCCCCTAATGATATTAAAATCCCATGAAACTGAGGGGGGCAAGAAGAAACAGAATTATTTGACATATAGTGCAGAAATTAAAACGCAATAAAGCATTTAGAAAAAATTTAAAAATAAATTTGAATTCAGAATAAAAATTAAATCCTCGAATAATGATCTGGGAAAAAAAACAAAAACAAAAAAAAAATGAATTAAATAGATTTACTTTACATCTGTCAGGAGAGATTACAGAAAAGCTTAAAGATGAAAACCTTGCTTATGAAACAATCCAAACACTTGTTATCTACAACGTTTATGCTGGATTTAGTAATGAAATTTCAGGAATTTGAAATCCGTTGGAAATAACGCTTTAAAACCCTTTTAAAAAATAATTCTATTAAAATTAAATTATGAAAAGTTTTGTTGAAATCAAAATGATAAAACTTTCGCTTTAAGTTGAATAAGAAATATAAATCTAATATACATAAAATATCAGAAATGACTCAATGGTTGATAATTTTTAATATCAATACAAGTCTTTGGTACTCAACAGCTGACCGAAATTTCTAAAAATACGTAAAAAAAAAAGAAATAAGCTACAAACAATTCAAAAAATGTTTTAATGTTTCTTTTTTTTGTCGTTTTTTTCATTCTTAAAATAGAGCGTCGTATATAGATATGGTCAAACTATACTAAGCCTTATTTTATTGAGATTTAGGATATGATAAGTCGTTCGGTCTTGATGATTTGTTATTAAATGACTGTACTTATATATCATAAAATTTTATTTTTCGTGGCAGTATACCAAATGAATATATCTGTAAACAAATATTTGTTAATAATTCCGACAGATGGCGACACGAGAGCGCTGAGGCTAAAGGAACTGTCAGTATTATATTAATTTCTAAAAATTAATTGATCGTCATTCTCAGCATTGTTTGAATATGGCTTCAAAACTTTTTTATTCATCTCTGTTTCATATTTTTCTTTTTTTAATTTATGCTTATATTTATTGCATCTTTCTTCTTCATTTAAAAAAAAAAAAAACACAATTCTTTTAAACGAATAAAATCAAAATTAAATTTAATTAAATATAAATTTAATCAACACATTTTATTAAAAAGATTCAATATGAGTTTCTTTAAAAATTTAAGAGTGCAATTTTTAAGTGCATAATCGAAAGTTTAGATTTATAGTTATCTGTGGATATATTATAGAACTAGCTATGGAAATATTAAATATCTCTTAATATGGAATTTTTATTTACACTTTTCTCACAAGCATGCAATATGTTACCCTAAATGAAAATGTTTAAAGTATTAAAAATATTCTGAAAATAATTAATTTATTAATAGTAACCTCTAATGAGGCATAAAAGTATGCAATACATAGAATTTTTTACAGGTCAATGGCATAAACTAAAAAAAAAAAAAAAATGAATTTACACTTAATTAAAACAAAAATTTTTAAAGAAATTTCTAATAATTTAAGTATCTTTGTAAAACGAAACCATGCTATATATGTATGAATATTAATTAACAAGGTAAAAATTAATCAATCGAAATTTTTGTGACATTTCATGATTTTAATTAGAAGCAATGTAGTTTAGAGCTAGATAAATTCGTATAAAGGCATACAGCATTAACAAAAAAAAATAAATAAATCAAGAGATTGAATAATATTAAATAAATTAAAGAGATTACCCAAAAATTCTAAACATCGATTATTAATTATGGATCCTTTTCTCCAAAGCACCTCCCTTCTATCAACAGAGATAAGATAAGGATGCCATATAAAGACATTTAATTATGTATTTCATCTAAAGTTGTTCCACTGTTTAGCTTTATTGTATAAATTCTCGTAATGTGATAAGTAATGTAAAATCTTTATAGTCTACATATCTTTTTTTTATTCATCAAATGACTCTTAGGACACCTCGAGTAACAGAATGAGAGGCCACAAATTAGATGACTTAATTGTTTCCTAGGTGACATAGCAAGTTATTTTAGATTGTTTAATGGTCCAACTTTAGAGACGGAATGTGATAACCTATGATGTATTGATTTATTACATAACACGATGGGATGGAACCCTATAGTCTACATTTATTTGCGCGGATACCAATCACTCATACTTGTATGAACGAGTTGAATTTTTTTGCATTAAAATAACGCTTAAATTTGTGAAAAGTATATTAAACAGAGGTAATCTATGTTAAAATGAGTTTTTCTGAAATCGTTTGCTCTGCAGCACTTCCAAACCTCCAACTGTTTATGAACAGCAGTGAAAGAGAATGAAAAAAGAGTTATACAGAAGAAAATATCAAAAGATTCTATATGTGTCTTATTTCTCTTTTTAATAAAGTAATTGTTTTAATTTTTAATTTAAAGATGTACATGGCGACAAAATTATTTTAAAAAACACTGCATGTAAAGAGCGCAAAACAAAGCCTCTGAGTGGCAATCATTTTTCCAATAACGTAGAGATTTACAAATTAAATTCTTTATCATTCAAATATTTCAATACATGACATATTTGATATAGTATGATTTGATTCACATTTGCCTTTAAAGCAATTCTTAATTTTAATTGTGTGTCATTTTTTCTAAAACTACGAACAAAAGTAATTCTATTTATTTTTTGTAGTTAAATATAATGTGAAAAGATTAGAATTCATGGAAATTTTTTTTCATGTGACTCTAATTACGATTCTAGATTTTCCTAAGGCATTTTTTGAGGGCTTCACGGTTTATTTTTATTCTTCATTTGCCTATTTTCTATATAATAATAAAAATGAAATCAGTTTTTTTTAAATATGCACTGTATAGCACTAAGAAAAAAATTATTGTATAAAACAATACTACGTCAATAATTCAATGAGTTTCATGCCCTTGAAAACTCATTGTTTACCATCCGTCTTTCTAAAAGAATTGAAGCAACTAATCTTGTCTTACGCGTTAAGTGGGTATATTTTACTTGTTTTACCCAATGTTCTCTAATCCATTGCATAACTTCCATTAACATTTCGAAAATAATTGTTCCATTTCAGATAATTTAATTCGTACATGTTTTTGAATTAACGGTCAATTTGAATATTTTTTGACATCCTTTAAGAAAAAAAATCTGTAAGAAAATAACAAAGGAAACAATTATTCAAGGAATTTGATTTTTTTTCGCATTTTAATCTGTACCATAATTATTTATAAAAGTACCGTAGCAAATGTATTCATCATTAATTGTATAGCAAATGAAAGCATGACAATCATTCCACAAAACTCACGACAGCACAATCTATAAATTAGACATTCCGTTTCATGTAACTTTGTATTTTTTCCCCCATAATAGTCACATGGAACAATTTTAAACTGTATCAATAGCTCGAAAAAAATCTGATAGAAAATAATACGAAATCGGCCATTCAACGCGTGTCAGTCCAATACAACTCAATTCACACCATTCAGGTCTATAAAAAAGCAGAAGCGAATGAACCCATTGACAATGGCACGATACTGACAACATGCCACTCGTTCCGCACAACTCTGTCTGATCCATCCCGAGTGCTCATAAAATTTACAGATGGAAGAATCAGTTGATATAACGTGAAGATAAAACTCGACAAGTCCCTTCTCTGCTTTTTTGTTCTCTTATAAATATCTGATATGAAAACTGTTATTTCCAGCTCTATCCCATTATAATTCCCCCGAGACCTGGGAGGGCAGATGCTCGATTTTTGCAATTGAAGCTCACTGAATTCTGTTCATCACATTGTCTCTGGAGAGGAGGTGGGGGCCTGAAAGGAGCAGAGGGGCCGTCAGAACGCCCATTGTTCGTTGAGGGACTGCCGGGGTGGTGAGGGATCTGTTAATCCAAAATAAATAATGGTCGTAGTTAAACGAAGGATGTTGAGGTAAGTAATTCAGAAAGCGTGCTGTAACGCAGGCTTTGATTGCGCCGTTTTTATTTTGATGTTGTACCTGCGTGTATTCAATTGAATAGTACCGGAAGACGAACCGAAAATACTTTTAACAGTTTAACTTTTTAATTTTCTGCACCAAATATTTATACAGCCTTTTTTTCAATCCCTACTATTAAATCATTCTTTCCCTATTATATATATAATACAGTATTTTCACAAATTTATTCATTAATTAAATTAAATTAAATTTTAATACTTTAAATAGAGTTTCAAGTTTGTAAGGAAAATTGAAATCAGCCGGCATTAGATCAATCGGTAAAATGCAAGGATTTCAGTTTTTTTCATGTGCAGGTGAATAATGCGTGTTCAATTCTTGTGAAGTAGGAATGGACTTAATTAAAAAAAAATATTACTTGTTTAAATTGATACCATTGTTATACAAAGAAAGATAAACGATCTAATCATCGAAGAATTAGACTCCGAGATTTTTACAACCTTGGAAATCTGGCCCATTCACCCTTACCACTACCGACTTATTACTCTATTATATTTTAAGTATTACTTTTATTATTTAGTATTACTATTGTTAAGTATTATATTAACATTCAAATTCATTATTGCTATTAATCTCTTCCAACTTTTAACAAATAAATCAATTTGATTAATTCATCAAAATGAGATTTCAAAGTAAAAAATAAATTTTATCTTATTTAAATAAGTCATATGTTATGAAAAATGTATTGCTTTTCTCCCCATTTGAGCTCTGTTTTTAAAATGCATTTTCCACAAATATTTTTCATTTTTGTTGTACTTATTGTATTTAAAGCTAATTTTCATACAACTTTCAACATCATTTCCGTTGGATTATCTAGATGATAAAATTTTTACTGAACTAGTTAAATAAATTGACAAGACTGAAGATGAAAGGTTATACCTCAATGGTTGTTAGGTTTTTTATGAGAAATTTCTGTATGCGAGATGAAAATTTTGAGGTTAAAACTGTTAATAATAAAATCCTTAAATGAGTTGTGTTGATTCATAACAGTAAAAATACATCGGAAAATAAGAAATCAAATGGTGACAAGAGAAATGAATGCTTCTTAATGCAAATAACAACCAACTAAAATTGTGATGCATACATAAACTTTCTCTTTCTCTCTATATATAGCAATAAAATCTTTATTTAGTTAAATTGACTCATCTCGTAGATCTAGTGTTATATTCCACTCGACCAAGAGAATAAACATCTACTGCATTTATGAAAGTAAAACAGTATGTCAAGCTGATATAAAATGCTTACCTACTGAGGTTGTATAGCATTATTAAATACCCAATACTAAACAAAATATTAACTCGTACGTGCTTATGAATAATATTTTCTATCAAAATCGGTTCAAATATGTCCTTGTGTCTGATGTGGACTGATAAATATAGGTCAAACTAAAAGATGACAGGCAAGATAACGACAACTCCTTTATTGAACAAAATAATCATAATTAAACAGCAGTATTTCCAAAGAAACGATGTATAAGGCAATAAGTAAAAAAATAAAATGATTAATCATTAAATTTAATCGGAATAGGATTTTGCAGAATTGCCATATTTGGACTGCCATCCTATCTGACACTGGAATTGAAAGAAGTTAGTAATGCTTTCAGTTTGGAACTTGAAGAATAATAAGCAATAAGACTTAAATAATAAGAAAAACTTGAATTCATAAGAAATAATTTTGTTGAAACAAGTGTTCAAAAGGATTTTTGACTACTTCAAAATATTAAAAAATATCTTTAAAACTTTTCTCCTTTTTATTTCCCTCCTTTTTTTCCCTTATTTTTTACAGAAGCTTCCATGTATTGCCCAGATTCTGCATATTTATGTAATTTTATAAAGAATGCCATATTTAACTTGATTCTTTCAAAATATTAAAAAGATAACAAGTGATTGAACCTCTACAATATATTTTTACAGTACAATTTACTTTATAGGTACAATAGAATTTGGAATACATATTTCTGTTAATCAGCAATTAAGAACAATAATTGCAATTTACAGTGAATACTTATGCATAGTGTGCTCATATAGGCAATGTGTATAATAGTAAAAGTATGCAGTTACTGGAAAATGGAATTTCATACAAAGATTTTCCATATTATGTGGTATATGCAGTATGTGGTACTATGAACTTTCCTCTCATAATTGTTGCATACTTTAATTTTGTGGAAAGGGGGAAAAACTGCATCGAATTTATAAAATTAAAATCAGTTTGAAACCCACTAAACGACAACGCTTTATATTTTATTTGACTTTTTTCTTTTTATAATATTGGAGTTTCATAATCGATTTTTCACTCTCTTCCTAATATTATTTGCTAGTACATGAGGAAATGAATAAAATTTTGTACATTATTTTGATTTTTTGAAAGTTTCCTTATTTATGCATCCTTGATGAAAATACATTATTTTAGCATTTCCGAAACTTAATCTTCAGATAATCGAATAAAATAACTTTTTTCTCCTTAGATTATCTGGTTATAAATTTAAGAAAAATTACATAATATATATAACCGAATACTTAAAAGAAGAAAATAATTAAAGTAAAAAAAATCTTGACATCTAATAATAGCCTATTTTAAAAAATGTGTTTATTAAATTTATTTTCAAGATTTTTGTAATGACTTTTCATAGTTTAGTTATATTGACATTTCATTTAGAAGAAATCTCTTTCATCAGACCCTACACCCTATTTCGTTCAAACCAATATGGAAATTTTAACATCTTCAGGTGCACATAAATCGAGATAGGATTTGGTTTCGAACCTGGTCTTTCCTTTAGGCCGAGACCTAACAACCAGGTCATTATAACACCAAAAAGCCTTCACAAAACATCGTGGTTATTTCCAAATAACCTAGCTTTGTTAGCTAGCCAAAAATGTATAACACTACTACTATTTGTGCTAAAATAAGTGGTCATGTTTTATCTTTTAGAATGGTAAATTCCATTTTCTATTTATGTATTTTCTTGGTTTAGCGTACCAAAAACACTTATCTCGTTGTCACTCTTTACATTTCAGTTTTAGACTCAGCAAAAGCAAAACGTAATAATAAAAAAAAGTCAGACTTTCAAGTTCATAATAGCTTATAATCAAATTCATCAGTTCAATTTTACTTTTATGGAAGCAGTTATCACATAATTCTTTATTTGTGATGAAGATTAGAAATAAAAGTTGTGATTCTGACTTTAATTTTATTAATCAAATTTTCATTTGTAAATGACACCATAATGACTTTCTTTCCAATCGAAATGACGTATTAGGAATGAAACAGAAAATTAAAATTAATTTTAATGGAGTAAATTGTTCATGGATTTAGGTAACAAAATTTTAAAGAAATGTATGAAGTGAAAATGTAATGAATGTTTTTTTATCACCCAGAAAGAGCAACCTGGAAAAAAATATCAGTGTTCCTATCTGTTTGGATAAACATTCGCTTTTACTTTAGTAATGTTCTGCAGTCGAGTTGAAGTCATTAACTGGAAAATAACTCGGATTCACTCTAAAATTTTTTACATAAAATAAAATCTAGTAATAAAATTATAAGCCCAAATTTAGTCATCCAACTCATTATTTTTAAGCCGTCATATTCACATGCAGGCTGGCAGACAAGACTTCCTTTTTAAAAATGTCTCTCAAAAATTTATTTCATTGTCAAGGCCAATAATTTAATTATAAAGACCACTATCAAATTTCATTTTTTAACTCATTCTATTTCTGAGAGATTGTGTTCTCAGACAGAAAGATGGATATAATTTTTCGAATGATCTTTCGGACTCAAGACGATCAAATACATGGAGATTCAACCGAATCTTCAAATTAATTGACGATTTTAATTTTCTGTATCTCACTAATGTTTTATTACAATCAATTTTGTGTCGGTCACTTAATTTTTTTTCCTATAAAATAAAAGTCCCATTTCAGATATAAAAACATGGGAAGCCTTCCTCATAAAAATCATTTTCAGATAACCTGCGCTCTAACGGCAGAGCTTCTACAAGTTGGGTGAGGCATTGACTACTTAGCTCTTTCTGCGGATTATTATTGTTATTACTATTATTATTGTATAAAAAACCATTCTGATATGAAACAATGACCTTTCTCATAAGACACACTTTAAAGTAACAGAACATACAGTGCTTATTGTAAATACATGCTAATTTTAAACATATATATCCAATTCTTGTAATACTTCATGTTATATATATTTACGTTCTATTAACATCTCTTTTATGGGATAATAAGAAGGCTATTTCTGGTTCTGATATCATAATTTTGAGCCACAATTTGCCGATGAGTATATCATCGAGTCAGAAGTTCTCTGACCAGAAATTTAGAGCGAGGTTTAGTTTTCTGTCCCTTTCTCATTGGAAGATATTTAAGCCTTTTGTCTGATTTAACGTCTACCAGTTCCACATGTTGAAAGATCTTTTAGTAAATTGCGGTTTGAACCAAAAACCTTAATAGAATGCGTTTCGACCAAAAAGGTGGACATCTCCCCGAATTTTGTGAAAAATTAAGAGTAGCTTTTAATTTGTACTGAATAATTCGGCCATGCAAGAAAAAGTAAGATTTGATTGGAAATTGTATTTCAAGGCTCCATGGTATTCAGAAACAAAAGTATTTTAAATCCCTAACTGATAAAAATATTATACCTGAGTGACTAATAATAACTAATCCTTTTATTCTTAAAGCAAAGATATAAGATAAGTTATCAATAAATTCCTCTCACAGAGATTCATTTTCTTTAGAATTACGAAATATAGGTAACATTTCTAACCGAAGAATAATCCAAAATGAATTTAATGTCACTGCTTCTCAAAGAGGAAACAATATCTTTTCAGATTAAACATAATAGGAAACCACAGTCAGTGGTTCTTGCATTTCCCAACAACTTTATCTTGGAACCAAAAAGTGTTACAGGCGAGCAGGGGCATAGGATCTGGGTTTTGAGCAAGGGAGTATGGATGCCATAAGCACTCGTCTAAGGGAGTACCGTGGAGAGAAAGCTTTAGTGCGTTAATACCATTTTTTAGATAAAAACAGTATGAGGAAAAAGCGAAAAAATAAAATTAGTCCCTAAAGCACCATTATCACCTGAAAAGTTACTGATGACGACTAAAGGGTTTATGCCCCTGTAGTTAAGTACCTCTCCTCCTGTAGGAGAATAATTTTTTGAACCAAATCTATCCAGAAGTTGGCCGACTAACAGTCTGTACATTCACATGTATCTAAACGCGATAACCCCAAAATGTAACGACTTAAATAATTGAAATGTCATATATTATCTTTTAACTAACGTTGTAGCTCTGTATCAAATTTTGGTTTTAATTGGTCGACAAAAAGTTCCAAAATACATATTCGAGTTTCTTCACTTGACTACTAAGTATAGAATACTTGCATACAAGACATGGAAAATAAAAATGGGAGCATTTGTAGTGTTCAGTGTGGTCTCCAAAGATCCCAAATTTAACACATGAGGATGGGGATAACAACTTTAGTAATGAGTGAATTAAAGCATTAAGGAACATTTTCAACTTTCGCGAATTATATCTCGTTATGCTGTTATTAATTAAAGATAGATATAAATGCAAGGTAGCACAAATAGAGAGAATTTTGAAAAAAGAAATATACGGGTGGATCCAAAAGTCCGTAGAAAAAATGCAAAGCTTGGTCAAGTACGCAGAAACAGGTAATTTTTATAACAGATTATGAAATCTTAAATCCGAACGGCCAACGCTACAAGGCGTTCTTTGCCAGTGAAGGAAATAAACTATAAATATACACTAAATAAATTGTATAATCCCAGTTTAATGGAATACAAATTCACAACACTGTTGAATGAGCTAATAACATTACAAATCATTCACATGAGAGATATAATGTCAAATAGGATGTTGAATCCACTACGAATTTCTGAGTTCTAGAAATTTCAAAGAACTTGATTTCCATTGTTGTACAACGACCAAGTTGCGAATCATAGTTATGTTTTTACACCACTATGAATTTAGTATTTTAAATTTGCTTTCAATCAAAGAAAATAATTCGTATTCCAGGTTTAACAGAATACAAATTCACAACAGCACAACACTGTTGCTTTAACTAACAACATTACAAATCATATGCAGCATGAAAAATTGGTAATGGATACTACGTACTATTTGACATAGTATATAGATACTATCTTAAGTAGGACGCCGTATCCACTGCCAATGAAAAGGTTTTCAAAGGACTTGGCATTAGAAAGCTTTACTTACTAACATTTTGTGAGTCATGGAACTACTGTTGAGCCACTATGATCTTGATAGTTTAATTTATTTTTTCTATTAAAACTGCTATGTACACTTTATCTGATGTGCCCGTTTCTTTTACTTCAGTTTCCGACAAAGATTCTCTTTCTAAAAACGATTTTTTAAATATATATCTTTGGCATGTTCTCCAAGTTTGTTTCATGATTTTAAATTCAACTGAAAGAATTGAATTACTTATATTTATATAACGAGTTAACTGAACGATAACTGCCAGCTATCACTGTCAGCAAGAATCATTACATTTCTTCTTTTCTCAAAGTGCTAAATTGAAGTTCTGACAGATGGATACATTGTTTCTTGCCATTCGATAAATATGATCTTCCTGAATTCTTTTTCAAGTTTGTTTTTAATTTTGTAACAAAGAAGAAACTTCTTTCGCTATTAAATGGTAAGCATCTGATCGGCTAGAATCCCCCAGACTATCGCTATAGATTTAATCCTTTGCGTTTCGATTTAATTCTGAAAAAGTTTGCAATGAAACACTGATGTTCTCGCTCAGATTGAAATAACAAAATTTCAAAATAAGATATATTATCAAAAAGGAGATTTTGTAGTTCTAAGATTTAACACTTCATGTCCGATCCAAATTGCCTCTTTTTAATAAACCGTGGGATCATTTTGGAATGGTTTCGAATACGAATAAGGAAGATAGCAAATTAGAAACCCGATTCCACTGAAGATCCACGATGTATGTGGGCACGAGACATGTAAAATATGTTGTTTAAGGTCAAATGCATCCATGTTGATGTGGTGAAGAAGTCTCTAGATAGGAATGTCAAATGAGGTATTTTCGCCATTGAAAGTTGTGTTTCTGCCAAGTCCTTTTGAAATTTCAAAATCAATTGAATCTGAAGATTTTACATATTTAGTAAAACCCTTGTTTATCCCCTCATAAATCCTCTTTGTCAATATTTTAGGTCCTTTTAAGTGCCTGATCGTATTTAAAATTTTTCTTCATGAAGCACCCACATGAGAGTGCTTAACAATTTTACACCTTTCGGGTGCTGTTTTGACTGTCATATTAACAACAGTCGCTTTTCCTCAAAAGAAAATGAATCCTATTCCTAGATGCCAATGAAGATTGGAGTCTGTACCTATTTAAGTGAGACTGTAGGAGGAAATCGCGAATTAAATTGAAAAATGAAGAAAGCAAAGAAAATTTGAACTCCTATACTGAAACATCGTAGCATGGGAGTGTTATGATAAAAAGCATAATTTATTTTAACGTTGGCGCTTTAAAATTAATATTTCATCGTGATTTTTAAGACAACTTTGCAGATTCATAAAATTCCCCCAATAAAACATAACACGCTAAACGCTTCAATTAAATCTAAAAAAAAAGAAAGAAAAAAATTGAAAGTTAATTTTGAAACTTACATTCATTAAATTCTTAAATGTAACATTTTACTGTAAAAGTCTAATTTAAGATTAAAAAGATTACAGAGCATTTCACTAGTAAGTGAATAATGAAAATCTAGTTCATCAACTGCTGCAGAGTAAATTTTGAATAAGTTATTGAAAATATTTCAGAATTTTAAATTGGTCTAAAAATACCTTTAGTACTGCAACATGTTCCGAAGTGATTGAGAAAAAAAGTCAACAGTTTGATTGAATTTTAATTCAAGTCTAAGTAGCTTCGAAGGGTAAAGGCACCTGACCACCCAAGAGCAGACATCTGACTTTAGCTCATTTGATGGTGACAATAAACATTCGCTTGCTTGCACAACCCCTTTTTACTGGCGGGGAGGGGGGGTTCTTTCCTACACACCTCATAGATAGAACACCGGGTAAAGAACAACCGTGCCTGAGCCTGGACTCTAACCCGGGACGCCAAGGTCAAATTTAATCAAAAGTATCTTTAGGTCCTTTGAAAAATGAATGTGGATATGTTAGACTTAAAGTATTTATAGTAATGACTTATTTAAAGTAAATTAGGGAATATAATGGAACCCTTCTTTGACTACTATTGCAAACAGTTATGATAAAAGAATCGAGTAGGTCAATTTCTTTCAAAAGCTGCCGGCAAAGATATAAAAGGATTTGTCAATTGATCATTATCTAACGTATTATATTATAGATATCTGTATAAGCAATACAAAACTGATATTTTAAAACAAAAATACAATTACTACTTAAACTACAAAATGCTAATAAACATTTGGAACCCTCTGGTAGAAATATTGGTCATTTTAACCTTTAAAATTCACGTTCATGTTAAGTAAATGGCTATTCAAAATATTTTCCAGGTCTAGGGCTGAAAAAGTATATAACTCTTAACTTTCTTGAGACGTTTCATTAAAACTTTAAATGACTGTAAAGGATGTATAAAAACTCAATTCTGAACTTAATTTTAATATAAAAATTCATCATTCAAAAACTTTGGTTGCTTAGTAATTGTTTCTATATTTAAAACTTTACTGTTCAATTCAAAAATTTCCATGGGTATATATTTACAACTTTATCAATAATAAATATTAAATTCAAATTAGTAGAATAAAGCTTAAAATTGCAATGGGGCAAATAAGCATTGTTGCGCAGTGCAGGATTATAAAGAACACAAATTGTTTGCCAAATACTTTTAACAACATAATTGTACACCAAACACGAGAATTTAAAGGATTCGAACAAATGCATCCTTCACATAATTGTCTCAAACACCAATTAAGGAATTAACTTTTTTGTAATTAAACTTCTACCAATCCCAAGATTGCACCATTTTCAATTATAAAAGCTTTTAATTAAATCTTAAATGACAAATATTCCGCCATCTCGAACGTAAAAGATTTGAACCGTAAACATCAATCTGGCGTTTACAATAATGCCTTTAAAAGTTCGGACTAAGTCATGATTGCATCTATTAATTTAGCTGACGTCGTGGTTAATCTGGACAACTTTGTGCGTGCCATCGCTTTTGACAAAACCCATTAGTGATGAGTGGCTATAGCCGATGAAAATAGACACCCTCCACTGCCGCTGATGCTTTTAACTGCTTAATTGTAGGACCATTTTCAAAAGAGGAGTAGACGCCACCAGGGAAATCACTGGACGCAGGCTGGTAACGCTAAGCTTCTTATACAATGGCCGTGTGCTTCGTTTAAAGACACCTTAATTCCCGTACAAAAGATCAACAACTCAACTATTATCAATGGCTCCCAACTTCAACTTATTTCTGTGCTGTAAATCGCTTTTCCCTTTTAGACCACAGTTAGAGTAACCTGATGCCTCTCTTCTGACACCCAACCTCAGTTCCCGTCCTCAAGTGAATGGAAGGATTTACTTTCGCTTCGAAACTAATATAATGCTGTTTTATCCGCTGCATTCCGGCATTCACCATTTTCCGAGTGGATGGCTTTTTCATTTATTTATTTATTTGTCTATTTGTGCCATTCTTTCGGCTGTCTCGGAATGGTCGAAGTTATCAGTAAAGACAAGACATTTTCTTCGTTAGGTGGATACTTTAGTGGTCAATAAAGCTTTTAATATATTTGCCATTTTTATTAGGTAATTCTCAATGGGTGAAGTAATTTGTAGTTGTGAGTTCTATTATTATTATTATTATTTGAAAGACGTGAACCTCATTACGCTTTTATTAAAAAAAAAATTGCCATCTTTGGAGCATTATGTAGCTTTCTGTGGGCGGTTAAAGTTGTCAAAGTTTTATTTAAGGTGAATTAGCTTTGCAGCACTGGATGGAAATTTGGTTGAAGATAGATAACATACAGAAAAAAAGCGGAGAAAGAAATATTTCAGTAAAGTTGCAAGCAATGGAACAATAATAATAATTATTATTATAATGTTTCACTGGGCTAAGCATGTATAATGTTATTTTACCCTTCTAGTTCCAACAACCAGGTATCAAACGATTTTCCAAATGAATAAGTGTACTTGTCTTATTTGTCTTGTTGCTCTTAGAGGCTACAATATGGAACAAGCAATATAATTCACTGAAAAAGAAAAATCATTCTGTGGGTACTTAACCAATTAGCTAATAAACCAATTTATACACTTGAAAATTTTAGATTTTTGTATGAATAAGTAGCTTTTGATGGATATTTTAGAATAAGATTTCTTTTAAGAGCAGACATTTTTTCTTTATATTGTAAAGAGCGTCTTCAGTGGCCAATGAACTAATTTAACAGCTTACAATCTTTATTTCTTTGAGCAAATTTCTATCCATGTATTACTTTGAATGCATGTTCAGTTAGAGAATAGATGATATAGTATAAAGTAGTATGAAAGGAAATATTGCATTGCAGTTTCAACCTCTTAACATATCAGTTTTCTATTTAACTAGACGGCATTCGATTGTGGGATTATGTCGCCTTTTGTATTCAAATACTATTACAAGTTACAAATGAAATTTAAAAAAAATCATAATGTTAAGATCGAATTGCAATGAAAGGGGTGATAAATCTGTAGTACAAAAATGCATAATTCAAAACACAAATAACAATCCTGAAAATCTGTCTTCTAATTATACAATTTCAATATCATTTACACAAGGAAAACAACTATAGGCAGAAATGAAATCGTTTGCTGAAGCAACGATCGGCAGTTTTACATACTATAGTATTTATATTTCTTTACATTTTTAATAGTTAACTAATTTGGCATAGTATTGGAAGGAATGTTATGAACTTACCTACAGATGATCATTTAATAGTTTTTCCGACGTCAGAGCTCTTTGCGGTCTCAACGAATGCGAATCAAGTCCATGATTTCGATATTTCAAAGTGTACATTTGAGAATGAGAACACTGTTTTCCACACGTAAAGTATCATTATGTATAAAGGTACACAGATGAAATAATTGTGAAATAATTTTAAATGTTTTGCATTTGGTTCATTGTTTTTGTCCTTAAGGTTGTTGCCACATTTTTTTTATCAATCATCTGTCTGAAGATTGCGAATTATGAAACGCCATTCAATGATTGAAGTTGAAGAATATTGTTCTGACTTTAATTAGCTAATTATTCAAATAGCATATTGTCATTATGATATTTGAATAAAACACTAGACTTGAAGCTCAAAGTCACTCCTACGTAATCCATTCATTGTTTTTCACTACTAAAATCAATTAGTAATTGGCACGTGTTTCCATTAGGAGTTTTTTAAATGTTTCTCACTTTAGGAGCTCATGTTTTGAAAAAGATGCATTTTCAATTAAGGTTTTATATGCTGATAGTTGGGTTAGAATCTTGTATATCGGCAAAGTTATTTTATGAGCATCCTGTATTGTAGATTTTGATAAAGATGCAACACGCAACTTGGAATATCATGGTTGAAGTCATGGAAAAACTTTTTTGGAGAAAAAGTAGAAATCTTAGCCAGTTTATTAGCACATTTGCTGCCATGATTTACATTTGAGTTTTGGATCCTCAATCTAATAAAATGACAAAGTTTTTGCTATTGCTTAATTATAGTAGAGAAGGGGCCATCTAATTAGACAGTAGATGTGAATCACTGGCGAGTCACGCGGCAGCCAACATGTTAGAATCAGTATGCGCAGATCTAAAAATACTTAAAGGCATGCCAAAAATTCGAATAAATTATGTAAAATAAAAATAATTTGTCTCGTTCAATAAAGGTGCAGCGATTTCGGTAAGTTTATATTCATATTAACCAAAGACAATGAAAAAAAAAGTTATTGCTGACTAGTCACTCTCGTAAATCAGCGTGTTCTCCTATTTTATTAGCTACAACAATTCACTTGCATCATAATAATTTAAAACATGCAAGTTATTTGAAATAGTTCTTATTGCATATTATTTTGCTTTTAAGATTTAGAGTTAAAAGAACCGGAAGAAGTAATTACCAATTAAAATTTCCTGTCATAATAGACTATTATATGGAAAAAGATATTAGAAAAAACCGAAGCTTTGAGAATAAAGGACTATCATAAACAAAGTAAAATACTTAAATAAAGTAATTTTTAGTTGATTTTTTAGAAGAAATGTTTTGTACCAAAATCAAAAATAAATGTACAAATGTAATTAGAATGAAATGGGATGATCACATGTTTCACCCTGGATGTATTTGAATCAAAACTGAAACTTTATTTTTTTTTTCAGATTTAAAATTCGACGAAATTCTATCGATTTTCTTTTTGGTGTATAGATGAATCTGTTCAAATTTCGAAATTCATCTGCAGACAAAGAGACTGTGGACGGAACTGTAAAGGAATTATTCATTTAAAATTCTTCCTAGAGTTATTTCTTAGTTGTTAGCTACCAAATATTGATTTGAAATACTTACTACAATATTGAAACAATTTGAAACGCATCCTAATTTTAAGTAAAAATGCTATAAAAAGTATCTGAAAGAAATTTAAAATAAATGGAAGTTATAATCTTTATAAATCGAGAAAGCATTAGACTAAAAAAACCCGAAAAAGTATTTTCGTAAAAAGATAACAAATTTATACATTTTTGAAATAAAACATTTAAGTGAGTAAAAGACTACTTAAAAGATTTTTTATTATTTGTTTTTCTCTATTTGGAATCTTTCAACTTAGCTCGTGTGTTGCAATGTTGTTTCAGCGCATACGACTTCAAAGAATAAAAATTAAATAACATCATGTAAAGTTGAGTAGCTTTAATGTCTGCTTAAAAGCTATTTAAACTTAAAATTCGTTACGAATAATTGAAAGAGAATTTTTTAGAGAGAACATGAAGTGACAGTGAATAGTATCTCAAGTAATATTAAATATCAAAAACAGAAAAAGAAGGGAAAGACAACATTAAAACACCTACTCCACACATATTAATGCTATTAACCAAAGAAAGCCACGGCGGAATAGTGATAAAGTCTCAGCTACGAAACTGCGTGGTTTTATGTTCAAGATTCATTTTCACCGAATGATCATCATGTAAGTAAGTTTGGCTTATGCTTGAAATCCAAGGCGTTGGTCAAACGTCCCTCCATTGATAGAAATATTAAAAAAAATTGGTGTTAAGTCTATATACGAAATTCCAACAGTCTAGCTCAAAGCTATTTTGAGGTATGCAATTAACAGACATACATCGAATTTAAATTCAATGTGTCGGGTTTTTTTTCTCGCAAAAGTCAACTTTGACTACTCCAACATCAATCGAAATATGAGCTTTTTGGACTAAGGGAAGTCTGAAGCGTGGGCATTCGTCGAAATCTCGTGTTTGAATTTTTTGGAGATTACAATATACTCTTTGTATACAAGAAAATAAAAATCATAGTTTATGCATTCAAGACAATGAAGCTATAAATGCTGAAGAATTTGGTTTGACAATAAACTGTAATGTCAGTGCACTTGCTGTGATGCTAAATAATACATTTATCCCTATTTTGCAAAAAAAAAAAAAAAAAAAAAAAAAAAAACCCTTTTAAGACTGGAAGAAAATGTTCTTATTCTTGGATAAGTTATAAATTCGTTTATCAACCACCATAAATGCTCAAATGTGGCATCTCTTTCAGTAAAAGTGTGTACGATGTGGAATTGTTTTAAGTAGCTGTATCGTAACCAATGCTTTTGATTTTAAATTACTAAAAAAAAAATCTCTCTAAAAATGAAATGCAATTGTTGGTAGTTTTAAAGAAATAATTATAATGAAAATTAATGTAGTGGAAAAAAAAGGATTATTTATCAAACAAAGATATTTTCTTCTAAGACAAAGATACAGGTTACTTTCGGATAGACCAAATATACAAACTGAAAGTATTGTAATCGACAGAAAATTCAAACTCGAGATTAACGAATCCCAAACCTTCCTGAGACCTCCATCTCACCGTCTCAAAAAGTAAGAGTTCAGCCTACCTGTGTGTGAACATGATAACTCAAAAGCAATTTGAGATCAACAGATGAAAATTGGTTTGTGGTCGTTATACCTAATCCGTAAGCCATACTACCGACTCTCCGTCCAGCCCGTAGGCACTCGGAAATAAATACTTAATGACCTGACAGCCGCGAAAGCAACTCTGGCGGGAATTGTGGTTGAATCCTAAGGGCCAACACTGGCCACAGTACAACCATCCCAGTAGGAAGTAAGACCCGTCATCGATTGGAGGAGCCAGATACCGCACCTTTCTTGTACCCATTGGGTTGGCGAGATCCAGCCACCATGCCGGAAGCCTCTCATCCTTAATTACGAGTCGTCCCTCCGGGGTTTATACCTAATCTGTAAATTGTTCCAAAATTTTGAAAGAAATCCCTTCAGAGGAAGTTTGTCCGAATGCAAGTGAATACGGTAACTTCAAAACGCAAAGAGCTAGAAAAATAAAATTTGATTTACAGTTTTTCTATCTGAAGAGTAGATCTGTTTTGAATTTTGAAACAAATCCAAACAAGAGTTGACCATCTGTACATTTGCATCTAAATGCGATAATACAAAAATGCAACGATTTAAATAACTGAAACTGCGTATATCACCTTTTAACTTAAATTGTAGTTCCGTATCTAATTTTTGTTATAATCAGTCTACAAAAAAGCTTCAAAATGCATAATCGAGTTTTTATCATTATCGAGCATAATCATTACTACCAAGGACTAAAAGTTCGTATGTGAGACAATGAAAATAAAAATCTGGGTATTCTTGGCTTTCAGTACCGGAAGGGGGGATAATTCTTTTCAGATTTTAATTAAGTTATTATTAAAGTGTCCCTTTCAACTTGCATGAATTCTGTCGCGGAACGAAATTTTAGCTGAGTGATAGAATGAGGACGGTGATACCTGAGCCGTCAAACTTTCGGCAATTTTTCGCTCCATACAAGTGGAAGAGCGTTCTACATTCGACGTAAGATTTGATGCGTTCAATAATCATATACATGGTTCAACTTAAATGAAAACGTGTTAAATTGCATAATCTGATAACCAGTTCACAGAGTCTTTTGAAGATAATGATATTACTTTAAGAGCAGTGCAATGTGGTTACCGGCTAGATTTGCTAAAGAAGGTAAGTTACTGCTTAGTATACGATAATTTTTGTTTGAGCAAAGAAAGGACATTTAAAATAAGGGTTCAGTTTTGCATTGTAACAAAATTGTTTTCAAGATTATAATTCAAATACTATGCTGATTACTGTTTCATCGTTTATTTTTAGATGTTTTGTTTCTCAAGGTGCTAATAGCAGGTGTGATGTAAATGATTGAATTGAAATCTCAAGTTTAAAAATTCAGCTCTTCAAATTTTTTATACGACTAAACGTCTTTTTGTAGAAAAAAAATTAAATAATATTTCTGATACAAATAATAGCTATTATTTTAGTTTGATGCTAGAGTATTATATTGAAAAACAAAGGAAAGGGTTGAAGAGGAATTTCTTTTAATTAAAAGGCATACTTTTCATGCCTTAAATACTAAACAAATATCTGTATAAATTATATGCAAAGATGATATCTCTCAAACAGAAACTGCAACGACAGCTTATGCAAAGTATGTAGTTATTAAAGAACCTACTTGTAACTACTTATAAAAAAAACACAGCTTATTACGTCATATTAAATTATAATGCAGCTTATGCAAAATATGCAGTTATTAAAGAACCTACTTGTAGCTACATATTAAAGAAAACACATTTTAAACATATTTATTGCTATAGAATTTGATATAAACTGGCTGAAAAAGGATTGTTGGTTTTCAGACTTATTAGGTGAGGATATACAAACATAGCTAGTATTTTAACATTTTGGAGAATTTTTAGCAAATTTATATATATATATATGAGATCATCAGTCCCTGCCATGATGCTAATGAAATAATTTTCTTACAAGTGGACATGTATTATGTTCATATTCTCGGATCAAATCACAACAATATACATAAGAGCCACATCGGTCACTTTATATCGTGAAATATACATAGCATTGGCCGACAGCGCTAAATGATAGCTCAAAAATTAGTAAACTCACATTACTTGTCACTTACAACTCTCATGGCGCCACAGAAATGTCGGTCACGGTGAGCTGAATAGTGATAATTTATGTTAATGTAAAGCCATGCCATTATAAATTCAATCTAAACAAGTGTTAAAGAAATGAATCCAACTCTTCCGGTCTAAAAATGGCCGCCTGTTGTTAGTATTTTTAAACAAAAATCAAAACAATTTTTTACTGCTTTTACAGGTGAATTCCAATAGAGAGAATGCTTTCTTTTCAAAGATAACGGAATAAGATTTCGATTTCAATGACGATTCTTTTAGTCTGATTTTATAATATCACTTTAGAAAAACAATGGAAATCGATGAAAGGGATTCCTTTGAATTGTAAAGCGATTAAATTTTTCACCCTGAATTTCTAAAATAGATATATATATTTGTATAAATTCTGTGCATAATAAATATTCTCTAAGCAGGAATTATCTTGATAGAGCAACGGAGAGTTGGTATTTGTTAAAGAAACCAATTTATTTAACGAAAACAAGTTATTTATCGTTACATGGTGAAATGATTTTATTTTTTAAGTAAAATACATGCCGTTATAAAATCCATCTAAACTAAGAGCCGACGAAGTGAATCCAGCCTCCAAATGACTGAATGCCATTGGTATTCTTGAATAAAGAATCAAAGCAACTTTCCAGGTGAGTTACATAAGAAGGCTGTTTTTGTTTACAAAGCTGACGGAATAAGCGTTCAGTTATGGATTCTTTTGCTAATGAAGTGGGGCTCTTGGCCGAGAATCGGTTTTCAATTAGGTGGGCCTCCTCCAAGATCTAATTAAAGGCAAGAAGTGACGAGCGACCGATCGGAGCGATCAGGCGCACGCAGTGATTGGGCGTTAAGGAGCAAAAGCTTCGAAAAACCCTTCGGCTTCGAGGTGATTGAAGTGAAAAGATGGGCATTTTCAATGAGGCGGCCTCCGCGTAATGCGTCTCCAAACATGTCAGCCGGAATTTGGAGCGTGTTATCGCCATCCACGTGTAATCCCGCACCGTCTGAATAGGGGCGGCGATCCCAGGAGAGCCGCCCGCCGAACTGATGCGGCGTGAAATTTCCTAATCTGCGCCAGATCTGGAGTCTGATGGGATCCTCCCAGATAGGGTAACTGTATAATGGGGGAAGCTTTTTACGTCGGGCTCGGACATTGGCAAGCAGCTTCTTAAAGTAGCGTTTCGCATTTCGAAGCATTTAGGCGGAAAAAGCAATCTCATACGGGAAAGATGGGACGCGTCACGGCGAAAAGCCGCAGCCACATAACAAGAGGAGCCGAATAGAATGAAGATCGGAGCGAAGGAGCACCACCAAGAAGGAAGGAAGAGTCTCCAGGGATCTGGGGAAGCGCACGCCCGGCTTTTCGAGTTCAGAATACCTGAAAATGTCCAGGATGCGGAGAGAGAGATGAATAGCGAGACTTCTTCTTTGCTCTGCGCCAAAAATGAATCTCATTTACATTGGCCCGCTTGCTCTTAAATGCTTTGCTTGATTACCCTCGCCTCGGGTAAATTTATTATTCCTACACTGCGATCGGGGTGTTTGATCGAAATTAATGAATCCATTTGACACCGAATTCGGTAAACAATGCTTAATGGGAAAAATCTTGCGTCAATATTACCTTGACACAGTCATCAATAAAACCGTGGATCAGAAATAGATCTCTCTTAAATAAGGGACTTCGATTTGACGCGTTTAAGAGAAAGATTCCCAGAATCTTTGTGTGTTTTTCAATAATAGCGAGTCAAGGCTGCGAGTTTTTAAATTAAAAACTTTGATATAGAAGGGAAAGAATAAGTATGACAACTGATTGAATGTTTTCTTTACTTTCTTTTATTAATTTTGTAAAGAATTACAAGAAAAACTATAATAATCACAAAATTGTGGATTTGATTTGACTCGTTTAAAAGGTATTTTGATGTCACTCACTTAAAAGGCATTTGGATTTGACTCACTTAAAAAAAGAAATCGTCACATTTTCATGTATTTTTCCGTAATAATGAATAAGCACCGAGAGAATTAAATTAAAACTTGGATGGAGAAAGAAATCGACAAATGTGACAGCAGATTATTTTCATTCCTTTTTCTTATTATTTTTGTGAAGAAGCAAAGTATGAGCAAAACTAGAATTTCATTTTTAATATTATTTGACACAGTCATCGATAGAGCTGTCGATGCAATTTGATTCATTTAAAAGGCTCTTTGGTTTAAATCATTTAAAAGAAATGATCTTTACATGTTTGTGTATTTTTCAGTAATGATGAATTAGCGTCGAATGAATTTAATTAAAATTTGAATACAGAAAGAAATGGATAAATCGGACAGCTGAAATAAATATTTTCTTTCCTTTCATTTATTAGTTTTGTAAATAATTAAAGTAAAAAAAGAAATTCAGTTCTCAATATTATTGACCCTCGATAAAATTATGAATCCCGAACAAATCACTTTTACATCAGGAGCATTTATTTAATTATTTTAGGAAAGAATTCCTTCTTGTGTTTAGTTATTTTTTGACTATAACGAATCAATAGTGAGGATCAATCGTGAATAGGAGGATTTAAATAACAATTTTCAACGTTGAAGGCAACAAACATTGACAATCGAAATATTCATTCAGCTGTTTTATTTGTTTCTAGTCGCTTTTGGCTACTAAATAGATCGCTAGGGATATAATTATATACAATATCAGTTAACTTTATTTCTGTAATTCCGTTAAAATGTCAAATATTAAAGCAGTGTTATTTTAATAGTCTTACACCTGTTCTGATCGTTGTGTACTCAAACCTTTCTAAAGATCAGTCATGGCATGATAGTTCTATTAGAAACGTAATTATTCGATTCATTACCGTTCTTACTGTAATTTCACATTTTTATTTGTCTTTTAAATTATACAGATATTAAACAAAATCCTTCTTTACTCTGCAATGATAGAAAAAAAATTAACTTGCTTAGATATATAATGAAGCGATAAAACGTCTTGAAATTCTGAGCAACAATATGATCTATTTTTGAAAATTAGCAAAAAATATTTATTTAATTGCCAAAATTAATGAAATTATAAAATTGGTATTATTAAAAAGACATTTTTTTTAAAAAAATTTGAAACGGTGTAAAAATTTTCTTTCTGTAATAATAATTTTCGGAAATTATCGCGGGAAAGCTCCAAAATTCAGCTTAACATTTAATTAAATAAATTCCAATTAAAATTTCGAAACAAGTACCCCAAGGTGAACATTCTCTCTCTTCAAGAAGCTGCGTCAAAGTTGGCAGTTATAGGTTAAATGGTCTGGAATGTAAAGCGCCAACACACACGCACTACTGTTACCATCCCTCCATGCACTTGAGACTATAGCCTTAAGATTATTTACGTTGTATCGTGAACATGATATAGATGGCAAATCGCAACCCCTGGTGGTGAAGATCCTTTTAAATTCTCGCCAGCCTAATAGCCTCAAAATTTAATTGGTTAAAATAAAAAAAGGTATAAATCAGTATCGGGTATATGAGATTGGACTTCTATGTTACAAAATTTAACAGAAATATGTTGCTGTCTAGAGCTCTGAAGACACAAAACTACACAAATGCGCATTAAAAAATAATCACAAAATAAAAACGGAAAAGAGGCAAAATGTAAATAAAAATAAATACTGTTTACAAAAAACGAAATAATATGAAAAGTAAGAAAAAGGAAGACAAATGAGAAAAGAAAATATTTACAAAAAAAAAATCTATTACGTCTCTACTCCTTTAATGTACAAAGCATTTATTTTTCACAAAACAGAAATAATAAATTGTAATTAACTCAGGATTCAGCTTTTCTGCTTAACTATTAACTCATTATTGGGTAAAAGAAAAAGGAAATGCTCAGGAATTTATAAGAAATTCCTATGAGACAGACACTAATGATTTTAAAAAATATAAAATATTAAAGGGTAATTTTTAAATAATAATATAAAAGTCCAAGAGAAAAAACAAAAGGAATACAAAAAAAAATTGAAAAAAAAAACAACAACAACGAAACATTTAAAAGCACAAATTTACAAAAAAAATAAATTCAGTAATAAAAGTACAAAACATTGGTGTCACACACACACACACATACATACAGCTTTAGTATTAATAAAGTTTGTGACACGCAAGCCAAAAATAAAATATTACATAATTCCAATTATAATATTATCTTGAAAGAAGTGTAAATAAAGTCGTCGATCATTCGAGGATAAAAAACTATTTCCTTTAAAGTAAAGTTCATTGAATTGACTTAGCTACGAAATGATTTTCTCACATTATAATTTAGTTTTTGTTAAAACAAATCAATCTCTAGGGCCAAGTATATTACGGTGACATGAAATAAAAACAGATTGATAGAGAACGGTGTTATTACATGCGATAGTCGAAGCAATTTTCTATTTTTTCTTTCAATGATATTATTTGATAATGTAAATACATACACAAAAAAAGAGAATAAAAGTACTTACGTAACGTTTCTTTCAATATTACTTTGCCACAGATTTAAATAAAATCCTCGATTATTTGCGGACCAAAAATAGATTGCTTTTAAATAGCATCAACTTATTCAACACAAGATTTCTTTTCAAAAATTTAAAAGAGCGTATTTTTCGATGATACCGAATATGTTTTATGTTGCAGAGTTTAAATTAAAAATAAATTTGTTCGTTTCACGTTGAAAAGAACAGATATGGCAGGCGAACTTTTACTTTATCTTCAATGGTTTTATTTGATGTTGTGAGCCCATAAAAGAAAGAAAAACATGAAAATTGAAACATAATCCTGATTTCAATATTACCTTGACATAGACAATAAAACCATTGATCCAGTGGATGAAAAATAGATATAGTTTAAGTAAGGGATTTTATTTGATTTATTTAAGAGATGTATCGCCATATTTGCAAAGAGAAAAGAGATTGACAGTATTTTCCGATGATAATAAATCAGCTGTAAAGAAACGGCTTTGAGCTTGAGTATATAAAGATTTTGTTTCAATTCCATAGAAAAAAATACTTTTGAAATTAGTGTATTTTGTAGATTTAATTGCAAATAACAGAAATAGTATTTACAGTAATACCTACAATTGTACATAAATAAAAAATTATTTAATTATGTAAGTAATACCTTAAATTATTCTTACTTAGCCTTTTTTCGACAATTAAGACAAAATAACCAGAAGAAAGAAAATAACTCTCTTATTAGAACTTCTTATCGACTTGATTCAGTCAATAAGAGATTCTAAAGATTATTTAACTAAGTAAGCAATTCATTTTCACTTAGCATTATTTTTTTGACAGTTAGAGGCAAAATAACGGCTCTCTTATTAGAATATGTTATCGACTGAATCAAGTCTATAAGATTGACCTTTTTTATTTGAATGTAGTTAATGAACAGGATTTTTAAATAACTAATTACGTGATGCCTTGTTGCCAGTAGAAATTAGCAATCAACGTCATGATTTGGAATTGAGATAAAGTAGTGATAGCATGAAATATATAAGGAGAAGAAATAAATGCCCAAAATGCGTAAATGACATGCTCATCCCAAAATTGTTTCCTTGCAATTATAATATTTTATAATTTTAATAGAATTCATTTCCATATCATAATCACTGTATGTAAGCATTGGTTTCAAACTAATCACATTTCACTTCTGGAATGGTATGAGAATAGTCCAGACTATAATCCTATTGAAAAATCTATGGAGCAGGCTAAAAAAACATGCTACACAGAATCAGTCCAGTAATTAATTCATCGCAGCAATAATCGAATCAAGATATTCTATAATAGTAGCTCACAAACTAAGAGTGTTGGCGAACTCCGTAGAATGGCTTTACAAGACATAATTACTACTCAAGATTACTCAATTAACTATTAATTGGAGAAAGTGAAAATTTTTATTTTTGTCAGTATTACTATGTGTTAGTTTTCTTCCTTAAATTGCTGTTTCAAAATTAATATCATTATAAAAATTATTTTATAAATTTTTGATAAAATTACCTATAAAATGATACAAACTTTATGGTGTTTCCCCTAATAAAATTGATTGCTTTTAAAAGTCATAAAAACTTAAAAATGGTATTTTATAAATAGGTTTCCAAAATGTGGGCCACGATTGTAAATTCAGCAGTCAGAATTGTCCTTTTCCATCATTGCATTATATCTTCAATAACTTTATTTATTATTGTAACACTCAAATAAGAAAATTAAACAAAATACGGCTGTTAATATTAATTTGAGGCAAGAGTCAATGATGCATATATATTTCGCGAATCAAAAATGGATAAATCTTAAATAAGGATAATAATTTGATTTAATTGATATATTTTTTTATAATAAAAGGATAAAATGTATCATGGGTGAAGATGTAATTCATTCGTGGAAACAAATTTTAAGCCCACAGATTAAAGTTAAAAAAAAAATCTTTATATATATATATATATATATATATATATATATATATAATAATTTGTTAAGTCAGCGGTATTTTGTCCCTTCACTCGAAGTGTGGGAAAGTGTCGGTTGTTAGCCTATTCAGAAATTTCCCAAAGCTTCTGTTGAATTAATTAGATAGTAAGAGTGGGATCGGGAAATAAGAGAACATTTTAGAATGAAGTTAATATTGGTTAAATTATGCTAAAAATTAGGAAATTAATTAAATTTTTAAAAATATCTTATACAACTTATCCAATTCTGATATGTTAAAAAGTACACTTTTGGAAAATTAAAAGTCAGTACTAATTAATTCCTCAGATTTGAAATATACTATTTCTGGACTATCTAAATGAACTTCCTAAAGGGTTTAAACTTATTGTATATCGTTTCTCAGCCGAACCTAAGCATCGATTCCCAGTATCTAGATTTTTCTCTTTATTTGCATTCTCAGTAAGTTTTTGATTTATTTGCATTCTCAAAAAGTATAATCACTTATAATCATTAAAACTGTGGGTAAATTATAATAACTCCTCCAAGGTTTTTCAAACTTGGATAATGACTCACTGATGAGTCGCGAGTCAATTTTTAGCGAGGGGGAACATGATTTTGAATTTTATATGTAACTTTCCCCAATTTTCAAAAATATCATGTAGGTTTAAAATATTCATCAACCAATCTGATAGCAACCCGATAAAATAGCGCAATTCTCAAACAAACAACTCGCCTCAGTTCAATGTTCAGTTCTATACAGTTCTCAGTTCAATGTTCTATACAGTTTGCTTATGCTTTAATTTCAAAGCGATTCATTATCATTTGTGCAAACATTTATTAGATTTAATAGTAATATACATTTGTACAAACGATAAATGCTTTTTTTTTCATCAAAATCTCCTTTTTCCCCATAAAACCACTTTCTAAAAGAATCTGTGCTGATAGTTTGAAAAATTATTCTTCCGAGAATAAAGGAGGTAGTGATTGAATCGAATTTTTAAAAAAGTGATCCACAATGTTTAAAATGGAAAAATCTGGGCATTCTATTTAAGGTCACATATCTTAACCTTGACCCGAGATGAGGGCGACATTTGACCTTTGAGAAAGTCTGACCTCTTAGGGAAAGGAAGCTTCATGATGAATTCATCCAGCTTCATCCTTGAAGAATGATGTATAATTAATAATGGGTGAAAATCACAAGTAATCTAAATTACAATATAATTATACGTATTCCATTATATACTAGTATCATGAGAATTAAATGAAAGAAACATTTGCAAGACATAATCAGCTGATTGTACCTTCTGTACAAAATAACCCGATCATTCGAATTTAAATTTTTTACAGAATGATTTCTTCAAAAATGCATTCACATATAGGGTTTAATCTTGTTAGACCAAAGACCGATTTATTCGGAACTTATGATTGAAGATATAAAGAAATTCCTTCCAGTCAGACACTGAACTATCGAATGGTAACTGTGTGTAAAAAAAAAAAAATTGATTATGGCATTGTTGAAGAAAGATAGCACACTATTTGGTTGACTGCGGGGTTCACTTTTCGTTCTATATTTAAAATGAGAAGCTGACGATTATTTCCTAGAATTTATCTCGCAAGGATCTGAAGTCACTAAGAACCATGCATCATGATTTTGTACTGCTTTTTGGATTGAAAGCACACTTTCATTCTACAAAAGTTTTGAAAACAAATCCAATTTTTTAAGCACTTTTTAAATTGATACATTAGTGCTTCATAAGTGTTTTTTAAACTATTTTATGCAAAAGTTCTGAAATATAACTTTAAAAAAATAATCTCACATAAATTGCGTACCTTAAACATTAAACCGCTGTGCGTACAGATTTATTACATACATTTTAAGTTGTGTGTGCCAAATATTTAGGAGAATTTACTTACCTAAGTAAACATAATTATTTTAAAAATTCATGTTTGATTTAAATTTTCTAATCCATTAGAATGAATGATAAATATTTAAATATCCGACCATTTCTTGGAAATGTGGAAAAAAGATAAGAAAAGAATTTAAAATCAGAATAAATTATTGCCTTTAAAAAGAAGCCTTCAGGAGTTTTGTGTTGAAGATTAAAATGGAGTTTAATGATGCTGAATTTGAAAGGTAAGATTTGATCAAAGAAAGAACTATTATAGTCCACAAATAATAAGGCAGCTAATTTCTTTTAAAAGACTTTTTTTTTTCCTCGAGCTCAAAAGTTTATTCAAGCTCTTTGTTATGTGAGAGTAATGAATGATTAATTTCAATGTTACTCCTCTTTAAATGTAACTCTATTTTTAAAAGTATTGATTAATTAAATTATATCTGATTTTGGGTTAATAATTAATTCAGGTGTAATAAACAAAATTTGGGATACTTTTATTTAATTTGCGAAATATAATAGATTAGTAAGAAATAAATTATGCTTTTATGCAAAAATAAAAAATAATCAAATTAATCAAATCAGATTCGAAATTATTCGAACTTATTAAAATTATTTTATACAGGAAGAATAATAGAAAAATTACTTTAATCCGAATAAATGTCTTCAAATATAAATTAATTAAGCTAAACGTACAGAATATTGTATAAAATGCATACTTTTCAAACACATTTTATGTAAGAGGATGAATATTATTATCTCATTTCATTTGAAGTTTCTTTGAATTTCGCAATAAAGTTTTTGCATTTTGTTTTATATATTGACTATTTGTTTTATTTGAGTTTAGTTTAGTTTAATTATAATAACATCCCGTTTAAAGCAACACTAGGGCTATTTTGGACGGACCTCGTAATTTATTATTATTATTATTAATCGTAATTTATTAAATTTATTGCGTTTTATTTGAGACTAGCCGCCTTTGGTGCACAACTCGTTCACCAGAAATAGTAGTTGCGCTGATGTTCACCATGCTTTTAACTAAGTATTTTAAACATCAAATTTCAACAAACATAAAAGTCGTGTCATTGTAATAGGTTTTCACGTGTTTTGTTGACTGTGTACATGAACCCTTCTAATGGAGTTCACGTTGCATGACTAATATTATTGAAAACTCACGTTTCCAGGTAATTTATTTAAAATTATATCTTGTTTCTTAAGACAATGTAAAATTCCTTTCTAATATCTTATCTAAACTGGGCAGGTAATTAATAGTGGGATAATATAGTGCCTTTAAATATTTAACGAAACAATGAAAACAAGTTTGAATTTCAACGTATTAGGGAAATTTATTGTTGACAATTAAGTAATAAATTATTTTTAAAAACTTTTCAACTAACAGAGTAAAACTACACAGCGATAGAATTAACATCATTATAAAGATAATTTATTGTTTTAAAATGGTGCAAAAGTAAGTTTTATGCATTAATATTCTCGGGATTCATTGAAAAAAACACACACACTTACACACACAGCAAACACGAGAAATACAGAATGAAAGAAAAGGCATCAAATTTATCTTTTTCATAAAAATTTTACGTAGCTCTCTTCTCTTTTTTGCTCTCAAAATAACCCAACGTTAAATCAATTCTTGACATATGGTTTCAAGCATGTTCAGATCCATCAAAACCAAGTGAAATGCAAGTAATATCTTTTTTCGTCTGATTTTTCTGATATTTCAGACAGAAATTTCTTTGAAAGCACCCCGCAGAATGAATTTCATGGAACTGAGAGGAGCATTTCGTGTTTTAATACTGTTTCAGCTTTCCATAGTTACAAGAATATCAGGCTCAGAAGTGAACTTAAAAATGCGTAAAGCAATGATGGTTTGTCAGGCCAGAAATTAGTGTTGCTGCAAAAAATATTTATCAAAAGGCAGCAAAATCATTTATAGGAAAAGCTACTATATTCATAAATAGAAATTTATTTTTTCCAAATTCATACATGAAGTTTGTAGCATTTCAAATGTATAAAATTACCAATAAGCTACAAAAATTTCTGGTAGTTTTTTAAATAAAAAATATGTAATTGTTACATATGCAAAATATATAAATACAAATTGTATAATGTAAAAATATATAAATTACAATGGAACAGATTAAAATACCAGTGCCTTCCACATCCACCAACACTCGAAAATGCTCATACAAAAATGAATATCAAATTATATTATAATAAATTATCTGCAACATTAATTGTGTTTTACGTATGATTGTAAATAATAATCGGTCTCCCATAAAAAAGTTTCATCTGAATAACGTTTAAGAAAATTAACATTCAATAAACTAATATTAAATAAAGAAAATTAATATTCAGTAAATCGGTCGAGACAAAAAAAAATTGAAGCAAGAAAATCTCAAATGGTAAATGAATAAATAAATAAATAAACTGAGAGAAAGAAGACAAACTTCCAAGACTGAAAAAAAAAAATTGCAGAGTTTGATCTTTCACAACTTTTGTACTTTGAATTCAAAAGGAGGTAGGGTTGCGTTTGGTCTTCAAATCAATCAACGCAATGTGCTTCTTAGCCTGACTTGTATTTCTTTTACTTTAGAATTCACTTTCGTTTTTTTTTAAATCATGTTTCACCATTTTCATAGGTCGTCGAACTCTCAGATAGAAAAGGTAAACAAACAGCATCTAACTTCCAGAGTGTCAAAGCAAGCAAACTCGATAAAAACAACGCAAATGTAACTTAACAAGCGTTTCAGAGGGTGATACAGCTTTGCAGTGCAAATGGTTGAGCTGTCACTGACCTACGGTTATGTATCTGCAGACTTAGAATACATATATCATTAATACGAATTTACCTTGAAATGGTATCTTACAATTAATAATTTACAAATCATGAAATTACCCGACTAATTTAAGTTTACTCTTTATATCTAGCCAAATTAATTGAATGAGGCAAGAAATCATTTTAATTATTTTGTAAAAAATTTTCGATAAATTAATCTTAATCCATGTAGCGTTTCTAACATTTTGCAAATATTCATTTATTAATTGAAAATACATAAAATTTTAACTTTAAATACACACGCATCAAGTAATTTTAATAATTGCAATGAGTTATTTAAAATATTAGAATACCTTTAGATAATAATTTTCTAAAACTTGCTTTTATTTCTGAAAATTAATTTCTGTTTAATTAATTATATACAAAGAAATATATCAATATTTCGCATCAAAGGATTTGAACCATAAGAGAAATAATTAAAATGTTTTGCCGGGTAAATTGTATTATCATTAATGGAAATATGATTTTCTAAAATGCGAATATTTATTTATTCAGCATAAATAAACAGAAGTATGAATTTAAATCTATACACTTTAAATACTTTTGTTAAACAAAGAGCATTGTTAAACATGTTTTACTTAAAAGTTTTCGTTGTGCCTAATTTAAATTCTGAATTGTTTTTTTTAATGGCGCTTACTTTTTCTATTTCTGTCATGGAAATCATTTATATATAAATATTACTTATGAAAGTAATTAAATCAACCAGAGGAAGTGATCTCTCCGAAACTTTCTCGCATACTCTCTAAAAACATTTCGATGTATATTATCAATCGCATGTTATTGATGAACGATAGTTATGAAAGAACCTATTAGAAAGCGATTTTTGGTGATTAATCACCGAGATGTGGTTTATACTCGAGAATCAGAAAATCGAAAGTGCATTTTGGAAGCTGCTTCCCTCAACCAAAATGTGACTTAGAAGTACAATTTTAATCACTGAATCAAATGCCAAATTTTATACAGTTAAGTCATTACGATTTTGAGTTATTTTTTTACATGCATGCAAAAAACTGTCAAATCTTTGAGAGATTTAATTCAAAATGTGACAAGAAACAATCTAATACTATAATACGAGGAATGGTTGTCAAGTCAAAAATCGCCCCAGAATTAATAAACTCCTGTAAACTTGGGGGTCTGGGGTTTTTGGCCACGAGGAATCGATTAGCGCCGGTTTTGAAGCGCTACGGTCGAGCAGTTCGGAGTTACAGATAGGATATTTTCAAACTTTATTAGTTCGCCATAATGGTTACTTAAATTTTCAAGCGGTAACGTGCTGCCATCTATAGCCAATATGGCGAACTAATAAAGTTTTATGTTTATGCTGTTATAGGTTTATAATATGTTTCTTATGTATGTATATATGTTTGGTTTTTCTAAATAAATTTGTCAAAAATATTGAACTTCAACACACTTCAATCTTTACCTTTACTTTACCTTTGTATAGAATAGTTACCCTTTCCAAACTCTAACTTTGTTTAGAATAGTTTACAATGGTGCACTTTAACCGGTTATCTTTTCACCAATGGTTTCACAAATTTTCTTATGGCATGTATTGTTTTGATAAATCACAATTGAAAATTTAAATCTTCGTGTTAGCTTCGATACCTGTTTTCTCCGAGCGGAGCTCGGTCCCCCGCTGGTATATAAAATGTCAAAACTGTGAACCAAATTTCATTTACCTAATGTTACATTTTCGTATTATCACGTTTATCCCAGACAAAAGTACAGACCGGCTGACGGTCCACCGTTTGGTACAATAGATACGCAACTGCACTTTGAATGTTAATCCTATCTAATAAATTTTGTCGATTTATCGTGTTAATTCAGATTTAAACAGCCGTACAGACAGACTTCGTCTAAAGACATTTTGAAATCGATTTTTTTTAAAGACTACATTATTTTCTCTTAAAACACTTCGTTATGAGAAATTAAAAATGAAATCATTTTATATACCTTGGAAGACAAATCACAATAAAATTTCCTCGTAATCGTTGTAATAATTAAAAATTCAACAAATCTTCTTCGATAACGAGCCAATCTTCAATTAAAACGGAGAAATATTGTTAATAATATTTCATTAAAAAATTTACACTATTTTTCTTTAGAGTTTTCGAATATTTACCTTTCTTTTTAAAAGTTCCTTTTGTTTGTGAGAATATGCTTCTTTATACTTTTTTGTATAGGAAAGTATAAAAAGAGAAAATATTACAATCGTCAAAAATTCCGAAATCGAGATTTTCACGTTTCATATCTCCCCAAGTCTGAATAAAATATTTTTGAAATTATGTCTGCCTGTCTGGGATTATGAAAGCTCAAAAACATTTTGAATTCGATGGATAAAATTTACTCTATAGAATTAATACCACATTTGTAGATTTTTATCGAACTTTTAACTAAATTCATTCCGAGGAAGTTTGGTCGGTTTTCAGTACAAAAGAATAAGATTACAATAAAATGTGAAGAGCTAAATATATAAAATTCGGTCACATATTTAGTATCCAAAATGTGATTATTATCAGAATTTGAAACAAATTTGCCGAAAAGTTTGTATATGTCGATCAGTACTTTCGCATGCATGTAAAAGCAATAACTCAAAACACACCATGATTTAAATAAAGGAAATTTGGTATGTGATCGTGCGACTACAATGGTATCTTTACGTCAAATTTTCGTCTCAATTCGTATTGAAAAAAATCACTCAAAATACAAATTGGATTTTCGGGTACTTGTGTATTAACATTAAGCTTGAAATTAATCACCAAAAAGTAATGCCAATCATCGTATGATAGGTTCAGAAAAAATGCCAGATTCAAGCCAAATATCAGTGTTTTGTAACTACTGTTCTCCATTGTCATGCAAGGCATTGCTTAAGGTCCAGAATTTTAAGCGGGGGAGGATGATAACACTTTTATTACAAAGAATACTAGAAAACTTTAGAAAGACCCCCTCTTCCTTTAAAATGATGATATACTGAATTTATGTCTTGTTGATATACTGAATATAAAATCTATGTTCGTCTTAATATCTCACATTTCATTGAGATTCTAGAAAAGTTTTGTAATATCAAATTTTTTATTTTTAGTATTTGTTAATCTCCTTTCAGTGAGATTGATTTATTACAGCCATTATAGATTTTAGTCCTAAGTCTTTTACTGTTATTGTTATTTTAACGCCCTCTCAAAAATTTGGAATAGTGATTTTGAGAATGGCCATCACTAACATATTCCATTACTAATAATTTTTAAAATTATTTTTAATGCTAATATATTCCCGTTTTCCATTGTCCAAATTCAGATTCAGGATATGGATTTTCAAAAGAAATTCTATTCATTTTTATGTTGAAAACATTTTAGTCTTGAAATCTCTCAGGGATTGTATCTGCATTGTATTGGTAATAGCGCTAATAAAGATTATGCCCTTTACTCCAAAACTACCTATAATATTAAATACTTCTAAATAACACTTAAAATCACTTTTCTTATTTAATTTCCAGTTTAAATCAAATATGTCATCGCTTTTCGCTTGATTCCTTTTTAAAAAAGCTAACAAACATATTATCAAACTTTCTTTTATTTCTTTCAAAAAGAATGGTAGTTCGAATCGAACTTGTTTATTTTGGAACACAGATTTAAAATCTTAAGAAATAAGTAGCGCTATACAAACATATACAATAGACTGAGAATGATTGGGTATGAGAAATAGGAATGTAGCCAGAGAGAGGATTATTTAAAAAGGGAAACTATTCTTTTTCAAAAATAAATTCTTTGAAAGAATCTCGATTGAAAAATATTGTAGGGATGTTATAACTATAAATTTATTATTTAATCATATTTCTGTGTAATAAAGAATATCATAAAGCTAGAAATGTCTATAATATAGGCATCGGAATTTATAATGTTAATAATCTTAAATTAAATAATAGAATAAAATAATTTTCTTCCTTTTTTTAGCTATATTTTTTCTTCCGAATGATAATTTTAAAATTACTTCTAGAATCAAGCAATGCAGAAATAGAACCTTCGTCCCAAGAGGATTTGAAAAAAGATTGAAAACAATATCATGTTGCCAAAAAGTTATAATTCTTACTTTATAAATTTGGTAATTCTTTTTCTAAATTTATATCCCAACTTTGCATTTCAACTTATTTTTATTTAAAAGATGCAAATGTTTTTTTTATTTTTTTATTATTATTATTGAAAGTGTCAGTGACAACTAAAGCATTCGCTGTGTTAACGGCGAATTAGTTAAGTTATATTTACGTCCCGTTGTAAAGCAACGCGAGGGCTATTTTGGGACGGACCTCGTAATTTTGAACCATGATTAGATGACATGGACAACATCTGAACTGGCACCCCCTCGCCACACCACACCAGCGGGAGGACGTTTGGCCTGACAGATTTAAAGTGCAAGAGACCCCCTCACACGACGGTTCTTCGGTGGAATCGAGTCTCGAACCTAAAACCCTCAGGTTCAGAGGCCGAGACCTTACCACCTGGCCACCTGTTTTAACGGAAGTCCTCAAGTTTATATGGGTGGGCTTTATTATGCGATAAATTTTGAGGAAACCACATCCTCTAGTAATTCGATTATTTTTAGGGAAAGAGAACAGAGAAAATAAGAATAACAGGTGATATTACTAAAATAATTTTGAGGGAAATATAACAGCGAAACGATATCATTACAAAATTAAATATTTCTAAAATTCTGAATATATATTCATTTTAACTTTAAATAAGCAGACATTAAATGCATTTATTAAAACGAGTAAATAATACAAATTAAGTTGCATTTAAAGCTCTCTATTACGTTTAGCTTTAACGTTTGAATATTGCAAACTGAAAATAATATCCTCAAAAGCTTGCAAATAAATTGCGAAATTCATATCATGAAAAAGATTTGAATCGATGTAAATAGTGATAATTTAAGGATAGTATAATGTTTCTCAGTGTTTATTGCTTTAGTTATCAAGAAATATTTCTGACATACGCAATACTCTAAAAATGAGAACTGAGAATGTCTAGACAAATAAATAATCATAAGTAACAATTTCTTCCAATTTATTGCAGATTTATATTGTTATTTCAGTTATATTGTAGACTATGAGATGTATTTATTTTTGATTCAGATTAAAATATAGTGAAATTGGTAGGTATCAACAGTAACACAAAAAAATATAAAACAAAAAAAGTTTAACGTTTTAAAAAACTAAAGGATTATTTTAAATTGTATCTTGAAATTTTAAATCATATTCAGATGACAAAAACGACATTTAAGCTGACATTCCCTGGAGGGAAATCTTACCCTCAACATAAAATCGACCCTGATTATACGACACACTTTGGATATGCATGCGCCCTGGCATAGGAGCAGGGCGTCTTACCTGTGATCTGGGCATCCCGGTTTGGGTTGTTCTTCTGTGTTTTATCTGTGAGATGTGTGAATGTGACCCCCTGTAAAAAGGGGCTGTGCAAGTGAATGTGAAGCATGAAGTAGTTAAGTCTGCTCTTGTCCTTAGTAGGCGCTACTGAAAAAAACAAAAGATGCTCCCTCTGTTAAATCGCTGACAGATCTGTCAGTGGGCTTGAAAAGTCCCATTAGAAACAACAACAACTTTGGATAATATTAGGGTTCCAACCTGAAAACTTTCGGTACCGTGGCGATGATCGAATGCAATCTTCAAAAAATAAATGAAATAAAATGGCGACCATAATAGTTAAACACTTGGGGTGTAAAAACCACACATGTCGAGATACTTTTATCACAAAATCACTAACAAAATACAATACACGTCAGTAAGCTATTGTCACAGTAGTAAAAATGACGTTTTTTACACATCGACTAAGACTGCTTGCTAGAATCTTAGGTAGAAAATTAATGCATTTAGAAGATATAAATCTTTTTCTGATTTCTGTACGTTATCGGATATTTTATGTGTCCTCTCTGCAAGTTACAGTGGACTGCTTTGGCACCCCACCTGAGAATTGCTTGCCACCGTAAGTGGTTAAAGAATTTAACCTTAACCGGCTACTCCAACACACCTGAAGCTCCACAGATAAATTTAATTGATTGGATAGCCCCGGCATCAATACTGGTAGGAACTATGGCTGAGTCCTAAGGGCCATCACCAGCTACGGTAAAACCCTTCCCGTAGAAAGTACGGATCATCATAGAAAAGAGGTAGCTGACTTCCACCTTTTTTTTTACTCATCCATTTACTCATAAATCGCATATAATATGCTTTGTGTAATACACCTTAATGATCTGCGTATTATATTTAGATATATAAATCTTGCACATATCTGTAATGAATCCGGTACCTTGCTACGAAAACTTGATATTAACTGAAATAATTCTTTTAATGTAAAAATTGCTTTTCTAGTAAGCAATACACCTTCATCATCTACGTATTATATTTAAATATATATGTCTTACACATATCTGTAATGAATCCGGTTACGAAAAATTGATATTAACTGAAATAATTCTTTTAATGTAAAAATTGCTTTCCTAGAAAGTAATTATCTGTTCTTAAGATGTAAAAAAAAAAAAAAAAAAAAACTTTTATATCATATTTTATCAGTATTAGAAAACTTATGACTCCATAATAATTCGAGATCACGGCTTTTATTAAAAAATGTAATTTGAGGACTCCTGGAAAATGTCATTAGCTACAAAAATTCGACCTGTGGTTAATCGAACAAGAATGGATCTTTGTAATATAAAAAGGCAAATATATTTGGGTGGTTTTGATATCATTTTTCAACTCTTTAGATCTTACTTTAGAATTTTGGCTCTCATTCAGAACCTTCTGAGAATAATCGCAAGACAAGGGACGCAAAAATATTGAATAAATGACAGAAGAAAATTAATGCAATTTCAAGATTCTCGGGTTCTGTTATTCGAGCTCTAGGATATAACGTGATATAATAATTATTTTATCTTGATATAATAATTATTTCTGAAAAGAACTGATGCCTTTTCCTTTTATTTCAGAAGGCTAATTTTATTACAATAGTTAATGACAGCTTAAATTCAGAATATATGGAAAATTACATGCTATATCATGGCATCAGTTTAATTACCGTCCAAAGATATTTAATAGTAAATAATGCATATTTATATCAATGCATTTAAAACCCAAATATATTCAAAAATATAAACTTTTTTTCAAAAACTGCTATACTGATTTTTCTTACTGTTCATTTTAAAATTCTCTCTGTGTATTTTGCATTAAAAATATTATATACTGTCTAGATATTATAATAATTTACATATTTATTCAAATTACTGCTTATTTAGTAATCATATATTATTTCTTAAATCTGCTAGACATTAGAAATACATATTTACTGCTGTTTTCAGTTTAAAAAAATAATTGCCGTTTATTTTTCAATTCCTACTACTTCTTTACACTCTCCCTATGTATATTTATTTATATACCATGTTCAGGTTTTCAATCGTTAATAAAATACTTTTTATCAATCCACTAAAGTTCAAATATATTTCTTAAAACTTGCAGTGGATAACGATGTTAATATAGTTTTTTTTAAAAATATAAATTAGTTAAGTAAATTAATTTTTAATACTTTACATAGAGTTTTAGAAGTTTGTAATGAAAACTGAAATCAATCGGCATAGCTCAATCAGTAAAATGAAAGGATTTCAGTATTTGTCACTTGAAGTGAAGAATACGAGTTCAATTCTTGCGAAAATAAATAATTTTTTGATAATAATTTATTTGATAAATATAATAAAAGTAACTAAAATAAAAATTTTCTTTGTTGACCTAAGTAGGAATTGAATTAATTTTTTTAAATATTACTTGTAATACTACTTCATTTTTATTTTCGCGCAAACGAAGTATACATAAAATATCGTAACCATCAAAAAATTCAAACTTGAGATTTTGACAAATCTTCTTTTTTCAGATTTCCAGGAGTTCGGAAAACACATTTTTGGTGTTAGTCTGCTTGTCTGTGAATACAATAATTCAAAACCGTTTGAACTTGTTAGAGAAAACTTAGTATATGAATTTAAGATCAAATATGTATTCTGTTTAAATCTGAACTAAACACATTCTGAGCATATCACTCTGTCTGGCTATTCGAATACAAACGAAATCAATAATTACACGATCCGAAGAGTTCAATAAAATTTGATAAATTGATACAGCATATAAAATGCAGATTCTTATCAAGTTTTGAATCAAATCTGTCAAAATATTGACCTCTTGCGTATAAACTCAATGACCTAAATAATTCAAATTCGATATGTGTTTGTATGACTACAATTGCAGCTCTGAGCAAAATTTGGTTTTAATAGGTGGGAAAAAAGGCATCCAAAATATAAATTCACACTACAAATTTAGTAAAAATGCTAAATTTAAGTCAAAGATGCACATTTTGGAGCTATCGTTCGTCAATGTCATGCAAGGTATTTTCGGCTTACCCAATATCTACAATTTTATGAATAAGATCTTTATTGAAGTGTATGCGAGAGTGTTTCTTGGAGATAGCTGGCTGATTTTATTCATTTTTCTTTCATTCAATTTTTTTATAGGTACCCTCCTCTTGATCTACGAATTAAAGAAACTTCACTGTAAATAATAATAATAAAAAAAAAAAACGGATACGGATAAACAGATACGGATTCTGTCATTATACGTACTCTAATGTCTAAAATAAATGAAACCTTTGGAAAAGATATAAATAATGATCTTCATTGTCTCACGACATTCTTTTTTTATTCAGGAATAATCAAACACTGTGACTCTCAAAGATTTAATCAATAACGTAAAATAATTACTTTTATTGAAAGACTTTATTAGTCCATCTATACTTTGTTGGATAAACTTAAATATGAATCATGACATTATGACATTTTCTCATGGATTAAACCACGTTTTTTTCAAATTCCAGAACTGCTATTATGTTAAGATTTGATCATATGTATATTTTTAATTTGACTTTACAGTTGGGCTGTTTGTAATTAAAAAAAATTTCTTAAGTCAGGTTCAAGGAATTGCTAAGGTTCAATGATCTTTTTCTACTACGGAAATACGGTTGTGTGGGAATCTCTTTTTCCACAAATTTGTAATAAGATATGCTGCCTAATCCAGCTGAAGTATAAAAATTTTGTTATGATTAAGGTGATTAAAAGATTACGTGAGCAAGACATGAGTGTAAGCTCAACTGCAACATTGTTATATTTAATGGGAATTCATATTCTTATTAATCATACAAATTGCAGCCTAACTTATTCCTGATTAGATTCAGGTTTTAATATAATCTTAACTAATATTGATAGTACTGTAGATGAAATACAAATAAATTGAATGCCATTTGATTCTTCTGCATATATAAAGTTTGTCCACACTGCATTTTTTATCACAGCGCTTCAAAAGGTAATGTATCGATTTTATTTATTGTTTTTATGTATCTTTTTTTTATTTAAATTTGACTTTTAGTCTTTTATACTTATCTTTTGACATACAATATGAATATTGTTGGAAATTCTGGAACATTCTAATAGTCTACATCTAAAAACCTGCTTTTACATAGAACTCAACCTCTTAAGGGATTCCTTCACTTCTTTTTATAGATACCACATTATTTTTTCCCCTGTTATCTAGCAAAAATATTTAGATTATTCTAACGTTATTTGCAGTTGCCTACATTTTGCTTCCTTAATTTCCCAAATTATTTCTTAGTGATTGAATCTCTTCATTAACATAAAAAAATAGAGAGAATAGAGCCATTATCAACTAGAACAAATGAGAGACGTATAGCAGACCTCTACAAAAAAAAAAGATCTATAATTCTTATAATTCTTAAACAGGACCAGCAAAATAGGTCTTACATTTTCTAGGATTACTATATCAAGAGTATGAGCAATTGTTATTTGCATGCATTTCGGATACATACTTTATAGTTCTTTCATAAAAGAAACAATGATCAAATATTTATGATCACTTTATTTATATCTCTGAAAACTATTAATTGTTATATTTTTTATACTTCTTATTTCCTGGATATTCCAATTAATTTTTCTCATCATAATTTTTTATTATACTTGCTTGTGTTTTTTATCGATCGCTTCCTTAACACAAAACTTCTACAATTCACTTTTGCATACGAAATGCTACCTGCCCCAATTTATGGATACCGGAGAACGAAATTTCAATTATTATGCAATCTTATTTTTTAAAATATTAGATGCGATGATTTAATACTAAAAATTTTTTTAAACATGCATTAAAATTTTTATAATGTATATAATCTATGTCTGTATGACGTGCATACTTAATGGCTGAATTAATTCAACTTCGCATTTGATGTAGAAGAAAACGCATTCATTCCATCAAATTGTCATATTTAAGCAAATAACTAAAGAATGATAATCAATTAATGAGCTTGCATATGTAAAATGGATAAACATTTTCATTTTTGCCTTTACCATTATTGAGATTTCATCGTATCTTAGATTTATATAAAGATTGTTAAACATTAAATGTCCATTAAAAATTAGTCATTACACCAATATCTAAACTCCAAAACAGTGCCCAATCCTATTATAGATTTTAAAAATAAAAAATATACATAACACTTTTCATTTTCTTGATTTCTGAAGATAGTGAAGCTAATACGAAGACCATATTCATAAATTGGGAGACTTATTCCTAATTAATATCCTTTTCATTTAATTTGTATCTTTTAATTTGGAAGCTACAGAGGTGTAAGTCACATTTTCTTTGCTTCTCAGAAATTGGCGTATCGTAAAAGTTATTGTATTATTCGTGAACAAAAATGCTACAGTATTTTTATTTTAGGATTTTTCGGATACAAGTTTGACGTAGAGGTTGAATCGAATAAAATGAATTTGTGCATTATTAAATATAATTTTAAATTTAGTTTTAAAAAAAATTGATTTAAAAAATTGTAAATGTAAATCGTCCGCATAAGATAAATATTTATTAATACAGTTTTCATAATTTGTACAGCTATGTAAAAAAATGAAATATTTCAAATTTATTTCTGATATAAGAAAAACATCTAAACGCAAATAATTAAACTGTGGTATCCGATCGGGTAGCTCGCATTAATAAAACGGAGACTTTATCATCCTCATTAAACAGATGTTTGGTTTATATTAGACTCACAGATTCGCCTTTGAGGGTGTATAGGTTAGAAAGAAGGAGAATTATTCCCGGAAGATGTCCGAATTCAATTTAAATTTCAACAATGTTGATTACCACTGTCGACTGCGGCAGAGAATTACTTTTAATGAAACATTTCAGAAGATTAAAACTTCTTGATTAGAATTTCTCCTGAAAGAGCTCCAAGAATAAGTAATTTGACTGCATTTTCAGATTGATTATATCCAAATTCTGAGAATTATAGCGCGTTTCCCATTATTAGTTGCTGATATTTTATCCGGCTTTAAATATATCCTAGTATTTCTCGAAACTTGTAAGTACTTTTCTCTTAAAATTAAATGTTCGTCAGATTTGTAATTGATTTTCACTATGTTTAGTGATGAGCATGCTCTACAAAGAGCCGTTCAAAGTAAATGGAATATATTTCTTCTTTCGTTTGAACAATATATATAAAACGAGCTAACATGTTTGGTATTTTAATAAAATGTCTTAGTTACAGTCGGATTCTAAATAGTACAAACGAAGACTGATTATATTTTCAATATTGTAATTATGGTTTAAAGTAAAAGAATATCAAAATAAATCACAGTATTTTTCCCCCAAAAGATTTTTTTCTGTTTGTCAAAATTGATTCATTTGTGTGTGTCTGTGTTTTCACATTAAGGATACCTACAATACTATGGCAATTTCTTTTTATTTTAAAGTTAGCTAAGTTCAGACTCTTAAATTTTCATTTGAGATTTGAAATTAAAAGAATCCTCATTTATATTTCAAAAAGATCACACTAGCTGAAATATTTTTTTATTGTTGAAAAGGAAATAAAACATTTATTATCGATAAATATTTTGGAATTTCTTTTTCAAGTGATGTTAAAAGTGGCCTATAAGAAACATAAATAGTATAAGTTCTGTTTATTAATGCCTTTATTGTGTTTAAAATTAAATTATCTATAAGCAGTTGATGAACAATAAAAAAAGGTTATTATGTTTCCAGTAAATTTTAGATGCAGTATGAATTAATTATTAAGCATACTTATGAATCTGAATAAATTACATTTAAAAAAACATTCAAAAATTTTAACGTATTTTTTCTAATTCAGTTATAATTTAGGAAGTATTATTAGACATAAATGGATGCCTATTTTTAATGAAATAAAAACTTGAAACAAAAGATAATTTAATATAAATTACAAAAACAAATTATTTTAAGGCATAACAGCATAATTTTCATTGGCGTACAAAGTATGTTTAAATTCAGTGTAGAATCTTAATGAAAGTAAAAAGCACGAATTAAATATAAATCACAAATAAATGTTTAACTGGAAACGCCACCGAATAAACTACAGGATACGCGATAAGTCAACAACAAGGGAAAACTCTTTGTTCGGCTGTGATTTACACTTCTATTTAAAAATCTAATTTCTCAAATTACTTATCATCCACAATTGTAAACACTTGACAACAGAAATGTTTGGATCCCAAACCATACAAAATACACTGAAGTGACAAAAGTCATGGGATGACTGTTAATATCGTGTCGGTCCTCCTTTTGCCCGGCGAAGTGCAACAACTCGACGTGTCATGGAGTCCACAAGTCGTTGGAAGTCCTCTGCAGGAATATTGAGCCATGCTGTCTGTATAGACGTCCATAATTGTGAAAGTGTGGATGGTGCAGGAGTTTGGGCACGAAAGGACCTTTCGATGATGTCTTATAAATGCTCGATGGGATTCATATCGGGCGATCTAGGTGACCAGATCATGCGCTGGAATTGTCCAGAATGTTCTTCAAACCAATCGCGAGCAGTTCTGGCCCGGTGACATGGCACATTGTCATCCATAAAAATCCCATCGTTGTGTGGGTACGTGAAGTCCATGAATGGCTGCAAGTGACCTGCAAGCAGCTGAACATAACCATTTTCAGTTAATGATCGGTTCAGTTGCACCAGAGGACCGAGTCCGTGCCATGTAAAAACAGCCCACATCATTATGCAGCCACCACCAGCTTGAACAGTGCCTTGCTGACAGTTTGGGTTCAGGGCTTCGTGAGGTCTGCGCCACACTCGAACTCTACCATCAGCTCGTAACAACTGAAATCGTGACTCATCTGACCACGCCACGGTTTTCCACTGGTCTAGGGACCAGTCGATATGCTCACGAGCCCAGGAGAGTCGCTGCAGGCGATGTCGTGCTATCAGTAAAGGCACTCGAGTCGGTCTTCTGCTATCATAGCCCAAGGAAGACAAATTTCGCCGCACAGTCCTATCGGACACGTCCCTCGTACGTCCCACATTGATTCCTGCAGTTATTTGACGAAGTGTTGCGTGTCTATTAACATTGACCATTCCACACAGACGTCGGCGATCTCGGTCCTTAAGTGCAGGTGGTCGCCCACTGCGCTGTCCATGCTGGGATGTGATGCCTGAAATTTCATACTCTCGGCACACTCTTGATACTGTGGATCTCGGAATGTTGAATTCACTAACGATATCCGCAATGGAATGACCCATGCGTCTATCTCCAACTAATATTCCACGTTCAAAGTCTGTTAATTCTCGTCGTGCCACCATAAATCACGAAAACCTGTTCACATGAATAACTTGAACACAAATGAAAGCTCTGGAAAACGAACTGCGCATTTATACTTTTTCGCTGCGATACTACTGCCATCTGTATATTTGCATATTGCTATCCCATGACTTTTGTCACTTCAGTGTATGTGGAAAATACTTTTTAAATACCGGGATTTCGGGACGATTTATAATGGCAATGGACATTCTTGCAACAAAGCAGATTGTTTGGTTTTTTGTAGACGATGTCTCTGAAAGCTTCAAATAATCCAAATTAAAAAAAAAATATGCGCTATAAATTTAATTGACGGAAGTAAAAAAAATAACGCCTTTTTCCTATTTTAGAATTACTTTAAATTGTCATTAGAAATATATGAATAAAAAAAAGCTCTCTCTTTTATTTAGAGCTACAATCCACGTTATCAATTCCTAAAAAACTTTATTGCAGGAAGGCTAAGATCGAAATGCAGATTAAACCAAAATAATGTATAAAACACTTTTGAACTAATGTGATTTACGTTTTACGAATAAGCTGCTTTTAGAGAGCTATGCACTCATCAAATTAACGATATTAATTTTGTCATATCAATCACCTTAATTTAGTTATTGCACTTATTTAATTGTTGGTAGACTGATACAGTTTAATCGCTAAAAGCAACAAAAAAAAGAAATTCAAAAATTCAAACAAAAAGTCAGTGGATAAAAAATGTTAATGCCTGAATTGAATTTTCATACAGAAACAAAATTAATATGTAGTGAAAGTTTTGCTGCTGGTGAAATGCATGATTACGCTTTTGCATTTAATTGAAATGAAAGCATACGGCAGAATGAGTTCTAAAATACATGAAATTAAAATGAAACAATTATTCCCTTTAGTCAAACACGAATTTAATTTAATTGCAATAATTCACATTAATTAACGTGTTACGAAGTAAATATTTAAGCAAATTATATTAAACAATTAAATAAAAAAAATTAACTCATGCAGAAGCTTTTATTTTGAATCAAAACAACCATCTTTTGAAATGCAAGACTAAATATATCAAAGAAATAAAAAAAATGTAAAGCAACCGTCTGGATCATTTATCTAAATGAAAAGATGAATCTAATGTCAAATATAATTCTGAAAATAAATTGTAAGATAAAAAAAACGTGAAAGCAAGTGGAGAAAAACAGTAACACTCAAAAATTATTAAATATCTTTTAGAAAATTAAATTCTTAGTGGAAATATATACAGTGGATAAAAAATGTTTCCGTATGGTCACTAAATTTAAGAATAAATGAGCATAATTTGCAAAGTATTGCATTTTTTCTTAAAATACTGACTATATGTGTTTAGTATAAGTCAATAGAAAGAGATTTTTATAAATTTTCATTTTTACAAAACGATAAAAGCATATTATTTGCAATATCTAAGGTAAACTGAAAATTGCAGTGCAAAAAAAGTTTCCGTACGCGTTATGCAAATTCTTTCTGATGTGTTTAATACAGGCCCGTAGTAAATCTTTAACGTTAGAAAGTTAATCACTGATAAGAAAACATCATATAGACAGTTGTTGAGTTCAAGCTTGTTCTTGATTGACTCAAAATGGAAGTTCCCAGAGCTATTCGGGATTTAGTGATTAAACTGCGGAAAGATGGATTATCCATGAAATGGATTAGTGAAATGACTAAAAAATCGAAGTCTACTGTGCAATATATCATTGAAAGATATCGCAAACTTCATTCACTTGAGGATAGAGATCGATCCGGGAGGCCTTCAAAATTAAATCGCGTGCATAAAAGAAACATCATAAGCTAAGTTCAAGAAAATCTACTAATTAGTGCACCGCAGTTGGTAGCTGATTTAATGGTTATTTACAACATTGAAGTCTCAACTCAAACCGTGAGAAATGTCATTAAAAAAAGTGGTTATCATGGACGTGCGGCCCGGAAGAAACCCTATATAAGTTTGTGCAACAGGAAAAAGCACCTCGCGTTTGCAAAGAAGCATGTAAGCAAGCCATTATCTTTTTGGAAATCCATTCTTTTTAGCGATGAATCAAAATTTAACATTCCTGGGTCAGATGACCGAGTTATGGTGTGGAGAAAACCAAACGAACAAATGCTAACTACGAATTTATGCGGAACTGTGAAGCACTGTGGTGTTGGTGTTATGGTGTGGGGTGTATGAGTGCTTCTGGAGTAGGAAATTTGCTATTCATCGAGGAAAATATGGATCGATATGGATATCTGGATATTCTTAAACAAAACGTGCTATCCAGCGCATAGAAACTATCTCTTGGAACTGGATTTACTTTTCAGCAGGACAACGATCCTAAACACTCCCCTAAGATTTAACAAGAGCGGTGCCTTTACCATGTTAAACAACAACTTCATAGCCCTCCCCAGTCACCCGATTTAAACCCCGTCGAACATTTTTTGGAAGAAATTAGCCGACAACTTAAAAAATATGACATAAAAAACAAAGTTGAACTCAAAAGTGCCATTAGTAGCATTTGGTGTGATATTTCTCCAGAAACAACAAAAAAAAAACTTGTAGGGATAATGCCCCAACGTCTAAGAGAGGTGATAAAGGTCAAAGGAGGGTCCACTGATCATTAAATGTATTTTGCATTTTTGTAAAAAAATTTTTGTGTACTAGGGCACCGTACGGAGATTTTTTTGTTAGATGTTTACGGAATTTTTTGAGTTTTTAAGATTTATTATTTAATTTTGTCAGTATTATCATCCTTTTAATGTGAATAAATATTAAATAATACTAGTTTTAACTCATTTTTAAGTTTTCAGTTTTATCATTATGAATTTTGTGTGACAAATTAAACTGATTTGCATTCGTATCTGCGTACGGAGACTTTTTTTACCCACTGTATGTATAGTGTCTCTTGGCTATTACAGTCATGCATTATTCTAATAGTTATCGCAATAATAGCATTTATTAATTGATTAGAAGCTGCATTTTTTAGCAAGTTACATTACGAAGATGAATAACATAAATTATTAGAATAAGGTATTCTAAATTTTAACATAAGAGTTTCCTTTATCTAAAAAACGCACAAATAAGAATATCAGTAGTTTTTTATTGTATGAAAATATCTAAAATAATTCACATACATTTAATAACTATCACGTAACAAATCCACTGACAGATTTCATACTAGGCTGCTACTTACGGTCTCTGAATTAACGGGACGTGCATTAACATCATTTAAAAATGTTATTAATCCGGTTGTCGAATAAATAAATTTGTAAAAAATACATTTTTTATTAAAAATTATTTGGAATACTACGTGGGTGCACATTGAGTAATTAAAATAATCATATAAATTACAATTATTTAATTATTTATAATGCATGACAATATTAATAACTAATTTTCTTTTTACCTTGAGTTCCATTTGGCAGATTCTACAAAATAATTTTTTAAAATATTATATTTGTTTGTAGTTTATCATTTAAAAAAATTTTCTTTCATAATAACTAAATGTTTTTATTGGCAAATTAAAAAATGTTTAACTAATAATCAGGATTAATTTTTCAAAAATTTTATTACTTTAACTATTTTTTTTCATAGTGCCTGTATTAAAAAATATAGAAATATAATTTTATAAAATTACTTAAATAAAAAATTGAAATTAAATAAATCATTAAGCCATTCATTAAATTAAAAATGAGTTTAAAAGTATAACTACACTGTCAGCTGTTAAAAGAGGATCCGCAAAGTGCCATCACTAGACAAATCTAATACCGAAAAAGAAAACTACAGTATGATTAAAATCAGCTAGATAGATAGAAAGAAAATCTAATACTCTTAAAGTATAAAATCACTTAACAGATTATTATTTCATAAATTACCGCTTCATAGTTTCATAGCTTAATATATAAAATCCCTTCATTTTTATGGCGTATGACTAAAGTAAAATCCTTGATTAAAGAAATCATTTGGATGTAAAGACATTTTTAATAAAAGAAAAGCAACAAATTTATATAAAATTTTGATGAACTTTTATTGTTCAAACCTAAATAAAATAGTCTATAAAATTTTACAATTATTGTTAAAATCACAATAATATTTCTAAATTATAATGAGAAAGTTAAAACTACAATAATATGAAATTGCATAAATTATTATAAAAAAGTCTTTAGAAGCATACTAATATTATACAAAGTAAGTAAAGAAACGATAATATTGTCCGACAGCAACATTTATATCCTTAAAAAGACAAATTTTGGTTTATTATGGCTAAAAATTATTTTTTTTGGTGATATTTTCCAAAATTATCACCAAAAAATATCGAAATATTGCTTACTTTCTAATTAATTAAAGTTTCGAGAAATATTGCTTCGAGATTCTCACCTTCCAAAGTAAATTTCAACCAAATTAATTAATTTTAAGACAGCCTTTCTTCTCAACTTTGCACTTTTTTCTACAAGTAGAGATAATTAAACATAAGGTATTAAAAACTGGTGGCTCTTTTACCTAAACAGCATCACAAAGATATATCACAAAAATATATTTTTTTAATTATAAAATTGCTTTGAAAGATAATGAAATGTCGCTTAATTTTCTTGGAAAATTTAAGTTATTGTTAATTTAATCAATTAAAAGGGCCTTAAATAAGGCGTTTGAAGAAATGGTTATTTGAAAATTCAATATCTAGAAAAATATCATACAAATATTCATTTCATTGATGCCGTACTTACAAAACTTAAGTACTTATCTCTTAATGTACTTAATATAATTCTTCATAAATGAATAATAAGTAACAATTTTGTATGCATTATTCTTTTTTATTAAAAGAATAAATATTGATCTCTAAGAAAGGATATATTTTACACTTTACCACGAAAGTAGAAGTATTTCTTTGAAACTAGAAATAAAGCTTTATTCCTCATTATTTGTCACGAACATTACGAGTCGTTGATACCCACTCTTTATAAATATGGTTAGAACATTAATCTACGTGCATATCGTAAGAAACCTGAAACACGATGTGAAGTTAATTGATATACTATCTTCCCTATTCTATAAGCAACCAAGGCTAATAAAGTAAGTACACTCATCACCCCCGATCGTGACATAAATCTTTGAAAGGACCTTAATGAACTCCCCCTTTCGGAGACGGGGTTGTTAGTCATCAGATATCTGTAACATAAAACTATTTGTTTTGAGAAACCTAGCTAAAATTGGCTCCTAGACTGGGATGGTTGATTGGTTTGTAGGTTTTAATGGCACAAGGGCCAGGATTGGCTATATTGCGCCAAACATATGTTTAAAGAGAACATTGAAACTAAAATACTCTAGATTTTTAAAAGATTATTCAAAAATTTCTTTAAAGAGATTCATATAAAAAAAAGAAAGCATTAAATCTACAATACAATAGGACAATATGAACAATAAGTCGAAAGGAAGTCTCGGAAAAGAACATTTTTTAAATAGAACAACAGAAAAAAACATTGAAGTGTACATAAAATGACTCATGCATGAGAACTGGTGAAAAAATATAAAACAAATTTATTCAAGATGTAAAAAAAGTTTTAAAAATCTAAAGATATGCAATGAGAAATTGCAAAGGGAAAAACGTTATTTATTTTTATACTTTGATGGAATAATGTATTTGATTTTAGGTTTATTTTCCCTAATGAAAGGAGGTAGTGGAGTACAGACATCTTCAGATGTCTTTTCAAATTCATCACTCATGTTGTATTCCAATATGTCATCTGAAGCACTCTAAATAGTCATTTTTGTGTCGATTTCAGGTTGCAAGACAGAGGTTTTTAAAGTGTAGACACCCAAATGCTCAAAATAAGGGTTTTTCTCAATACGAGAGCATGTGTCAATTGTCGTTAATTTTTTTTTATAACAGAAGATTTGGCATCTTGCATTGTAGCAGAGCCTAGACTAAGAGAATACTATATCAGATAGATGTTTTTCTACAATTAGACCCTTTTTAATTTTTAAGAATATATTGGAAAAGAAAATTTTAAAAAAAATCTCCCTATGGAAAAAAAATCGAAAAAATCAACTTCGTACCCCTTTGCAATAGTACCCAACCACTTGCCTTGCCAATCCCTGCCTAATCATGCCACTGCTTGTTTTTGGATGTACATTTAAATTTGAACAACATGCTAAATGACGTTAGGAATTTATTTATGGAACATGAAATTCCATCATATTTAGAACAAAATTCTACATCTGACTTGATGAAAGATATTCAGGAATCTTAAAAATGACAAGAATTTGTATATTACCGAACAGTTTTGGCAGTTTAATTCATGGCTTCTTATATAAAAAATTACCCATAATTGTCAAGTAAAAATTATAATATTATTTCAATATTGTTCGCAACTTTGTTTAAATAAAATTCTCCTTTCAAGTTATTTTATTAAAAACACATTATATAGTTGCTAGGGAAATGAATAGAAAAAACTTTAAATCTGTGAAGAAGAGGAAGTGGGTTTTCAAATGCGTTTTGTCTGATATTTGAACCTCGTACTATTCAAATTAATATTCTAAAACGTAAACGATTTGTGAGTGCGGGCGATGGGAATCATTCGGAGAATGAATAATTAATGAGTGTAACTAGGTTTATTATTAAATCACCGCATTCGTGTCTGCCACTGTACATGTGAATCCATTGATATAAATAGTTAAAAAAGAATGTGGTTTTGGTCGACAGGAAGTGAGAAATCAAATGTGAACAACCACAAAAGCGATTATAATACCATCTATAGGATATTGTCATAACTGTATGTGAAATGATTTAGCAGAATTTCATTTTGAGTTGGGTAGTAGTATATGTTTCGGTCATTTTCTAATAACGAATAGAAAGCATTTATTGAAAGTAAACAACGATTCAAAAGAAATTTAAAAAATAATAATAACGATTGGAAATAAATTTGAGATGTTCGTAATTTCCAAGCTCTTACTTCATATTGTACAAATCATAATTACTTATCTTTCCACGTGGTTTCTTGTATAATAAAATGCGGTTTCCTCCAGACAGAATTCGGATTTCAGCGAAATTTGATAAAAAAAGATTCGAATAAAATTCAGTCAATTAGATACATTTAAGGAAATATTTGTATATATTATACATAAAATATTATATACAAACTATAAATAAAATTCAGTTAATAAGATAAGTTTAAGGAAATATTGGTATATACTATACATAAAATTATTATGCTCAAACTATGAATAAAAATTAGTTAATTAGATACGTTTAAGGAAATATTTGTATAGACTATACTTAAAACTATTATGAAGAAACCATAAATAAAATTTAAAAACTTTACAGGCTAAAGGAAAATTTTATTTATCTGATATACCAATTTTAAATATATCAAAATGATAGTATAAGAGTATGCAAATTTCTATTATTGCAATATTTATCGTGATTTATTCATAAATTCAAATGTAGAAAAATAAATTGGCTTTACACATTTCTAGCCGATTTATTGAATAGTAAATACTTTATGCAGCCCGTAAGTGTTAGTTTTAATAAATAATTTAAGAGACATAAATTACGTCAAAAACTGTTCACTGATTTTATTAAATAGCACAACCTATGAATACACGGCACGGAAATCTAAGTGTAGTTTGATTATTAACAATTTGAAAGAGAAGTATAAAAATGCTTAATTTATGTCAAAAATTAAAAAAAGTTAGTTATTCACAAAATTAATTCTAAATTTTTTTAGCAGATTTATAATACAACCGCCAATTATATCAATAACAAAATATACCTATATCTATAAATTTAAAATGTGTTTAATGCATGCAATAAGAATAAGTAATAATCGAAACTGAATTGGTATCGCTTTCATTTTAATGAAAGCAGCATGCAAACACAAATCAATATGATTGGATGCGAGTACTCAAAGCTCCGACAAACCGTTCAATAAGACCTCATATCACATTAAAAACCTAGAAAGTGTCCCTAAATGATAGAACATAATGCACATTTAAAATATTAAAAAAATATGAAACAAAATATTTGCAACAACCATAGTTTTTTTCCGTGATTGAAAGATATAATGAATCAGCATAAATATTACTTACTCATGCTTAAGTTTATTCGTGTACCTATAAATCAGGCATTTTAAACACACTCACACTCATTTAAAAAAAAAAAAACCCTTACTGAGTTGATTGTCACCAAGACAGAAATCGGGATTTGTACATCCGATAATGATAAAGATAAAAAGATGGGGGGGGGGGTATTTTAACACTCTTTTCAATATTACAGAGGCAGTGACAATTATATATACTGATTTATTCTTAAAAAAGTTCATCAACTTTTCCGCAGAACCACCGATGATTGAAACATTAAAAATTTGTCTTATATTAATTTGCTCACAAAATTAAAAAAAATCAATTAATAAAAAAATCACATAGCCAAATTACAATGAGTAAAAAAAATCTAGCTATGAGACCTTTAAATTTAATTAGAATATTATGCCTTAACCTATCAACGACATTATTGGCAGGGAAAAAAAACTAATCACTTGCCCTTTATTAAAGCTAGCAAATATTTAGAAAATATATTTTATGTATTTATTTATATATTTATTATTTTTTTATTTATTGTTTTATATATATTTTTATATTTTTAAATACTATTTATTTATTATAATACTATTTATTTACTATGTATTTATATATTTTTTAAATACTACCGAATTTAACAGTACCTCATTTCAATGACATTTAAATGCATCACATTGGTTCGGGAAACATTTATAAAAAAAATGTTTAATATAAAGTCAGATATCCACAAAAAACTATCAGTGTGAAATATATATATTACCATTCCAGAATAAATAAATATTTCTTGTACCTACCATTATAAGGTTGGAAAAAAGATTTATCTCTCTTTCCTACAAAAATGTCGATACTGATTGAAAATATCATGAAATATACAAATTTTTTACCAGTTTTTCTATTCCATTAAATACGAATATTCATAAAAAACGACAATAAAGAAATTTGCTTTAAAAAATTTTATTTTTAATTAGCATACATATCTTACATCACCCATTTACTGCTATCACTCAGAAAAACTTGTCAATCTTTCTTCGGAATAAATGACAATTATAAAAAACATAACAAAAAGTAAGCATTTAATAATAGTTACGACACGCTAGCAAAATCTGAAAATAATTTAATATAATGTTACCTAACCGAACAACCTTTCAGAACAAGGAGAGCAGTTCTAAACTGAGCAAATGTCTCGCGTATACCCCAGTCAATAACAGGAAAAAAAAAAAAAAAAAAAAAAAGATCATTGCTACTTCTAAAAAGTCGATACTGATTAAAAACTTCAAGAAATGTATGCATTTGTATCAGTTTTGAGATTCATGTGCCCAAAAATAACAATCATCTCGAAATCTATCTAACAGTTTTATCTTTAATGAAAATATCATGGATCCACCAATCAATGGTATTGTTAGCAAAAACCCATCTCCTTCCCGAGAGGGAGAGGGAGAAAGAGCAGATATTGATTAAAAAAGAACTCAAAAAGCACCGAAGCAAAGTGAAAGAGAGGCAATCGCGATTTAATTCCATCTCGCAGCAGAGGCAAAAAGCAAAAGTTTTTCTACCGCGGGAATAAATCAAAATGCGCCTCTTTGATTTCTGTCCGGGTTGTGATAGAATAGCAGATTGTCTGCGATGTTTTCTAATAATTCCATTAGTGTTTCCCCTCACCGCGCGTCTCCATCAAAGTCCATTTAAAGCCGCAGCATCCTTTCCATCAGGGGCGTCGAGCCCGGCTAATGGCTAATCTGTCGGCGACCGCCTGCCATTACTCCCCCTTTCTCCCTAATAGCGGCTAATGGGGAGGTGCTCTCTCGCCTTGTGAAACAAGCCTCCAATGTCCGTAAGTGGACACCAGTAGCGACAAATAGGACCGTAAATCGGAGGGAGTAATATAAGGATAAACCAAAGCTAACTGGAGTGTCTTCGCCCTGCGTAAAATGGCTCCTCGCCGTCACCTCGCCTCCAGCTAATAGAATTTGCCGAATGATGGAAGGCCTTTGATTGGGTTTGGCGCCCTCCCCAAGAATTCGGTTTTTGTGACTCGCCTAAATTGTTATTTGTTACCGAAAACTTTTACGGATAGGCAGCCATTTACTACGATAAATGAGGCTGCTTCCCACTTTCATACCTGGTGGTGGCCTTTCATAATAAAGTTTTTACGGAGCATTCTCTGGATATAGAGATATCTCGAAGAGGGAGGGAGACAGATGTGGATTTGGGATGGAAGATAAAACTATAAGGGGATGAGGTGATGGTTTCCAATGATTCTTCAACTTATATCACAAATACATATGTCTTTACAGAAATGACGCTATGTTGCCTATGAGCCTTTTAGCTGAGATTAGCCCATCACATCCAGAGATGGGAACATTTATTTTTAAAACTCATGTTTGCTATTTCATTTCATACAACTTGTATCAAAGTGATAAAGGACTAAACTCAAGGTCAGTGCAATCCTGTATGGATTCTTCATGCTGATAAATTCGGTTATAAAATTAGTTTAAAAATGCATGGCCTTAGGAAAGGTTGCATCTAAATTATTTTTACATTCATTATTTAAAAAAAAAATCTAACTTCTTTAAAACTATAAGAATGAGAAAGAAATTTAAAAAAAAAATCTAAAAAGGTGTTTTTTGACAACTTTTGTTAAAATATAGTGTCCTGAAATGTGTAAATTTGGAATAGCTATCACTTGAACAATTGACAAAATGATCAAAATTTTATGATTCAAAATAACAAATAAATATAAAATATTGTCAGTTATTTGAAGTTTCACGATCATATTTAATTAATTAATATATAATCAGAATATATTTTTTACCATTAAAACAATAGCTTTTGAACAGCCACCTTAAGTATATTTACTCGACATTTGATAAACATAGTTCGGATACCATGCTCAGGTCCTAGATATGAGCTGTGTAGGTTAGTATCTCAGTATGTAGATTAACTAGATCTATATTTTTTGATAACATCATGTCTTACGAAGTTTACTTCAATATACTTTAAAAATCGACTTGGCCATGCTCTCAAAGGAATGATCTTCCAATGGGACAGACTTATCTGGTTTTTGCGCTTAAAGGGCCTGTCTTGGTAGAAAAGGTCATTGAACTGCTCTCTTATACGACAAATCTAATTCTGATGAATTTCTTTTAACTGAAATATTTGAAACCTAATATTTAGGTCTTGATACAAATACAACTGACGAGTTGAAATATTCATTGAACGAGGATAGCTCAAATGCATACAAACATGCTACAGCACTGTTAATTTCTATTTCCTAGATCGGTTTTCGTCCACAGTACTTAGACTGTAACAACAAACGTTTTGAAAATTTCCAATAAATGAAAAATTCTTTATTTGTATGCATCAGTTTGCTTGATGAATCTTTTATGCATGCTTCTAAACGTTTATGTAAAAGTTTTTTTTTAATGTGCATGCCCTTTCTGCACAGTATGCAATGTCCTCAACAAAATAAAGACTGTTTTATATTCATTTTTTAATTTTTATTTCTAGGGACAGTCTGAATTGAATTTAAAGTAAAAATATTTCTAGAAAATTGCAAACTATAGGATACAGCCTAAAACTTTGTTAGTTCTGGGATCGTTATATTTATTGTTTGTTTTATATAGACATAAAATTACTGCATTTTCATATATATTGTTTTGTTACCAGCCTAATTCAGATAAATTTCATAACTAAATCTGAAATATCGGTGCATTTAAAAGAACTGGAGGGAGATTAGAATTATGAAAGTTTAATAATTGAAGAGAAATATTAAAAAATATTACAATTACAAAAGAAATTTTATTATTATTTTTTAAATTTTCCATTACTTTGTTTCAAATTACTATTAAACCAAAAACAAAAATTTAGGTGTCTTTACTGGAAAAATAATCCACCATATTTCGATATAAAAGAGCAAAAAAATTGTACCAGCTAATACTCATGTCAAATTACTTTTTCTTACAACAAATGCACTTTGCACGACATCCTGAATCAAATAATTTAGCTTTGTCATACTCTCTGATATAAAAGGTCTTTCACTAAAAATATCGGGATGCAAAACTTATTGTTGCAAAATCAAACTTCGTTTTGACGTTTCATAACAAAAACTCTGTTTCTAATACTGACGAAATATTACAATCTGCAACATTATAACAGCAAATATTTCTGAACAAATCAAAATTATTTTATAAAAGTATTTCTTCGTTTTCTATTACTTTTTTACCAACATTTTGTAAAGAGAAAGGCGAAGTCAAACAGGAAACATCTTTCTCCATTCTTTGTCATTCACCCAAAAGCTATTATTCCTATTTTGATTTTTTTTGGGGGGGGAGGGGGACATAAAAGAAAATAGAAATCTTAGAAATTCTGTTCAATTGATACCAGTATCATTCGTTTTTCCGAGATTTTAACATATTCTTAGTCTCTTGAATTTCTTAAATGCACTATGGCAACCAATGCCAGACAGTGTCTGAATATAGGCTACCTGCAGACAGCAGAGGCCCAATCTCATCGACAGTATTTTCATCAGTTTTCAAAAGAAATAAATAAAATTTAAAAAAACATGAATCGAGACCAAAAAGTGGAAACAATTTTTGTATTATATGATTTCTACATAACTTAGATTATGCTCGTTTAAATACATTTTTAGAAATTTAATAATTTGTTAACAAAATTATTATTATTTGATTTTTGAATTTATGAAAAATATTTTCCATAAAGAAATTTAATTAAAAAAGTATGAATTTCTTGCCGAAAAAAATAATAATTTCTAATTAAATTTTTATATATCTCCTTTAAAAATTTCTTATTAATTTTTTAAAATAATATTTAAATTGATAAAATTAGTATTAATTACATACTTTTTTTAAAATAAGTATTTATAAAATTAATAATTAATTAATTCATTAAATTAATTCTTAGCTTAAAAATAAATTTTTGATTATTTTCCACGTTTCTTGCAGTTATTTATAACGATTCAAGGCATTGCGGCTGAGTATTAAAGAAATTCATAGAAAGTTGAAATAAATACGCATGTAGGGATAAAGACAATATCAGTAAATATCATTAACGAAAATTGCTTTTGGTAGAATCTATTATTCTGATTTTCAATCGGAAAGATAGAAAAAAATCTTTAATGCCCGTGTGAATATCAAATCACACGAAGATGTACACGGATAGACAGAAAAAGCTTGTTTTGATTGATTTCTATTCAGAAATTAATACAACTCCATAAATTTAATGATAAAAGATCTCATATCAAATTCTATATCTCTATCTGAAATCGGCTTTTGAATAATTTTGTTTGTATTTACACGGACATATAAAATACTCAAATTTGTTCATAGTGGATAGCTGAGGTCAGGGATAATTTTTTTTAATCTCATATTCAAATATTTTGGTAATTACAATAGTTTTCATTGCATATTTCGAATTCTAAAGAAGAAAGAAAAAGTGATTAATTTGAAATGAAAGTTGTTCTAGTCCTTTTCAATATGAAAGGACTTATTGATTCTTCTCTTCAAGAAGTTGCATTCAATCAAAGTGAATACATTTTATTCTGAGCAGATAATATAGCAGGTGAATCAAGAACCATGATTTTTTTTCTCTCTCTGAATTAGATCTTTTCACAATTTTAAGTGGTATCATATAAAATAATATTAAAATAGCAATATTTTCGAAAACACCTCCTTTCAGACTTTCGTAAGAAAAAAAAAGTAATCGAAAATTGCTTTTTAATGTAACAATAATAAGAATAACTCAAACGACTTAGATTATCTTTTAAAACTGTTTTTTTTTAATTTAGCAGTAATTATTTTTATATCCAACCTTCAGATTTTATTTTTTTCAAATTTTATCTTGTGAAAAATATTTAAAACCCAGTTTTTAAAATCACTGGCTTGCACTCTCGGATGATATTTTTTATTAGTTCAAGAGAAATTGAGGGACGGGAGAAAGAGCATCTCCAACAACGGAAACTATGAATACTCTAAAACAAAAGAAAATCACAGTTCTAGTAAAGAAATATAGTTTGTACGAGCGGATTGTGTGTAATGAAATTCTCTCAAATATCCTTGAATATTTCGGTTAATGTTTCAGTTTAGTTTAGTTATATTAACGTCCCGTTTTAAAGAAACACTAGGGTTATTTTGAGACGGACTTTTGAAATGTTCTCAGATGACAAGGAAGATACTTGAGCTGGAACTCCCTCTCCAAACTTCCACACCACACCAGCGGGAGGGCATCTGACCCCAACGGATTTAACTCACACCCAACCAGCTTACACCCCAGTTATTCAGTGGAATCGGGTCTCGAACCTGAAGCCTCCCCCCCCTCCCGGTTTCGAAGCCGAGACCTTACCACCAGGCCACCGTGTCCCTCATTTTTTTTCAATTGAAGATAGAAATGTCAAAAATTAAATTATTGATGGAGTTGGATGCTATATATAAAACTAAGGCCGGCGTCCTGGCTTAAGGGTAATGTGTCTTATCCATGATCTGGGCGTACCAGGTTCGAGTCATGGTTAAGGCATGGGTGTTCTGTGTTCTATATGTGAGGTACGTGAATGAGCCCTCCAGTAATAAAGATTTGTGCAAGCGAATATGTGAAGCCTGAAGTAGTTAAGTCGTACTCTTGGCCCTACTTGGCGCTACTGAAGAAACAAGAAACGCTCATTTCGGCTTAAATGGTGGACATATAACTGACAGTGGGCCTTTAAAAGTGCCATAAGTAACAACAACAACAACTTTGGATAATATTAGGGTTCCAACCTGGAAACATTCGATCCCGTGGAGGTGATCAAATGCAATCTTCAGAAAATAAATAAATAAAATAAATACCAATAAAAAAAGTAACGTTTATTAGCGTTAAAAGTAAGTTTATTAGCAGAAAAATTTGGGATGCTGCAGTTCTATATAATAAGTAAAGATCAGAAAGAGAACTCATGGTTCATAAATAATATCATAAATCTCATAAATAATATTGAAATCCAAATATAAAAATTTGGTTCAAAGATATTATTAAGTATAAAGAAAGGTTTTGTAGTAATTAATTACATTATTAATTTCCATTAATAAAAAATAGGTTTCTGTATCTATATTTATGGACAGTACTGCCATGGAAGAAAATATTGCAGAAATTCATAATTATTGAATCACTGCATTCATTTGCTTCCAAGTTGCATCTCACAATGTTAACTAAAAATGTATTATTCTTTGAAAATTATTTATAACTTAAGGGAATAATTAGCATTCGTAGATTTTTAGAAATCGCTTGTAACAGCCTATATTTTTTAAGAAGCTGAGAAACATAAAAATCTTTTGATGTAAATGATATTATTATTTTGATTAAAAATTAAAACTGTAAAATTAAGAGGATTTTTGTGACATAATATTTTATATAAATGAAGCATTCATATACAAATATTATATGCTTAAAAAACATCTGCAACTGCGTGAGCATGGAATTTCGTCAAATACTATTATTAAATATATTTATCTTTTCCCATATGACATTTATGCTGCATAGCCAACAATAGTTGATTTGATGTGATAACTGTAACTTTTGTATAGTCAAATACTTAGAAATTCACCCATATGCTGAAGCATAAGGAAGGCTTAAGTGGAAGTTTCGTGACAATTACAGAATTAATTTTTAGTTAATAGAATACACGAAAATATATTTATTCTGAATACCACCAAATGTATCAATTAGAAAGTAAATATCAAAAAAATAATAATCAAGAATCTGAAGCTAAATAATATCTTTCTAATATAGTTATAATTGTAATATAGTACATTATTCTAATTTCAGTACCCGAGTACGATATACATGTTACAATCAATATAAATAATTGATTATTACTGATAACAATCGGGGTTAGTATTAATAATAACTGGCCAGTGTGATAAATCGACAATTACTTCTACTGTTTATTATGAATAATAATCTCTTAATCAGAACCTTAGCAGATATATTATTAAAGTTAAAACATGTCAAATATAATTAAATAGGTTTTACTTAATAATTAAATATTTTAAATAAGTTTTTGATGGATTACTATAAATATTATTTTGAGAATTTTTAACCAAATTAAAAATAAGTGCAAACTATGTATCAGAGTTTCATACACATTTTAAAAGAATAATTCTTGATGTCAAATATTAATAATTCTAAATAGGAAATTATTGAATTCTATTTTGAATATGCACAAAATATACGAATTTCAGCGAAATTAAAAAATATCGTTCAAGTTTGTTTGTTTTTATAGTTTTAAATACACAAAAGAACAAGGTAATGCAGTTATTCAGCTTGTACGAAAAAAGAAATAGAAGGAAATTAACCTAACTCGAGTAATAAACAACATGGTGAAAAGAACTAAATCATTTAAAACTATGGTGACCTGGTGGAAAGGTCTCAATTTAGGAACCGATTCCACCAAAGAAACGTCGTGTAAGCGGCTTAGGTGCAGGTTAAATTTGTCGGGGCCAAACGTCTTCCAGCTGGTGTAGTGAAGAAATGGTATGTGCAGAGAGGGTGCCAGAGTGGTTCAAAATTGCGAGGATTATCCTAAAATAGACCTAGTGTTGCTTTAAAATAGGACGTTGATAAAATTAAAACTAAACTAAATCATTTAACCAGAAAATGAAATATTATTTTTAAAAGCTCACTTCTGATAGGGCTTTTAAAACTAATATTTCATTTTCATAAACTTGAAATAAAAGTAATTTTACTATAACATTTGTTTGAAATGATCTTCTTCCGTTCAAATTCCTAAACCTCAAAAATGGTTTCCTCAAAACAAATTCTTCTACCTCTCCTATATTGTTAGAGTAACAGATTTACATGTCAAAGTAATGTAGCTTAGCAAATCTGATTTACTCCTGGATTCTCTTTCGTAAGTTTTATTTTTTAAGTAACCCCAAAGGAAGTAATCTGATTGACTTAATCTAGAGATCACTGGACCACTCACAAGGACTTCCTTATCCAATGATACAATTTCCAAACGCATTGGTCATGAAAGTACTTAGCTGAAAGGATTTGTGTACTGGAGACCCATTATACTGTAACCGTATTCTTGACAGTCCCATCGCGGAACGGACGTCTCCACATAATTGGATGACGGTTCAGATAACCTTTATTTAACTGGCATTGAAGCATCATCCAAGAAAAGGCTTTACCCCCATATAATATAGCGAAATGCGAGTGTGCAGTGTCCAATCACTGCACTCTTTATATTCCACTCTGAACATATGATGCCTGTTGGATATATCGAAAATACTCTAGCGTCCAAAAGAGACAAATGTTTTTATTTAATATCAGTACACGAGGAGTTTCTCAATAAGAAATAAAAATTTGTATTGGTCCTCATATCCGAAATGATCTTACCTTCAATTTTTAGTGTTTTAAATGTAATTAATTGTACTGAATTTAAATTTTTGCTTTAGAAAAATTTTAAATTTTATAAATGAAGTAGGATTTTGTTTTTACATTTGGGATCTTAATACTCTAAAGCATGTTAACATTAATAATCTAAAACATGTTAACATTAATACTCTAAAGCATACTTCCTATTACCTTTTAGTCGTATTGAAAACTAATAATTAAAAAAAAATTCTCAACAAAACAAAGGGATTGGATATTATTAAATAAATTATAATTGATAATAATAGATTTTTAAGTAAATTTCTTTCTTTAGCCTTCCCATTAAAAGCAAAATGTATTTCAATTATTAAAAATTCCGTTATTTTGTGCTTACAAATGCCAGAAAATAATTTTAAATTGTCTTAATAAGTATATTTGTAACAAGTAAAATTGGCAGTAAGCACTCTATGATATTTTCTTTTTACTTTAACGCTCAGTTATAAATACGTTCTTAATAATCACTTTCAGTTTGGCCTAAATGATCACAGGTAAGTGCATTTATCACAGTTAATTTCATAAATTGGTTAGCTGTCTTTCAAAAGGTCGATGTTTATAGTTTATTTTGAAAGATCAGTGTATCATATTAAATTCGTCCCATAATTTATCATTTAGAAACTACAGCTAATAGTGGGTAAAATAAACCGCCTAAAAATAAGATATTATAAGTGACTAATTAAATATTAAAGATCTTATCAAAACAGAAATAAACCGAAGAAATTTACTTCTAATAAAACTTTGATGGCCGATTTCGATTTCCAATAATGTCTTAAGAGTGAATAAATGAAATGAAACATTGAAATTCCGTTATAAAAATTGTCTTAAATAATAATTTTCAAATTTTCAAAACTCATTCTCTTTTAAGAATAGAAGAGCAAACTTTTTTGTTTTAAATATTAAAGTGTGAAGAATATTTTTCTAAATATGACTAAAAGGAGAGGGGATTATATTAAAATTTAGATTTCTTAATTCCTCCAGAATTTTGCTGTTGACTCAAACTTCATCAAATACAATTATTTGTTTCACCTAAAGCCTTTTAGCACTGGAGGTATGCACCTATTCCTAATAGTTTATAAAATAACTATTGAATCACAACTAGAGGGCACCCTTTATGATAAATGCTATAAATTTTTTATATTCGGGAAACTAGTTTAGAATTTAAAAGCAACAGATATTAACTTCCAATAAACATAAATCATTCTTTAAAAAATGAGTAAAATGAGACAAGGAAAAAAATCTATAGCATTTTAACAATAAATCTAAAGCACAAAATATAAAATTACTAGAACTATTCTGTCATCCCATCGTGACATAATCCTCCTTATCGCTTTACTTTTATTCCCTTTCGCAACATACAGCTCATCTTACTGAACTTTAATCCATAGAGAGTTACAAAAGCTAAGTAAATGCCTTCCGCGGTTACTGCATAAAGCGATCGAAAAAGCGTTATTTAGCTTTAGCATGATGATCCTCGAAGTCTATAGAGCAGCCGCTATTCAAGGACTAACGTCAATAATTAGTATCGCCGCCTAATCGTATAAATGATAAAAGAGACGGCAGAGAGTACCTTCTATCATCAATCCACAGTGGCGAGCAACGTTTAGGCAGGGAGACTGGATGAATTCACCTAGGAGAGGCTAATGGGGCCACGACGGACAATAGGATCCATTCAGCTGGTGGAATCAAAAGCCAGTAATTCGCCAGCAACGGGGTTTGTTTGGCATTAGAGAGACGGCACTTAGAAGCACGTACAAAGGATTCCCCTCAAATCGACTTCTTTTCAGTGGGGGTTTTATGATTTCTTTGAGTGAGCGGGAAAAAAAATGAGGGGGAAAAAGGTTTTGGTATTTGAATAAAACCGCCTGGTTAATATTTGCTGCTGGAGATCTGGCGGAACAGTGGTTCTTGATTTCTAATGATGATATGCCGTAACGTCTATTGTTGAAAATTGCCTGTGTCTTGATTAGAATGGTAACAAAGAAGGCGAAAAAAGTGTTAGGGGTTTGCTAATGAAGTGGTATTTCTTTTCATGGAAATATTTTTTATAATGATGATACATCAGGACAATCTATTTTTTTATGACAATACATCGTTTTATTGGTAAATATTATTTTTGGTTAGATTTTTTTTTCTTCTTTTTGTTATTTTATAACTTTAGTTATTAAATTTATTTGATTTAAACTTTTTAACCATAGATGGCAATTATGCCAGACAACAATTTTTTTTTTTTAAATAAATTTTTTGGGTTAGAATTTGAAATTGTCTATTGTTAGACGTTACGCGATTTGAAGTCAGTATTTTACTAGTGATAGTGCACAGTTAAAATGTATGATATAATAATTTTTGGATTCTAACGATATCATACTGCTCATGTAATTTATAATGGAAGAAAAATAGTCCTACCGAAAGAAATGTCAAAAATTATTTAAGATGCAATGCTCTTTCTTGAAAATATTTGTTTCTGGTGATCAAAACAGTTATATCGCATCAAGATTTTTTTCTTACTTATGATGTACTGTTATGTTTATATTAAGATCATTAATGTTTTTGGTTTCGAATGATAAAAATATATTTTATTATACAATGAAAATATATCTTTTCCCATTTATGTTATACAATGTAACAAATCACTCAATTTTTTCGCCAAAATTAAGAAAATTCTTTTCATGAAGCCAACTTTTATCCAATGTTCTATAAATATGCATAGTCCTCCGATTTTGGATCACAATCAGTATGAAGCTGGTAATTTTGTCTTTTATTACCTCGCGAAAGTTTTATGTTTTTCCGATGGAAAATATTTTTATTCACTCATTATCTCTCTCTAATGACAATTTATTTCGTTATTGTTAGCATTGGATAAGTCTAAAATTTTCTATGTTTTTAGAAGAAGATGGAATGCGTTATTTTATTTCATTATTTTTATTATGTATAATGATTTCCTATACATTTAAAACAGCATTATGCTTAAAAACTAAACAGTGTTTATTTCTGCGTACATTTAGACATTACTATTACAAATGAATAATTAATTATTGAACTTTGTTGAAAGATCGAAAAAAGAGAGAGAGAGATTTCAATTTCTTTTATGTGCTCTTTATGGTGGAATATTCACTTCTTTTCAATCTTTCAATTGATTTAGTCTAAAGAATAATTTATTCAGTTTAGTTTAGTTAGATTAAGGTTCTGTTTTGAAAATAGCCGACACTTATCTTAGAACGGACCTTTAAAATTCGATGCAGAGTCAGAAGATGGAAACAACACAAAAGTCAACATTCCATCTTCCATCCCTCTCTAATTTTCCTCCCACCCAAGAGGTTTCGAGACCCATTCAGCTGGTTTGTCAAATTTTTATGATCACAAATTTCATTTTTCCATGTTTTATATTTAAAACAAGAAAGGCAAAGAAAGAAAATCACTTTATGCAACAATCGGAAATGAAATTTATGCGTAAGACTAATTATTTACCCTATATGATTAAAATAATCTGGACACTGGCATTTATACATAAGGCCAAGAATGCCTCTTACACCAAAGAAAAAACAACCTAGGTAACCAACCAACTAACTTGGTTACTAGGACATTTAGGGGATCGAGCCAAAATTGATCAAAATGATTAGAATTCTCCCTGTTTAATGAAAGCAGATGTCAGTTTTTAATTCTCATTAATGATTTTTACATTCTTCGCTCAATACCTATATATATTTATGTAAAAAAGTTCATATAGTTGGAATAGTATAAAGTTTTAAAAAATCCACTTTTTTTCTATTTCAATCAAAGCATGCGAAATTTACAGAACAGAAAACTAATGCAGTTAAAACATTCTAATGAAATTTAAAATAAAGATTTTGATTATTCAAGGAAGTATGAATGGTTGTGGTAAATAGTTTTCAACTGTAAATATACAAAATATAGCACACTTTTTTTATTATAATTTCGAAGACTATAGATATATATAAAATAGTTTACATAGCACAATGATTACTCCGACCCACCTTGAGGCACAAGGATAAAATCTGAAAGACCGTATCGCCGTGACAGGAACTAAGGCTGTGCCTTAAGGGCCATCACCGGCCACGGTACAACCCAAACTCATACATCCCTTAATCGGTAGAAAGTAGTCAAACCTACACCATTCTATACCCACCCGGGTGGCGAGAACCATCCACCATGTGGAAAGCTTCTCATTCTCATATTTGAGGTGCCCACCGGTGTGAGATATGGTGCTTATATTAAAATTCTGGTTGAAAATCGTTAAGGTTCAGAAAGAAACAAGAAAACCTCAACAAGATGAATTTCAGCAACTCTTTAAGAGATGCAAAATGAGGAGTGTCTTTCCTCAAAATCATAAATGAGCTAACTTCCGATGAAAATTTATAAATTTAGTGCATAATTTAAAATGTTGTACATCAGACGTCATAAATAACAATATAATGTATACAATAAATATTATTTGTTTACATTATTGCAAAATCACTGAGAAAAGGTTAAGAACATGTACCAGAAAACCGAATGTGTGTTTTGATGTTGAATTTTTTTCTGACCGAATGAACCAAAATTTGACATAGAACTACAGCTACGAAATCGCATACCGAATTTTATGTATTTAAATCTTTGCATTTTTGCGTTTACATGTTTGTGAAAGTACAGACCAACAGACTTTCAACCTTTTGACGAATTTGATTCCAAATGTGAAACACATCTACATTTTAGAAATCAAAAATCTGTGCATTGAATTTTATTTATTATCGCTTTCTTTGTTTTGTAATTATAGTGTTGATTTATATTCGAACAACCACATAGACATGTTTCCTTTGAAAATATTTCGTTTAAAGATTGATAGAAATTTTCTAATTTAGTGTAAAGATCATATACCCAATTTCATTCATTTAGCTCAAATCATGTTTGAGTCATCCTGTTCATATTCTGTGAGTATACCAAAAGTGTATTTTTCAAACTCGGGGAGGTTTGTTTCAGTTTTAGTTATATTAATGTCTTTTTTTAAAGCAACATCAGGGCTATTTTAGAACGGAACTCGTCATTTTGAACCGTTGTCAGATGACGAGGACGACATCTGCTGTGGTACCCTCATCTCCACACCACACCAGCGGGAGGATTTTTGAACTGAAGGATTCAACAGACCCTTTACACGATGGTTCTTCGGTGGAATCGTGTCTTGAACCTAAAACCCTACGGCTCAAACGCCAAGAGCTTACCACCAGATAACCGCTTGCCCGGGGAGGTTTGAAAGTAATATTTTCATTAAAATCTCTAATTCTAGTTTTTTAACGATTGCATTACTTTCTTCTCCTTTTACATACAATGCGAGAAAGTAAAAAGAAAGAAAGAGAGAAAAAGTATTGTTAATGCTAATCAGAAAATAATTGTTTGCATCCAATTTGTTAGAAAAGATTGTGCTTCTTGATCAATTGAATTTGGATATATTTACTTATTTTTTCTGAAATTTTTTTAAAAGTTAGTTTTAATTTCACTGCGTTTTGTGCCATTTATAAATAAGAAATAACGTTCTCAACTATTAAAATTATCTTAATTATAACAGCTGATTCGATAACATTAATTTATTTCCCGTAATTATTTCCTTTTGTTTAAGAAAATAATAAAGAATAGAACAGAAAGAAACAGAGATAATTACTATCTCATGGAAGTCACGGCAGATAGTTTTAGAGAGAAAATTAAATGAACCTATTCGCTTTTTTTTGTTTTTATTATCAATGCAAGAAAAAGCAAACACCTGTTTTGAGAGTTATTTTCTTAGAAATAGTTAATTAAATAAATTATTCGTAATTAAAAAATCATTCGCACGTTAATTAATAATTTTTTTGTTTAATTGCGAAGATTACGGAGGCTTTTAAAATGTTAATTGTGAATTAATAAAAGTAACACTGAATACGTTTTTGAGAAAAATGCTACATTTGCTAATAAATTCAATTAATCACGACTAATTGTTATACAACTTTGTTAAATATTTTTAAATTAAACTCTACACCATTCGAGATTTTTAACATTTGCTATATTTTCCTTTTATTTATCGTAAATATATATTTCAGCATACACAATTTAATCAAGCATTGCTTTTGAATTTGATTTGATTTGCTAGATTAATGAGCCCACTTTAATTTAATTGAAGGTTATTTTATAATGCAACTCATAATTTTCCACTGAGGTTAAACTATGAGGATGATACCTGAGTCAGGTTCTCACACTCTAAACTTCCACATATTTGCAGTATGGAGACATTTGAGCTGCGACTGAAAATGCAACGCATATCAATATCACAGTTACATAGAGTTTGGTGGAATTGGATCTCAACGGTGATCCTCCAGCTTCGAAGCATAAGCGCAGCTTTCAGGACCAATTAAATTTTTTGAAGACGTATTAAAAATTAATTGGATAAAATACAAATGTATAAGATTAAAAAGTATTTATATCCAGTTTCAAAGTAAGTAAAATAGCATATGCACTTTCAAATATATTTATATATAATGATTTGTAATTGCTTATCATTTTTTTGTATAGAAACAGGAAAGCAATTTATCGCATCTATAATTGAGGAAATGTGGGAACATAGTATATGCTTAATAGTAAATCCAACATATATACTATGAAAGAGACATGATAGTAACGTCTAGTTATTCAGCAAAATATCAAATTAGCGTGTGTGTTTGTGTGTAAAAAATTGTGCTGCTGCATGGCCGAAAACAAGAAACTTCCGAAATTTTAACTTTGATTTATACGATACAAGAGCAAAGTGACTGACATTTTTCCCTTCCTTGATTTTATTATGAGATTTTGGAAGCGATTTCCTTGACACTTGTAAAGGGAGTTTTAAGGCCTTATCACACGGCAAAATATCGTTGGCACTTTCAGTCAGTAAACGACAATGAAAGTCAACAAGAACTTCAAAATTTCACATGATTGGTTGAATTTCGTTTGCGGACAATATTTCCGACGGCATTTTCTAGCTGGTTAGAAAAAGTTGTCGATTATGAAACTTGCTTGATCGGTTTTTGAGGGCAGAAACGGAAAAGTGCTGACGAAATTTCATCGTGTGATAAGGCCTTTAGGTATCTTTAAAATAATATTGTAAGCATAAGGTATTTTTGTCCCTTCGTTTTGAGCGTGAGAAAATACTAAAATGTGATAAAATGTGTTATTTTAAGTGATAATCACTTAAAATAACATTCACGTAGCTTTAAAACAAAATGCTAATCAAACTAAACTAGTTTTTCATAAATTTGCTTCGCACAGGCATACAAGAATTTCTAAAAAAATTTATAAATTTTCTTTCTTCTTATTTAATTATTTTAGTTTTCTTCTCTAAACACTGTTGATCATTAAAAATAACAAAACACCTTTGGGTTACAATTCCAAAGATTTTGAATGGCTCAAGAGCATAATACGCCTTTTGAATTGAAATCAAATTGTTGAACAAAAAAAAAATGATTTAGCGAAACATAAATTGACATAAGATTATTAACAAGCGGTATCTTCATTATCATCCTTCTGTTTCGCTTTGCCATTAAATCATAAATTAAAATAATCATCTTTAACGCATTCTGAGAAGAGGAAATACTCATTAATCAACGAATGGTGATAAAAAGTAAGCATCCTAAACGACCTTTCATTTATCTCAATTTTAATTTATTAACATATTCATTTATTTTCCAAAGAAGCCAGCCTGAATTTAATTATGAAAATCTGAAGATATTAACGGAATTATATCTACAGCGTGAAAATTTTAAACTCAGGAAAGAACCTATAGAAAGAAAAACTTTAAATTAAATAATTTTCATCATTGGTTGTTTCCATTCAACATTTAAAGGAAACATTCTTCTGAAAAATAATCCTCGCGTTTATTTTAAAGGATCTTTAAAAGTGTTCTTAAATCAGTCTCCTGATTGCTTCCTTCAAAAATCTATCCATTTTGTTTAACACCGAAAATACTAAGCGTTTAATTGTTCTACGTGCAACTTTCCTTGCTACAATCAGTGCTAGAAACAAAGCAAATAAGGATCACATTTAAAAATGAAATGTTTAGGGCGTAGAAAATGGGTTTTAATTACTAATATACGCATAATTTAAAAGTGCGTAAAAAAAGACGCCTGATTAGCTTTCATTTGCACAGGCTTTAGAAAACTACGTCGCCTACAATTCATTACCTTCCTTTTGCTTTAATTAAAGAAAGGAGAATCGCTTGCGGCTTTTTTAGAAAAATGGAGGAGGGATTGTTTTGAAATTTGAGGAAATTTATTTGCGTCAGTGGATAGTAAAGCTGATTTGACGAAGTAATTGTTATTCTTCTTTCGCAACGTTAGAGTCGTCTTTATGATTTTTAACACGCTGCTTTGCTAGAAAGGAGAACTAGATTACTTAAATTTATTGATTACAGAGCGTAATAAAAATGTAATACTAAGCCATACAATATTTTTATTACAGCTCTGTGTATATCCTGAAATAATATTTTCATTAAAGCTTTATAAAATAATGTAAATATATTTTAATTTTCAATCGTTAATAAAATACTTTTTATTCATCCACAGAAGTTCAAATACATTTTTTTAAATTTATAGTGGATGGCATTTGATGGTCAAACAGTTTTTCAAATATTAATTCATTGATTGCATTTTATTAATTTTTAATATTTTAAATAGAGTTGTAGCAGTTTCTAATAAAAATTGAAATAAGTAGGCAGTAGCTCAATCTGTAAAATACAAAAATTTCAGTATTTTTCCCTTGAAAGTGAAAAATGCCAGTTCAATTCTTGTAAAAATCCATAATTTTCTTATATTTAATAATTTTTTAATAATTATTTGTTAAAAATGGACCAAAATAAAAATTTTCTGTAGTAACCTAAGTAGGAATTGAATTTAAAATTTTTTTAATATTATTTGTTAATTAAAAGGCAATATGGATAATATAATATTAAGTCCCATATGCTTTTTTTTAAACTTTATACACTGATGGAAAAAAAATCCCAACACTAGGAAGGAGCTGTGCTAGATAAACGAATAAATCGCATATAATATGCTTTGTGTAATACACCTTAATGATCTGCGTATTATATTTAGATATATAAATCTTGCACATATCTGTAATGAATCCGGTACCTTGCCATGAAAACTTGATATTAACTGAAATAATTCTTTTAATGTAAAAATTGCTTTTCTAGTAAGCAATACACCTTCATCATCTACGTATTACATTTAGATACACTGATGGAAAAAAAATCCCAACACTAGGAAGGAGCTGTGCTAGATAAACGAAATTTGGTAGGCGTGTTTATACATCTGAAAGATGACGTCGATTCAAATTTCGAGCTACGCGCGTATGTGTGGCGCTAGTAGCGACACTATGAACATGCAAATGAGGTTTGCTTTAAATAAGCGCTGTAAGGTTCGTGATCATTATTTACAGTTGAGATTTGACTTAGTGGGTTAATGTTAGTCAAGGATGCCTCTGAGAAGACGAAGAAGCCCTTATCAACAGCTCACTGAGTTTGAACGAGGTCGTGTTGTAAGGCTACGAGAAGGTGGGTATTCTTTCCGCGATATTGCTGAAAGACTTGGCAGGAATGTATCCATTGTGCATGAGTATTGGCGGCTGTGGTCAAGGGAAGGTACTGCCTCAAGAAGACCAGGTTCCGGGCGGCCACGTGGTACTACTGAGAGGGAAGACCGTCGTATGGCTGTGGCTAATCGCACTGCGTCTGCAGCTGAAATTCGAGGTGCAGTTGGCACCACAGTGACACAACGAACTGTTACAAATCGGTTACTTCAAGAACAGCTCCGAGCCAGACGCCTTGTACAGTGCATTCCACTGACTCCAAACCACTGCCGTTTGCGACGTGAGTGATGTCAAGCTAGAGCTCATTGGAGGACGGAGTGGAGATCTGTTGTGTTTTCTGATGAAAGCCGGTTCTGCCTTGGTCGCAGTGATAGCCGTTTGTTGGTTAGAAGGAGGCCAGGTGAACGCCTGCTAATGACCTATCTGCGGCCTAGACACACAGGCACATACTCCTGGAGTTATGGTTTGGGGAGCAATTTCGTATGACAGCAGGAGCACTCTCGTGGTTATCCCACGCAACCTGATTGCAAATTTGTACGTCAGTCTAGGGATACAACTTGTTGTGCTGCCATTCATGAACAGCATTCAAGGAGGTGTTTTCCAACAGGATAACGCTCGCCCTCATACCGCTGTTCTAACCCAACATGCTCTACAGAGTGTCGACATGTTGCCTTGGCCTGCTAGATCACCAGATCTTTCTCCAATCGAGCACGTACGGGACATCATTGGACGACAACTCCAGCGTCATCCACAACCAGCATTAACCGTCCCTGCATTGACCGCCCAAGTGCAACAGGCATGGAACTCCATCTCACAAACTGATACACCTGTACGACACCATGCATGCACGTTTGCATGCTTGCATTCAAAATTCTGGCGGTTACACCGGTTACTAATGTACCAACATTTCACATTTGAAATGGCTCTACCTATGATCTTGAAACTTTAATCAATTAAATATGTTACCTAGACAAATGTATTCCTAAAATTTCATTACTGTACAATAATTTTTTCTTGGTGTTGGGATTTTTTTTCCATCAGTGTATAAATGTGACATTATGCCATCCAAAATTTTTATAAAAATGTGTACTTAATATAGCATTATACCATATAATATTTTCATTAAGACGAAAGACTGCCTTTAAACAGTATTATCTATTACTTTTTATTATAACATTTGTACCTCTTCTGTACTAGCAATGGAATCAATTGACGACAGAAGGATTTATTCAGAAGGATTATGAAAAGCTTCATAGATTTTATGAGTTTGTTAGAAAAAGGAAAATATAAAAAGAACGGATTAAAATATTTTTATTAAAGCACAATGTTAATCACAAATTTCTCGGATAGAGTGGAAATTCTTGGCTGTCTTTGAACCCAATTTTCTAAAAAAGTCATATTTTGTGGAGTGTTTCTTTCTTCTCCGGTGTATTTAACTTCACTTGTTCAAGATGGATC